>CM052810.1:17763171-17872915 GCA_028533885.1 Nasua narica
ACAGACACATGAAAAAATGCTCAACATCACTCGGCATCAGAGAAATACAAATCAAAACCACAGTGAGATACCATCTCACACCAGTCAGAATGGCTAAAATTAGCAAGTCAGGGAACGACAGATGTTGGTGAGGATGCAGAGAAAGGGGAACCCTCCTACACTGTTGGTGGGAATGCAAGCTGGTATAGCCACTCTGGAAAACTGTATGGAGGTTCCTCAAAATGTTGAAAATAGAGCTACCCTATGACCCAGCAATCGTACTACTGGGTATTTAACCTCAAGATACAAATGTAGTGATCCGAAGGGTCACATGCACCTGAATGTTTATAGCAGCAATGTCCACAATAGGCAAACTCTGGAAAGAACCTAGATGTCCATCAACAGATGAATGGATAAAGAAGAGTGGTAAATATATTCAATGGAATACTATGCAGCCATCAAGAGAAACGAAATCTTCCCATTTGCAATGACGTGGATGGAACTAGAGAGTATTATGCTAAGCGAAACAAATCAGTCAGAGAAAGACAATTATCACATGATCGCTCTGATATGAAGAATTTGAGAGCAGGGCAGGGGGTTATGGGAGGGTGGGGAAGAGAAATGAAACAAGATGGGATGGGGAAGGAGACAAACCATAAGAGACTCCTAAACTCACAAAACAAACTAAGGGTTGCTGGGAGGTGGGGGGGGGTAGGGATATGGACATTGGGGAGGGTATGTGCTATGGCAAATGCTGTGAAATGTGTAAGCCTGATGATTCACAGACATGTACTCTGGGGTAAATAATACATTATATGTTAATAAAAAAAATGTGGGTGCCATTCCATAATAAAAAAAAATTGGTTTTGAGGACTTGTAACCGTCCCTCAGAACAATGTACTGCTTAAAATATAACTTATGAGAAATTATACTAGTCACCAAGCATGCTTAGATATAGACTTAAGAAAAACATGTACTGGCAATGAACCTCTGGGGGAGAGGACGATATACGTCCTTGAAGCCAAGCAGCTGGGGATGCCCAGCTCCCTCAGGGCGGAATGCGGCCTGCTTCGTTTTTCCGTTATCTTCCCTTCCCCGGGGGAACATCTGTGGTTAGTTAGATGACTCTCTTATTTGGGTTTGCTCACTATACGTCATGTACTACGTGACAAGACATATTTTGCCTTTCTTCTTACTTATCTGCAAAACTCATGGTCAATGTGTGACCTACTCTGGCTTCTTTGTTGGTTGTTACCTACTTTCTAATAAATATGAGACTAAGGAATGGTTCGGGGCGACAGTCTTTTCTACTGTCGTCCCCTGCTCCCAGTCTCTTGCAGCTGACTTGTCTGTGCCTCATTCTTCTCCCGTGCACCGTCAGGAGGCGGCAAGGACTCAAAAAAATATGGATGCCACGAAGTTTATTAATATTGTAGCAGAATTTTGTATGTCATATTGCAAGATTAGGAAGGATGAAGAATCAAATCAGAGAGGAACTCAAGGTAATAACACAGCAGGTGTATTTTGAGCAGCAGTGATAATTGGATTGGACTAGACTGTCTTATGTAGTAGTAGGTGTAACTTTAGTTAACCATAATGATGCAAGTCTCACAAGTCCTCAGAAGGAAGAGAGTTTTAGTATTCAGATATTGCCTCAATAGATTATACTACCTAGAGAATATTGTTATTTGCAGATTCCAGGAAATATCCTGGGTGTCCTGAATTTGAGGGATCACACAAGATTTGAGGACTGGATTATACCAGATTCACAGAAAATGCTGGTGGGATGAACTGAATGACTAAAAATGTGACTAAAGGCAGTAATATTCCCAAAGGGAAGAAATTTTATCATGAGTTAAATGGGTCTTGTGTTCTTAAGCATTTGCTTATATTCCCTTAATCATATTTTTCTAACAAATAAACATGCAAAATTTTTGTATGCGTTTTTGTCAACATTCCCTTCCTTGGGTAGGTTTGAAGGAGAAAACAATGCTTATTTTTAGTTTAACCTGCTATCATAAATGAAGTGTTAGGATCATTTTTCTTGTAGAAATGCGCTCTTTACTTCCTGGTAGGTGGGCTACAGAAAAATGCTTTACAAGGTATCAAGCATACCAGAAATTTGTTTTGTTGAATTAAAATCAAATGTTCTTGAATTATTAACACATTCTTATATACTAACATAGGAAAAGTGCATCACTAAGCCAATGCATATAAATTGAAGAGTCAGAATGTAAAAATGAAATTGCTAATTCCTGTATTTTGTTTTCCAGTGACTATATTATCCTACATCATTTTGTTGCTGTTAATTAAGTTTTAGTATTAAGTTTTAGGAGGGAAGGCCATTTTTGCAAAAGCTTCCACTTAGAAATTATTTTAAGTAAGTGTTTTTCTTCTATGACATAAGTTAGTCCATTGCAGGAAATAATAGTGACATTCAAATACTAAGTTCATCTCCAATAGAAACATTAAAATCATTATATTTTTCTTACAAAGTCAACTTTGATTTAGTCACCTTAATGACAAATCTAAACCATGACCGCTGGGTTCTGGGAACAAATTTTAATCAGATTTTTAAAAAGAGCTATCTCGTTATATGTAGAAAATGAATTAAATAAACTTAGGTACTTACTTCCATTTTAGGAAGTAGATCTCCACTAAAAACACAATAGAAAATATAATTGAGAGTGCTGTTCTTTGTGATAGATACTTTCAATGTCCAAATTTCTATTAATGATAGCACTTAACTATGATACTCTGCACTGAAGACAATACAAAAGGTCAATTGTTTGCTTGAGAGACCAAAGTCTACCATTGCCATGAGTTGCCAATAATATGTCATATGACCTTAGATAAAAACATACTGCATTTCTTTTGAAGAATGGAAGGATTATACGTTTTATGTTAAAAAGCTGCATGTTATCTTAAAAATATACAACAGCACTCCTACTGTTTTTTAATGTTCATATTACTGGTGCAAGCTTTGTAAATTGGCTTCAGTCTCTAAATAAACCACAGAGAACTTCCTCCTTCTCTGTTTCTGTGAATTTTTCCCAGTGAAGAGTATAAAAATTATAGGAAAAAATGACATAAATCAAAATTTCTGAACAAAACAGGAAAAACTAAACACCGTGGCTATTCCCAAGAGATTAATAATTCTAATTTAAATAAATTTTAGGCAAGGCTGGCACTTCTAATAAGCAACCACGTCATGTGATTCAATCCTAAATATATGAGTTAAACAATGAATTGCTCAATTGCAAAAGGTATGGTATAGAGGCACTCCTAATGGGAAACATAAGACAATAAAATAATATCTCAGTTAATATAATAGATGGACGATTAAGATTCAAAGATGAGTTCTCAGGGTGCCTAGCCTAGGTTGCTCAGTCAGTTAAGTGTAGGACTCTTGATTTCAGCTCAGTCATGATCTTAGGGTGATGAGATCAAGCTTATGTCAGGTTTCATGCTCAGCAGGGAATCTGCTTGAGATTCTCTTCCTCTACCTAAGCTCCTCCCCCAGCTTTTACACAAGTATTCACACTGTCTTTCTCTCTCACAGGTAAATAAATAAATCTTCAAAAAATAAGATTCAAAGAAGAGTTCTCAAAGGACTAAAAATTTAGAGAAGGTATGACATGACGTTCATTTCCTAATTTTTTTGAAAACAGTGATCTACAAAAGACTGCATTTGTTGCTTAAAAATATTACATTAGATTAAGTCTCAGAAATTGAATGATAACAGATACACCTCTTAAGTATCGTGACTAGATAAAAAGAGAAAGATAAACAATTATGCATACTGTTATCCTCTATGCAAATATCCTCCATGCAAATAGAGGAATCATCTGAAATACTTAAAATTGATTGTTCAAGCTTTGGTTTGCTTTGTTTGTTTGTATGTGTGTTTTCCTAGACAGAAGATTGGATAATTTTTCTCTGCAAAACTTTATCATTCCAAGAGAAAAGTCTGCAAAATACACATGATTGCACACCCCAGACAATGCTGTAAGGTGAGTTAATAACCCTAGAAATTCCCAATAGTAGAAGCTGACATGTTAAGTATGGAATTGTTTTAAAAGTTTGTGATTGGGGCACCTGGGTGGCTCAGATGGTTAAGCACGTGCCTTTGGCTCAGGTCTTGATCTCCAGGTCTTGGGATCCAGCTGTGCATCTGGCTCCTTGCTCAGAGGGGAGCCTGCTTTTCTAGCTCTCTCTCCCTCTGCCCCTCTTCACCACTCATTCTCTCTCTCAAATAAATACATGAAATCTTTTAAAAAATTTAAAAATCAACAGCAAACATACTGAATTATAAAAAAATTACTATTCAATGCAGTGGTTTTAACTATAAAATATGCATGACTCTAAAATAATGCACATGGTCTTTATGTAGAAAAATACAGAATGCATATAACATAAAATAAGATCCGAATAGGGAAATAGTCTATTCTTATTAATAAGAAAATATAACATAAAATATTATTTAAATTCTATCCCAAGATCTCCCAATTCAATAAAATTCCAACCAAAATTCTCACTTTTTAAAATTTGTTAAGTAACTCCTCAAATTCATTCTATAATTTACAGTGGAGTAAATATGTATAAGCAAATTAAACTCTGAAACAGAAATGTACAGACAGGCAAATAGCCTACTAAATATTTAAAAATATTGCAACATGGCAATGCCCATAAAATGACAAAACTAAAAATACATATTAAAATATGTTATTAAGAATTTGAGGGGCACCAGGGTGGCTCAGTGGGTTAAAGCCTCTGCCTTCGGCTCAGGTCATGATCTTAGGCTCCTGGGATCGAGCCCAGCATCAGGCTCTCTGCTCAGCAGGGAGCTTGCTTTCCCCTCTCTCTCTCTGCCTACTTCTCTGCCTACCTGTGATCTCTCCTCTCTGTCAAATAAGTAAACAAAATCTTTTAAAAAATTCACAAACACAGGATTACATATTTAGGGATATTCATATGTGGTTTTTTTAAAAGATTTTATTTATTTATTTATTTATTTATTTATTTATTTGAGAGAGAGAGAAAGCATGCAAGCAAGTGTAGGGGGAGGGGCAAAGGGAGAGAGACAGACCCCCCCATTGAGTGGGAAGCCCGATGTTCATGACCTGAGCTTGATCCCAGGACCTTGAGTTCATGACCTGAGCTGATGTCAGATGCTTAACCTATGAGCTACCCATGTGTCCCCATTATGTGATGTTCTTAATGAGGGAAAGAATGTATTCAACCGCTGTCATCATGAAAGAACTTGTGAGTGATATACGATGGCTTCAGAGACAGTATGCTAAGACCTCAGGACTATTCTCAATGCTGAAACTGAGTATTCTTAGTTTAACTCTGAAAATTAATGACAACCTATTTCATTAATAACATCACAGGAATGAATATTAAAATATTCATATTTAGGGGTGCCTGGGTGGCACAGTCACTAAAGTGTGGGACTCCTGGTTTCAGTTCAAATTATGATCTCATGGTCTTGAGATCCAGCCCCATGTTGAGCTCTATTCAACTGGGAATCTGCTTAAGACTTTCTCTCCCTCTCCCTCATTCCTCCACCTCATGCTCATGCACGTGCACATACTCTCAATCATTCTCAAATAAATAAATAAATAAATAAATAAAGATTTAAAGATTTTCATTATTTAGAGTAATAATGTATTTTTTTAGTGAGTTATCTCTAGGGACAAAGAAAATTTAATTTATATATACACTAATAGGCATATGACCATTTGTTCTCCCATTTGAAGATGCTGCATTCAAGATACCTGAAACTAAACTTAAACCAGTAATACCTACAGGTTCACTGTAATTAGAAATCAAAATTCTTTTCATTTGTAGTATCTGTGACTTCTCTTAAAAATAGTCTGAGAGTCTAACTAATCCTCATATTATTGATCTATACAATAGCTCATTGCATTTATCTATGTCTAATTATATTTTATTTATATTATAATAATATAATTATAATTATATATATTTAACTATATATATAAGTATAAAACAAACATGAAGATAAATTACAAATACATGGAATATATTTCTTGAAAGTAAATTATATGTTTACATATTACTGGCACAAATATCAATAATAGTCCTGAATGTTGTAAAGTTTATTTGGCCAGAACAGAGAACAGTGGAAGAAATTAGTCCAAATATAGTAGGTACACTTGCCGCTGTAGGAAAATAACACAAAATAATTGGAGGATAATAAAAATTTTTATCAAAAATATATTATTCTACCAGTTTTCTAAAAGAATAGAATGTGTGAAAGATAAATTCTTCAGCAAAACAGAAAAAAACATCAAGTAGGCTCAGGTAGTTCTACAACTGAAGAGTTAAACGTCTAAGTCCTTGAGGACACAATTGACCCATATTCAACTACATTCAGTATGTCCAATCCTTTCATGGGTCTTAGGACTGTTAAAGCCATTGTTTATCCATTTCTTTAATAAGGGACAATTGTTGTTGGTTTATTCACAAGTCACTAAGTGACTGTCAGCAGGACTTTACCTGGAATGGGCTGCAGATCTATTTTATTGGTTCTTAGATCTGCTCTGAATTGAGTTCAGAGTGTCTATTAAGCTATTTAACAAGAATGTCTAAATAAATGCAAAATCCATGTACTTTATGTGATACACAAATATCACTTTATAGGCCACATATAAACTCAGTGAAAAATAGATGTTTGCATGATAATAAATCAAGATCATTTTATTATCACTATCATTTCTAAAGTTACATTTTCATACCACTTAAATTGGGTTATAAAGGAGAGAGTAGTGTTAACAACTGCGTTGAAGAAACCAAATTCCACAAACACATGATTTTTAGTAATAATTGATGTGGTAAAATGAAATTTTAGTATCATATATAATCATAAGTTATATTTACAAACATTGGTGTTTAATAATAAAATATATTTAAAAGCTATATTGGCGTTATCACCAAAAAAAGAAATAAGGTATTAAAACTCCATATTAAATGTTAATTATAGTCACACATATTTAGGCCATCAAATGTGAAATATTGAGGAAACTATAAAGCTCAATTTTTAGACAGTTTAAAACCCTATGACCTTAATAAATTAATATGCTTGTTGACAATTTAGTGGCTCAGTTGGTTGTGTCTGCCTTTGGCTCAAGTCATAATATCAGGGTCCTGGAATCAATCCCCACGTTGAACTCCGCGTGGGGGACAGGGAGCCCCGCATCTCCACTCAGCAGGGAGTAGGCTTCTTCCTGTCTCTCTCCCTCTGTGCTCTCTCTCTCTCTCTTTCTCCTCTCAAATAAATAAATAAAATTTTTAAAAAGATATGTTTGTTGACAATTTAAAGAATGCACAAATAATTTTCTCTCAGGTGACAGTTAGCCCAGTAACAACAGCGCTAAGTACATAACATATTTACATTAAATATTCTTGTGGAAATACCATTGCTTAAAATTTAAATACTCTCTCTCCTTTGGCAGAGTACTTGTCAATCTTATACAATAAACGAATATACAGCAGATCACAGGAGAATAAAATAATCTTTGGTAGTGGTTATTTATTTATTTATAGAGCTTCTGTAACTTTTCAGCTACCTATTTGATTTCACCCCAAGGATATCCCATCAAAATATCAATTTTGGAATGCTCCTCATAAAATCATAATTCCTTCCTAAAGCATTTGAAATACTATACTTTTCCAGAATTTCCTATCTCAGGCAAGTATACTATCATATTATCCATAAACAATTCATTACAAAGTATTATCAAAGTCATTTAATAAGTATTATTACTTTAATGCACACTTTCATCCTTTCTTTGCATATATGCCAATGATTTTCTTTTCTAAATTTTTGCTATCTCTTCCCTGAACTAATGCAATAGTTTCTAGATCGGACTCCTACCTTTCTGGTCCTCTCCAATCTATACTCAATAACTAAGACAGAGAAATCACATTATCACACTTAAGATTTCCAAACTAGAAATATTTAATCAACACAAAATTCTGTATTTTTCTATGGTATTTGAAATATGCCACTACTTTATAAAAAATAATAAAATAAAATGATTAGAGGAAAATAGAAATGACTCTAAGATCAAATATGAAATATTAGAGTAATCTAAGTTAGAACTGAGAAATATTTGGAACTCAAGTTTTGAAGTAAATGGCTTCTGCTATTTTGTAACTTTCAGAGATAACACAATCTGTAAATGCTTGACAGGGCAGATAATGAAAATCTAGTTCTCTAAACTTAGGAGGTTAATTTTAAATGGAAATTATTTACAATCATAGGTCTATAGTAAATATTTCCTATGAAACATTTTAAATATTTCTTGAATTGCTGTCATATGATATGCTTTCACCTGTTTATTAATATAAATTCCAATTATAAATTGTCAATGTATGTCATCCTTCCATTTCTGCTTTAATAATTTTCAGCCTAAAAATGATGAAACAAAGCAATGCCATGGCTCATTATTAAAAGAATGGTGCATAATCAATGTGTAAAATACCATTATTGTAAATATCTTTTCCTGATTTTGGCGGATTTCAGAGATTGTAAAACGTAGTATGTTGAAAAGTAGTAAAAATAAAGCTATCCATGCCCTCATGCCTGGAACCTGTGAATGTTACCTTATGTAGCATAATACAACATTGTAGATGTGATTAAGATGAAGATCTTGAGATGGGGGAGTGTCTTGGATTATCTGGGTGGTCCCTATATGCAATCACATGTTTCCTTGTAAGAGGGAGCCAGAGGGGGATGATTTCACATATAATAGAGGGTAGTTTGTCACTGAGGAAGAGACATGTGATGAAGACTGATATAGTTACAAGTAAAGGATTGATGGAAGCCCCCACAAGCTAGAAGAGAGAAAAAAACTCTTCCCCAGGGCCCTGTTGACACCTGAAACCAGACCAGTGAAACTGAATTTGGACTCACCTGTAGAACGGAGAGAGAATAAATCCCGTTGTTTTAGGCCAACAAGTTTGTAGTAATTTATTACAGCACCCATAGGAAAAAAATGCATGTGATAGGGAAAGTAAATTGTTGATATCTTATTAGTTGATTTTCTTAATTTTCTTGATTTTTCAGTAGTATCAAAATGACTTAAAATCACATTTCTCATTTATTATTTACTTATCTACTTCCCTCTAATGCACATCTTCTCATTATATAATATCAATATTATACATTTGAATGCATAACAAATATCAAATATTTGGTGTGTGAGTGTATCATGTTTCAATTATTCCCCCAAAATTGAAAGCTAATAATTGTAATTAGAATGTCCTACTGATAATATTAAAATAAAATATAAATATTCTCCCTCTTCTTCTCCCTCTGTGATCTCTCTCACTCTCTCCCAAATAAATAAAACATTTAAAAAATAAAAATAGTAATAAAATATAAATAATTCCTGCATTAATCATAGAGCTGTCATTATTTATTTTATTTTTTTTATAGATTAGCCAAAGTGCAGGTTTAAGTGGTAGAAATTCTTTTTTTTTTCTTTGAATTTTACTTATTTGACAGAAAGAGATCACAAGCAGGCAGAGAGGCAGGCAGAGGGAGAAAGGGAAGCAGGCTCCCCGCTGAGCAGAGAGCCTGATGCAGGGCTTGATGCAGGGCTCGATCTCAGGACCCTGAGATCATGACCTGAATCGAAGGCAGAGGCTTTAACCCACTGAGCCACCCAGGCGCCCCCTTATTTTGTTTTAAAAGTCTTTTCAGGTTCTCTTTCTAGTAATTACAAGCTAGGTTTTTTCAGGTCTACTTTCCTGCTAGTATTAATTATATACAGGACATTTTATATATATATAAACTAAAATCAGGACAAATTATTTCCATCTAGTTGAAAGCATCACAAAACTAATAATATAATCAGAATTTATAAGGTAAAAAAAAAAAAATCCAAGAAAGAAGAGAAACCAAGAGAGGTGATCAAGGCATTTGGTGCTATTTTTCTCCTTTGGGTCATTTGATGATTCTCAGGGTTGAAAAGAAGAGAAGCTGAGTAGGTCTTTTTTTCTTTATTCCCAGAATGAAAGAACTGATGATAAAAATGTGTTTCAAGTGTGCTAACCTTGAGAAGGTCCTAATGAATACTCCATGTATTCAGGATTTCACCTTTTGAACTATGTTAGATTGTATCATGACTGAAACTCAGTGCTGGATCATTCTTTTTTTTTTTTTTAAGATTATATTTATTTATTTATTTGAGAGAGAGAATGAGTGAGAGAGAAAACACAAGTAGGGGAAGTGGCAAAGGCAGAGGAAGAAGCAGGGTCCCATTAAGCAAGGAGCCAGACATGGGGCTTTATCCCAGAACCCTGGAATCATGACCTGAGCTGAAGGGAGATGTTGAACTGACTGAGCCATCCAGGTGCACCAGGACTGGATCAATGTAATTTTGGAATTGAGTAAGATGATCAAATTTAGTAGTGTGCCTACTCCACTGCCTGCCAGAAAGAAATGTGAACTATAAGCCAGAAAATAATATCATTCAAAATCATACACATTCCCCTACACACCGTTTTTTTTTTCCTTTTTTTAAGTTAGGTTGTTTTTTTTTTTTAAATTTTATTTATTTATTTGACAGAGAGAGAGAGAATACAAGCAGGCAGAGTAGCAGGCAGAGGGAGAGGGAGAAGCAGGCTCCCTGCTGAGTAAGGAGCCTGACACGCGGCTGGATCCCAGGACCCTGGGATCATGACCTGAGCAGAAGGCAGACACTTAACTGACTGAGCCACCCAGGTGCCTCCCCACACACACTGTTTTTACATGTAATATTTGACATTGTCTCAATAAACTAGAAATAGAAGGAAACTGCTTCATATTAGTAATAGACGTTTGAAAATATGTTAGAGGTAACATCATATTTAATAATAAAAGACAAGATGGTTTCCTGAAATCAGGAAACTTTCATGGATGTCACATTTATTGAACACATTTATTAAACATTGTGCAGAATCCCTAATCAGTATGTTAAGGCAAGAAACAACACATACGATCTGTTCAGATTGATATGACAAAAATCTATTAGATATGAAACCAGGGGTGCCTGGGTGGCTCAGTGGGTTAAAGCCTCTGCCTTCGGCTCAGGTCATGATCTCAGGGTCCTGGGATTGAGCCCTGCGTCGGGCTCTCTGCTCAGCGGGGAGCCTGCTTCCCCCTCTCTCTCTGCCTGCCTCTCTTCCTACTTGTGATCTCTCTCCTCTCTGTCAAATAAATAAATAGAATCTTAAAAAAAAAAAAAAAGAAACCAATCTATTCTAAGACATTACATACTTGTCCCCACAGAAAATCTTAAAGAATTTATAAAAACGTTGCTAGAAGACACATAAAAAAATGCTCAACATCACTCAGCATCAGGGAAATAGAAATGATAACCACAATGAGATACCACCTCACACCAGTCAGAATGGCTACAATTATCAAGTCAGGAAACAACAGATGTTGTCTATCAACTGGAGAGTGGAGGAACATTTGTAGTAAATCAAAAAATGGGAGTATTTTTCATCAATAAGAGAACAAATTGCTAATTAATGCAAGAACACAAATAAATATTATTGTAAGCACTGCATTAAGTGGAAAAGCTAGAGGAATAAAAGGCTACATAAAGTATAATTTCAAATATTGACATTATGTGAAAGGGAAAATTACAGGGAAAGAGATCAAGGCTGAGATGCTGGGGAATACTCAGAGAAAAGAAACATTAAGATGTTTCCTGCTAGAGTGGCAATATTCTATATTGTTACTATGGTGGTAGTTACAGGACTGAGCACATTTGCTGAAACTCATCAAACACTACATTTAGCAGGTTTAATGTTAGTGTATTTAATTTATATCTCAAGAAATAACACTTAAATATAAAAAGAAGATGTTGCTAGGGAAATTAAAAGGCAAGTGAAAAAAATGGTAAGGAAGAAGCAAAATTTTCACCATTTGCAGATAACATGATACTATATACATAAAACCCTTAAGGCTCCACCAAAAAACTACTAGAACTGATGAATGAATTCAATAAGGTGTCAAGATACAAAATCAATGTACAGAAATCTATTGCACTTTTCACTAATAATGCAGCAGAAAGAGAAATTAAGAAAACACTCCCATATACAATTGTGCCAAAAATAACTATCTAGGAATATACTTACTCAAGAAGGTGAAAGACCTGTACTCTGAAAACTATAAAACATTTATGAAAGAAATTGAAAATGTTACAATGTGGAAAGATATGTCATGCTCATGGATTGGAAGAACAAATATGGTTAAAATGTCTATACTATCTAAAGAAATCTACACATTTAATGCAATCCCTATCAAAATATCAACAGCATTTTTCACAAAATTAGAACAAATTTCAAAATTTGTATGGAACCACAGAAGACCTCAAATAGCCAAAGCATTCTTGATAAAGAAGAGCATAGCTGGAGGAATCACAATTTGGGCTCCAAGTTATATTACACAGCTGTAGTGATCAAAACAGTATGGTACTGGCACAAAAAAATAGTCATATAGATCAATAAAACAGAACAGAAAACCCAGAAATAAATCTACGACTATATAGTCAATTAATTTTGGACAAAGCAGAAGAGAATATCCAAAGTGGGGGGGGGGAATCTCTTCAAAAATCATGTTAGGAAAACTGGATTGCTATATGCAAAAGAAAAAAAAATTTCTTACACCATACACAAACATAAATCCAAAATGGACTAACGACCTAAACGTGAGACCCAAAAACCATAGTAATCCTAGAAGAGAACACATGCAGTAACTTCTTTGACATTGGCCCAATAAATTTTTTCTAGATATGTCTTCTGAGGCAAGGGAAACAAAAGCAAAAAAATAAACTGTTAGGACTACATCAAAATAAAAAACATCTGCAAAGCAAAAGAAACAATCAATTAAAATAAAAAGCAATGGAATGGGAGAAGATATTTGCAAATGATATCTCCTATGAAGGGTTAGTACCAACATACATATGAAATTAGAAACTCAACACTCAAAAAAACAAATAATCCAATCTCACACCTGCCAGAATGGCTAAAATCAACAACACAAGAAACAACAGATGTTGTTTAGAAAGTGGAGGAAAAGGAACATTTTTGCACTATTGGCAATGCAAACTGGTACAGTACTGTGAAGAACAGTATGGATGTTCCCCAAAAACTTAAAAATAGAACTACACTATGATCCAGCAATTGCACTACTATTTACCCAAAGAACACAAAAACATTAATTCAAAGATGTTCCTTTGCCCACCATGTTTATAGCAGCATTATTTACAATAGCCAACATATGGAAGCAGCCCAAGGGTCCATCAATTGATGAATGGATAAGAAAGTGGTATATATATGATGGAATATTGTATAAATAAAAAAATAAAAAGAATGAAAAGCCATAAAAAGAATGAAATTTTGCCATTTACAATGACGTGGATGAAGATGAGTGTATGATGCTTAGCAAAATAAGTCAAAGAAAGACAAATACCATATAATTTCACTCCATATATGGAATTTAAGAAACAAAACAAACAGTTACAAGGGGGGAAAAAAAAAGAGAGAGAGAGAGAGGCAAACCAAAAAACAGATTCTTAACTATAGAAAACAAACTTATAGTTACCAGAGGGGAGATGGGTAGGGGATGAGTTAAATAGGCAATGGAGATTGAGAAGTGCACTTGTGATAAGCAAGTGCTTATCACACATCACACCTAGGAACTCACTCATCACTGGTGGAAATACAAAGTGGTAGAGCCACTTTGGGAGAAAATTTGGTAGCTTCTTAAAAGCTAAACACAGTCTTAAAATACAATTCAGTAATCACACTCCCAGATATTTACTCAAATAATCTGAAAATTTATCCCCACACAAAAACTGGCATGTGAACGTTTCTATCAGTTTTATTTGTAACCACCCAAAACTTGAATTAAGATGCTTTTCAATAGATGGCAGATTCATACTATGGAATAATACTCAGTGATAAAAAATAAGCTAACAATCATGAAAACACATAGATGAATCTTAAAATATATATTGATCAGTGAAAGATGCCAGTCTATAAAGAATATATATTGTATGGATGTAATTATATGGCATTCTGGGGGGAAAATTTTATAGTAATGGCTGGAGATTTAGGGGGAAAGTTATACAATAATGCATATAACCAAAGCCATGCTTTGTAACCCAGAATTCCATTTCCCATTTATACTCTCCCAAAAATGTGTACATTACTCACCAAAAGATATATACTATATATACTGGTATGTTCATAACAGCATTATTGTTAGAGTCAGTATCTAGGGAAACACAGGTAAAAAAATAAAACAATGTTCAACAATAGGAGAATGCTAAATAAAACATATTATGTTTACAGAATAATTCCTTTAATGTATACCATATAGTACAAAAGTAAACTAAAATTTGCTACATATACCTAATCGATGAATCTCATGAACAAAATGTTGAATGACAAAAGCTAGATATGAAGGAACACATTCTATATGCTTCATTTTTTATTAAGTTATGTTACCTATATGCTCCATTTACAAATGTTTAGAAGGTCGCAAGTAAGCTGTGAAGTCAAGTCCTCAAACAGGCCCACCACACTTATTTTAAAATACACATCAATACATAATACAAGTACAATACAAAGTACAAGCACAATACAAGTACAATACATAATACAATACAAAATACAAGTCAAACATACCATGTTGGCAATAATAAAGTCAAGTAACGTAAAAGAACATTCCATGTTGTGGATTCAATGAGGAGAGATTCAGAAAATTAAATCAAAATGTCTTGCTAACTATGAAGTTGTCAGTGTAAAGGAAAAAAGAAATCATTTGCAGTCAGGTTTCTGCTTTGTGTAAATTGCAGATGAAATAATGGATAGGGGGTGCCTGGGTGGCTCAGTGGGTTAAAGCCTCTGCCTTTGGCTCGGGTCATGATCTAAGGGTCCTGGGATCGAGCCCCACATCGGGCTCTCTGCTCAGCGGGGAGCCTGCTTCCCCCTCTCTCTCTGCCTGCCTCTCTGCCTACTTGTGATCTCTCTCTCTTTCTGTCAAATAAATAAAATCTTTTAAAAAAAAGAAATAATGGATAGGAAGAAAAAAGTTTGGAGGATAAAGTTAAAGAGAAGCAAAATTTAATTTTAGAATGTTAAGTTAGAGCTTCTAGAGAAATACCTAAGTGCATGCTGACACTTCAGTTTGCCTCATCATGAAAATATTTTTGTTATAGACAGTTTATTTTTGTGAAAAATATCTAGTGTTTTGCTTGGTTAATAGAGATAGAAAAAGTATCCTTGACACTCTCAGACCAAATATTATTTGATTTACTTTAACATTTTATTTTCTTTACCTAAAAATACATATAATTCATTGTACATATTAAATATTTTATATAAAAATTCATTTTATGTCTACTCCATTATGTTATTCGATTAACTGAAAATACAATCTAAAAATATTTTAAAATCTTTTTAAAAAGTTCTGGTTGATCAAAAATGTATTATTTGATGACACACTCAATCCAAAAAATGCACTTAAATATATGCTCTTAGTGAATATAATCAAAGTGCTATAATATAGTTTGCATAAGCCGAAGTCATTTTTGGCAAGAAAAACATGTCAAAATATGTAGGAAGCTTGAAGTGTTCTTGGTTTGACCAATATTGACCCTTACTTAAGTAGAATAGCTAAATATTTTCTATTCAGCTCCATACACAAGTGGCTATTACAAAACCATTTTAATATTCATTACAGATAATATTTTGTTGGAGAACTTCGTTCTTTTCTTCAACTTGTTTTCATATATGGCATTTAACTCATGCTTATTATGGGTTTAGCTCTAATGCTAGTCACTGTAATTAGAATGCTGCATAATATTCCTTGCTCTCAAAAAATTTACAAAAGATTAGAGCTACAAATAAGCACACTGCAATAGCATCATCATGTAAAATGTGTTATAATAGGTATATTCTTGGAAATAAGGGTAAACAGAGGCTGGAGAGCCAACATAATGTATATATCGGTATCTCAGTGGCTCTTGAGGATGAAGGAATTTGCACTAAAAATAGAAGAATGAAAGAGAGTTATTGGCACAGAGAGCAGCATATGTAGTCACCAGAAGGGAAGATAAAGAATGGCACGTTTGGAGAGTAGTAAGAAAGTCACTATAAATTTAACACAAAGTAATAGTGGCCTATAAAAGACTAGAAGGATAAACATGGGTAAGTTTATAAAGGAATGCTTATATATATGGCACACTAAAATGTCTGGACTTTTTCCTGAGGGTAATGGAAGCTCTTAAATACTATTAGTCAGACAAGTGGAATGGAGATATTTGCATTTTAGAACCATTTTTATGTCTTCACTAAGAAGTATATATATTATGGGACAAAAGAAAGGCAGTAGTAAGAAGAATCTGGAATGGCTGTGGGAATCCAAGTCAAAAATGGTAATGGTGACACACAGGAATAAGTGGCACGTGATATGCAGAGAAGTGAATGCACTTACCAAGTAATTAGCAGATAGAATCAGTGGAATTTGATAATTGATGGGCCGTCTATGTGATAATAGAGGGAGTTGTGAAGGGTGAGACTTAGGTTTCCAGCTTGTGTAACTGGATGGAGATGGGAAGCACAAGAAAGTAAAAAAGATCTGGTGCATGGAAGATAAGATCAGCCTGGGACTTGTTAAGTTGAAGTCTCTTGGGAACTGCTCAAGCATATTTCTTGAGTGGGTAATTTAATTTATGGCTTTACAATAAGAGAAATATTGACTATGGATAAATATGTGAGAAAAATCAATGTACAGAATGTAACTGAAGAAATGCACAGGATCATCACCCAGAAATGATACTCAGAGTAAGAAGGGGCTTAAAGGCTAAACACAGGAAAACCAGCAGAAAAGTGTCCAGAAAAGGAAGAAAATGGTGATATTTTAACTAGATCAACATAGACAATAATAAGTAGAGGGATGAAAATTATCTACTGGGTTAGAATTTGTAAGTTCTTTGGTAATTATGTCAACATCAGTTTCAGCAAAATCATTCTGATCGAAATGAACCTGCAGGGGCACCTGGGTGGCTCAGCTGATGTCTGTTTTCGGCTCAGGAGTCCTGGGATCAAGCCCAGCATCAGGTTCCCTGCCCAGCATCAGGCTCCCTGCTCAGCAGGGACTCTGCTTCTCCCTCTCCTCTGCCCCTCCACCTGCCTGTGTTCTCTCTCTGTCTCTCTCTCAAATAAATAAATAAAATCTTTAAAAAAAAGAAATCATCCTGCATTATAATGAGAAATAACTAAGAAGCAAGGCATTTGATGGTAAATTACAGATTCCACTTATATGAAGCTTACTAAAAAGGGAAGGAAATGGATGAAGTAAGTAGAGATGTCAGAGGCCAAGTTTTTTTCCTAAAGTATAAGATGACAACTTGTGTTAAATTCACATGTAAAAATAAAGTAGAAAGTTCACTGGATGAGTGCGACCTCCAGAAAGTTAGGATATATTTTCCCTAAAAAGGCAACAATAAACTGGAGAAAACTTTCAAAACATCCATTCCTGGAACTAAGTAACTGGACAAAAGCATGCAACATACAACAAATTGAGTGGCATTTATTTAAGGAATACTGGGAACTTCCAATTTCCCGTTCTGCATGTAAGGATCTTCAAAGTCACCACTCAGTCCCAACGACAAGTACAAAGTTGAACAGACTGAAACATCAACAACTTTTCTTGGACTTCTGCAGGAGGGAAGGAGAGAGGGCAAACCACTGTTCCCACATTGGAGAGACAGGCAAATACAGAGAGTCATGGCCTGCAGAGTATTTCATGAATGGATTCTAAGAATGTCAGTCCTATACAACAATGCACTATACCATTAAAATAGATTGAATTTATTGATTTGGGATATACATAATGATTTTGGCTTTAAAAGGCTAGCCCACATAGCTGGAGATGACCCAGGAGTTTGAAATACTAACTGAAGCTTGATCTTCAATTGTGTTGGCTTAGATTCGATTAGGCAGAGACACTAAAAATGTCCCAGAATAATGAAGAGAAAAAAAAAAAAAACAAAAAACCAAAGGTTTAGAGAGATGGGAATGCTGGAGTGTATCTATCATGTGCTACTGGCAAGCCTGCTTGATATACCCTCCAGCAGGTCAAGAATATATGCAGTTCACTAAAACTTAAAATGTACTAATGAGGGCTGTAACATATCCTCATAAACTCTGTTGTGACTGGTTTGTAGACCACAAATGATGACGAGAAATAGCCCCACTGAAACGGGTGAGATGATTTCCTTGAGTGTAACTACATTATGGCCAATGGACACAAATATTAGTACCTAATAATAAGAGACAAAGTAAGATAACATAATAGGCTGCAACAATTAAGTGGTACCCAGGGCGCCTGGGTGGCTCAGTGGGTTAACGCCTCTGTCTTCGGCTCAGGTCACTACTATGGTAGTGAGAAGATAGAAGGAAATTTTCACACAAGGTCATCTCACAGTGGGATAGTTTTCTTCCAGTCCTACGCTATAATTATTTTGTCAGTTCTTAAATGAATAATTGGAATAAGCATAATCTATACTATATCAGAGGCTCAATTTTGGCAGGTATGCCTTGGATTTTCTTTTCCATAATCATAATAGGCATAATACAAAGTCCCAACATTGGATCCTGGACCTCTGGATTGAGAGACCCTTTTAGTTACTATACATTCTGCCCAAACTCAAGTTACACCTACTGGCCAGGTGTGACTATGGCACCTCTTTCACTTAGAAAAGTGGCCAGGTGTGCTCGATATATGAAAATGTTCATCCTAGCTTTTAGAGTATGAGTAGTACCATAAATTACTCTTATCAGGACATTGAACCAAATGAACAGTTTAAATCTTAGGGAACTGCAGAAATTAGTGCCACAATTAAAGGACTTGGAAGATGGAGATAGAGGGAGAAGTATCTCCCTCTACCACCACTTACTTCAATGTATTTCTTATGTAAAAGGAAGATGAAATCTAACACTAAGTTATGGATTACAGTCTTAATCAGATGGCTCTTCCACTTGCAAATGCTTTTCCTGATAAGTTATCTCACTCGCAACCAATTTTACCCAGCACTTAGTTTGCAGCTATTGATCTGGCAAATGCTTCCTCTCCTTTATTCGGATTTAAATGTATCACCACAAATTGTTTGCTATCATCTGGCTGGGATGACTGTACAATTTCATGGTCTTACCTCAGGACCATGACAATCTTCCTATTTCTGCCCATGATCCCTCCAGTGCTATTTGATTTATGTCAGTCTCTAATAATGTAAAAAAAGCTTACTTCTATTTAGGTATTTATCTCGTTGTGGGCCAATAACAGTTTTTTTGTTTTTTTTAAGATTTTATTTATTTGACAGAGAGAGAAATCACAAGTAGGCAGAGAGGCAGGCAGAGAGAGAGGAGGAAGCAGGCTCCCTGCTGAGCGGAGAGCCCAATGTGGGGCTCTATCCCAGGACCCTGAGATCATGACCTGAGCCGAAGGCAGAGGCTTTAACCCACTGAGCCACTCAGGCACCCCAAAAACAAATAGTTTTCAAATCATCCCTAGACCAAGGGACTTTACTTTCAGTACCACTGCTCAAGTTTACCAAGATCTTAACTATAACCCATGGACAATCACAGGAGCCAATTAAATTCATGATCTCATGCTAACTGTACCTAATTACAACAAAACAGGAAGAAACTAGCAAGTCTGTAAGATTAATGTGTCTTACCGATGGTATGCATCTCAGATAATGGGAGAGAAACCCACTAATATGTGTCATGCATGAACCCACAACCTTGGTGAGATTTCTATAAAGAGGTCTTGACCCTCCAAAATAAAAGATGGTTTTTTATATCTTACACTGACTTTGACCAAAAAAATAGGAATAATTCTTAATGGGGCTTTTGCAATTTTAGAGGCAATATAAGTCATATATGAGTGTGTTCCTATGGCTCACTAATGAGGTAACCATTAAGTTGCCATTTCATGTAGGGCTCAGAGCAAGAGTGGCCTTTGCAACAGTTTCAGTCTGCTATGAAAGCTATTCTGCTATTTTTGCCTCATGACCAAACAGATTTAAATATCATCTATATACCCTTGACGTGTAGAATATTGTACAGAGCCACCATAAAGCCTTAATAAATGAATCACGAAACCAACTTCCAGTATTTTGGAAAAAGGCCATACTTCTCCCTCTAGTTGTGAAAAATAGGTCCTGTCTCATTATTAGAAGAGTAAGTTATGAATATCATAAATCAAATAAACTTCCGATTTGTATTTGGATTCTATCTGATCCAACATGGCATAAAATCATCCAAGTGACAAGAGAAACCCATCCTCAACTGAAAATGCATATACATGATCAGGATTAAATAGGTCTCTATGATAAAAATGAATTCCAGATATGGCTCCGGTTCTCAGTACACCTGATCTTGCTACATATCCCCCTTACCTCATTCCACAGGAATAGACCCATGGACAGTTTCCCAACACCAGTGGATTTACGTAGGAAAAAAAATGGTTTCGATCATTTTAATTTCTATGCAGGCATCAATGGAAATGATTGGTGCTGCATTAAAATTCTTATTGAAAGTCTTCCTGACATGGAGTAGTGAAAACAAATGTCCTTAGGCAGAACTCTGAGTACTGCATCTGATTGTCCTATTTTAACTGAAAATATCACTGAATCATTATGGTACATGAGCGGTGTTCTGAATTTTGACCAGGTGATCAGAATCTTAGAAAGACTAGGACTGGAAAATTTTTGACTTGAAGGTCCAGAAAAGAGGTATATGGATGGACTTCTCAAAAGATACAGGGGATGTGGAGATACCTGTGTCTATTTGAATGTTTACTAAAGAACATACACTGCAGAGTCAGATCTTAATAATCAGATGGACAATATTTTATGACCTATGGGTATCAGTCATTCTCTTTAGCTTGTTGTATGCACAATGCACACAGGGACAAAGTGGCCATGACATTAGGCACTGAGAAGCTAAGCATGAGCTCAGCCGTGTGAACTTTTCCTTGCTAAGCCTGATCTGACTACTGCAATTTCTGATGAGCAAATCTGCCAAAACTGAGATCATTTCTTGAACTCCACTGGAACTGAATTTCTCTCCAATAAGAAAAAATAAAAATGAGAGAAAATAAAAATGCCAGAGCTAGGCCAAACTTTAGCTGGACTTTACTATGGTTGGTCTTTGATTTTTGCAAGATGCATTTAAGGTTATGTAATTATGTGTCTTCCTGAAAAAGATTGAAAAATACATTTTAAGTGTATCACTCAGGGTCAAATCAGTAAAATGGAAATTGCATGAGGCAATCGAAAGAATTTAATGTAATAATTTGGCTACACAGAAGAATTATAGTCTAATAGTAAGGGATGCAACATTCAATTCTACCACTTAATCCTTGAACCCAAGCATTCTTGTTGCACCATAAAATATTAGAAACATCTATCCAAAAAAAAAAGAAAAGAAACATCTATCCAGTATGCAGCACTTCAACCTAACAGAAAATTCTACCATAGTATTATACCAGTCCAAAGGCATAAGCACAGTGCTGCATATCTTTTGTTGTTGTGAAACATTCCTTCAAGAGCAATGCTGAGTTGGGTACCATGACTCTGGATAAAGCATTCCCTAAATCTACAGATGATGGTATTAACACAATCATTTTAAGTAAGAAGGTAAATCTGTGTTACAGTGAAGGCAGATGATTGCCTACTCAAAGAAAGGGTCCAATGTCATTTTCTGCTTTCATGTGATTGTTTGCTCTCCCTGGCAAAAGTATACTTTATCAGGGGCTTTCTCTCCTCTGAGCTGTATTAAGAAGAGACTGCATTCCATCAATGACAGTTATTCTTTTGTGGTGTGTATATGAAGAGGGAGATATTATCTCTTTAGGAGTTATCTAAAAATGCAGCATCTCTAAAACTATTTCTTCAACCAATTCAACCAAATGTAGCAAGAAATAATAAAAAAAAAAGATGCAGAGGTATTATAGATTAAAAGAGACTTCACACTTGATTTAATGCAATATAACAGATCTTATTATTTTTTTAAGATTCCATTTATCTATTTGATACAGAGAGAGAGATCATAAGCAGGCAGAGAGGCAGGCAGAGAGAAGGGGGAAACAGGCTCCCTGTTGAGCAGAGAGCCCGATGCGGGACCCGACTCCAGGACCCTGAGATCATGACCTGAGCCGAAGGCAGAGGCCTCAACCCACTGAGCCACCCAGGCACACCAACAGACCTTGTTTGAATTCTGAATCTAACAAAGCAAAACATAAATATGAAAAATGACTAGACATGAAAATATAAAGGACTCATGTTAATAACATGGTGATTTCTTAAGTTTGCATGTGATACAAACTAATAATTGGCCGAAAGAGGCTAAATGGAATGAAGTTGATACTTACTGAAGTTGAGGTTTAGATGGATCAGTCATCATATTATTTCCCCCACTTTTTAATATCTTTAAAATTTTCCATAATGAAAAATTTTTAAAGAATAAAAAATTAAGTCCCTTTGTTGCTCCACCTTGTTAAGTAAAAAATTTACCATTCTGACTTCTAGATATTTGAGGGAAGAATACTTTCTAATTTCCTTGTACAACCCAAGACACTAGTTGTATTATTTTGAGAATTATCAGAGTAAATAATTTCTTTAAGATTTGGTTTCACTATTTCAGTTCAGACATGTTTAAAACCAGCTCTAATAAAATATGGCAGAAAAAGAAACAAAGTGTCAGAAAGTACTAACAGTAATTCTTTCTGGACAGAAACAGAATAAAAACCAGAAGGCTTCCTGGTAACCCTTGAGGGCTTTGCTATCAGATAGTCTAAGTAATAGTCATTCCATAGAAAGGGCCCACTTTTTTTTGTTTAAGAAAATTATATTACATTGTTTATAGATTGTATCAGAATTACTGTAAAGGGCTATGAGTAGATTTTCCAGAATGGCATTTTAAATACAGCATGATTGATTCTTTGGTTCATTCTCCCAAACATTTTTATTGTTGACAAAAGCTTCTCAGAATATACTAAATGCTACAGTTCAATTACAACAAAAAACATATGTGTGTATGTGTTTTCAGTTATCTACATGTATTTCATATAAAAACAATCAATCCCACTGGGGTTATAGTTTGTTTAAATGATTAATATATTCCATATTAATATCCTTCACAAGGAGAAATGAGAAACTCCATTACATCATAATCTTGCTCTGTAACTACTTCCCTGATATAATTTTTAAAATGTCTTTCTTAATTGACTTACTGTAAAAAAAAAAAAAACAGTTTGGCAAATTGTGTTCCCTATGTCTTTATAAAAAGTACAGAGTATTCACCTTGTGTTTTCTCTTTACTTGAACATATTTCTCATTATTAAAAAAAAACATACGGTACTCTCTCTTCTTAGTTTTAAAACTGAGACTGCATTTGAAATTGAGAATGGTAGAAGTTCAGCAGCAATTGCTTACACAATCTCTACTTCTTTAGATGAATTTATATTGATTTCTTATTTATGACTTTGCTTTTTTAATAATAATGAGCAATATTCTTAGATCTATACAGTTTTGGTTGGTTTAAACAGACTCAGGAGATCCGCCCATAAATTTGTGGGTAATAGAATTTGACTCAATTTTTGATGAGATCACACTTGTGTGAAGGGCTTTCCTATTTTTGTAAAATTATTTTTCCTGAGTAAGTAAATAAATAAACTACCACTGTCTTGATCCCTCAAATGATTTTTCTTTCTTTCCTGGTTCTCCTTTGTATCCAGTTATATCTTTGATAATCTAATAGCAGGTTTAATAAAATATGATTGTGCTAGTAGAACACAACACAAAACTACTGAATTCGTTAAAAAAAAATCAGCTCTTAACATAATTATTTTGTTTAACTGAATCAAACTGTGTAGTCAAAACGTTGTTCTGGTAGGCTTTTGTCCTTGTAACCTTATAACTGATACCTATTTTGCATTCCATACAGTGACTTCTCTTAGCAAATAATGTTTCACCTGCTGGGAATCTTATCTCAAGCTTAATCAGATTCTTTTGAATTTTGATTCAACTTTGCCTTTTTAACATTCTGACATAAACTAAAATGCTAAGTATTATTGAAAGTCAAAATTCTTTTAACACATCACAAGAAACTGATTTCTGAGTACTTTATCTAAATATTGAGTCCTCCAGTATCTGTTCAAAATAAACCTTGAAAGTTCTGACAGGAAAAGTGAATCAATAAATGGTGCATGGCCTCTATGAAAAATTCTCCCAGTGGTGGTCTGTTCCTTGTATTTGAAGCCCTGTCAGTTTTTATTTCTCAGTGGTATTATCTTCTGCTTAAATATTTCTTATGTAAAAAGCAAAATTAAATAAAAAAGATACTGTGCTCAATAAAACTCAGTTAACTCTAAGATCTTACAACAAATAAGTATCAATCTTCAGAAATATAAGGTCAAATGTGCTGTTTTGCCCTGAAAAGCTACAAGATTACATCAAATATGTTATTTGTATTCTTCAGCTCCTACCTAGAATAATCAAAATGTATGTGAATTGCCACCTATCATAAAAAATGTCTCCAGTACTTTTGTACATTCTGTTTCAGCCAAGCACCTAGACAATATCAATTTTTTAATTAGGTTTTTAATTTTAATTCCAGTATTGTTAACATACAGAGTGATATTAGTTTCAGGGGTACAATACAGTGATTCAACAATTCTATACGTTACTCAGTGCTCATCATGATACGTGTACTTCTAATCTTCTTCACCTACTTCACCCCCCTACCTCCGTTTTGCTAACCATCAATTCGTTTGCTGTACTTAAGAGTTTGTTTCTTGGTTTATCCCTCTTTCTCTCCCCCTACCCTTGTCATTTACTTTGTATTTTAAATTCTACATGAGTGAAATCACATGGCATCTGTCTTTCTCTGACTGACCAGTTTATTTTGTTTGGCATCATACTTTCTAGATCCATCCATGTTGACACAAAAAATAAGATCTCATTCTTCTTTATGGCTTAATAATATATATTATACATATATGTAAGATTATACACACACACACACACCCCTCTTCTTTATCAGTTCATCTCCTTTGGTAGTTTGGCTACTGTAAATAATGCTGCGATAAACATAGGGGTATATGGATCCCTTTGAATTAATGTTTTTGTATTTGGGGGGTAAATATCCAGTAGGGCAATTGATGAATCATAGGGTAGTTCTATGCTTAACGTTTTGAGAAGCCTCCATACTGTTTCCCACAGTGGCTGTACCAGTTTGCATTCCCACCAACAGTGTATGAGGGTTCCTTTTTCTTTACATCCTCGCCAACATGTGTTGCTTCAAATTGTGTTTTGACTTTAACCATTCTGACAGGTTTGAGGTAATATCTGTAGTTTTGATTTGCATTTCCTTGATGATGAGTATCTCATGTGCCTGTTGGCCATCTGTATACCTTTTTTGAAGAAATCTCTGTCTTTCTGCCCATTTTTAATTGGATGATTTGGGGGGAGGGTTGGTGTCAAGTTGTATCAGTTCTTTATGTATTTTGAATACCAACCCTTTATTGGATATATCATTTACAAATATCTTCTCCCATTCAGTAGGCTGACTTTTAGTTTTGTTGACTGGACAATATCAATTTTTAAAGTATGATCTGCTTGGGAAACACTTTCAAACTTAAAAACTTTTTGTAGTGTCATTTAAAGGCCTATCAATATTATGAAGTACAATAGTGCTAAAATTATAATAAATTTAAAAGTCATAAACAGGGGTGCTTGGGTAGCTCAGTGGGTTAACGCCTCTGCCTTCAGCTCCGGTCATGATCTCAGGGTCCTGGGATCAAGCCCTACATCGGGCTCTCTGCTCAGCAGGAAGCCTGCTTTCTCCTCTCTCTCTGCCTGCCTCTCTGCCGATTTGTGATATCTGTCAAATAAATAAATAAATAAAATCTTTAAAAAATAAAAATAAAAAGTCATAAAAAAATTATACAATGTAAAATATAGCAGAATTTTTAAAAAATATAATGAGTACTTTTATGCACAATGATTCCACAAAGTCCTCTTGGAGGAGGTGTTTTCTCAAGAAGGCAGAATATTTAAGTTTTTTATTTTAAGATTTTATTTATTTATTTGACAGAGAGAGAGCATGCACAAGCAGGGTAGGGGGAGTGGGAGAAGCAGGCTCCCCACTGAGCAGGGAGCCCGACACCTGGCCTGATCCCAGGACCCTGGGATCATGACCTGAACTGAAGGCAGGTGCTTAATGCACTGAGCCACCCAGGTGCCCCTAATTAATTTTTTTAATATGAGCAACATGTTTTTTTAGACTAGGTCATAAGTTGAATGAAAACATAAGTTTTCTTTATTATTTCTTGAGCATTACTAGATAAGGAAGAAATCAGTTCAGGAGAAGAAAACCAATTGTGAGATGCAAGATGCTAGCTGGACAGCCAGGCTGAGTAATCAGCCAAATTTGGTTTCCTTACCACCTTTGAAGGTTCATGATCTAAGTATATGAACCAGAGTAATTCCAGATCACTTTGTATAACAGACCTTCAAATTACTTGCAAAAGCTTAAATTAAGAGTAGTAAACTTTAAACTATTGCTTTAAATAAAACTTACCAAAAACACAATAAAAGCATTTACAATACTTTCTGACTGTAACTTTTTTTAAACTGGGTTAAACAGAAGTTGTTTGATCCCTTTTATTATTTCAAGTGACTTCAGCAAATAAAAAGCAAAACCTCTCAATGGCTTGACAGTGTAACTGTTGCTGTTTGGGAGGAGGTTTCAGGGACACAGATACCTCTATCTCAGGGCTCTACAGAAGGGAAAATATTAGGAAAGCTGAGCTCCAGACTCATACGAGAAAGGGTGCATATCACTTCTACCCACATCCCATTACCTACCCTCAGGGCCACAAATATCTGCAAGGGAGGCTGGGGTGATAATCCAGCATTGTAGCTTGGAAGAAGAGCAAATTTATTTAATTATTATCCAGCAGTCTCTAACACCCCACCAGAGGAGAACTTCCTATTTTTATGAAAAGGCTTGGTGAGACATGTGCAGACATAGAGAAGCAATTATATTGAACAGAAGTCTGAATTCAAATATCGTTTCCTCCTATGCAGAGAGGAAGTCTAAAGCACACATTAATTTTGCCCTGATCTGGTTTGTATGCTTATGAAATGAAATGATAAAATATAATTAAAAACTTAAAAACTTGACATTTTAACGTTTTCAAATGAATGATTCCAAATCAATAACATATGCTCTTCTGGAATATATTTCCATCTTGTTTTCCTGTCACATGTTAGAATCTCAAAGCTAGGACTGTGTAATAAAATTAGTGAGCAGAATATATATATATATATATATATATATATATATATATATATATATAATGAGCACATTATAAAGGATAATAGATCATTTACCCCTAGGTGGGGTTTTTTTTAACATAAATTAAAGGTTACAGCTGTGATTACAGCAGCAGTTTTTATTTTCTTCTCCCTCTCTTATCAAGGATATAACTACCTCTATCGCCCTTGCTTTCATAGAGGGGAACCTATGTTTGCTTAATTGCTTATTGTAATTTCAGTTCAGGGATAACTGAAGTTCTAGTTTAAATAATCATTTCATCCTGTTTAGTTTTAAATTATAAAATTATATTTACAGAAAAGGTAACAAAATTGAAAAAGTTGACTATTTCTGAATCAGTATTACCTTCGGCTAAAATCAGACTATAAGTCTCAATTAAGAACCATGTCTATGGAACCAAGAATTCAATAGCACTGCAAAACACCTATGATGAACTCAGGTTACCATTTCAAAGCAAAGATTTTTTTCCCACCTTTTGGAGGTTCGCTACTATCCCATTAGATGCAGCATATTTATATTGCCAATTAAGTAGGACCTAGATTTTTCATACAGTTACTACAATAAATCACAAGAATTCATTTTGAGACATGGATATCCTGCTGAGCTAGGTAAGACCTCTGAAGAGGAATTTAACTTAATACTGCTTCTCATGGCATATTGCTCTATTTGCAAAGCAATAAAAGAGCAGAACTTGTGGTTGGCAAGTAATAAGTTCCCACTAAAGTTACATGTTATTATTGGCTCAGTAATTCAATTATTAATGTTTCAGCCAGGTTTGGGACAGAAAAACAGAAAGCAGTCTAGGTGTTTTAATCAGAGGGAATGGGAATAGCAAATCCATTGCAAAGTTGTTAGAACACTTTGTGGTGCTGCAGGAGGCAGGGCATCCAGAGAAACAGACAGGAGGAAGGAGAAACCCAGAGATCAGAAGAGCTAATGTTCCAAAGCTAGTGTGTATGATTCAACACCTAGTCTACAGTGGAGAATGATGTCACATTTAATTCTTGATCTGCCTAACAGGTGCCACTCCATATAAGCCTAGAACCACTGAAATTGTGCTGCCTCTACACGGGCCACTTGGATCCAGGATAAACCCACCACTTCTGCCTAGACAGAAAGCAATCATTGTAGGAGTTAAGGTCAGAGAGACTGTTTTCCCTCCTCCCATTTTATAACTCCAGTTCCTCTCTTACTCTTTTGTTGACTTAGCCCATCCAGTAACTGTGTACCCAGTTTCCTCTATAGATTTCTCAGTTTGAAATAAGGAGCATAAGTCTGGGGGGGGTGTTGGTTTTTTTGTTTATTTTCTCATAAGTAGGGTGGTTTTACTCTAAGCATGGGTCTTACAAAAGCAACTAGGAAATTTGTTCCATCCAACTCACCGGGTCTAATCAGCATGTCAGCAAAGTCGGAGACAAGCATGATGTTCTTCGCAATGTGGAAACAATTAAGGTTCATGAGTAAGAATTACAGAAGAGATTTAGAGTATTAATAGAGTGTGGATTTCAGACGGTGGAGGTGGACAGTTGTTCTGGCGGGTGGAAAGTACTTACTTTTAGCCGTCCTTACTAAGTGATATGTAGATAAAAAAGCAGGGGTGGGGAGTATTTTCCAGATCCCCACATCAGTAGCTTAATATTAAATGCTTTGCTCTGTTAATTTGTTCCAGTAAAGAAATAACAGCTTGAACAGCAGTTACAGTTGGGAGCCACTAACATATTTAGATCATACTTGGTAATGAATGCCTGCAGTGAGCATTCACATTAGATACAAATATCCGTATATTTCATGCCATTAATAAAGTCCATCTATATTTTTCTTCTCCCTTTAAACATCTTCCAAGTTTGTTCTTTGTGATTAGCTTATCAAACTCTTCGTTTCTATCCTACCAAACTGGTCATGAATCAGAATCAACCGAGTTCTCTGGCTAACTCTCCCCATCGAGGCACAGCAGACAACCAAATATGCTCCTTGATCTTTTGCCTTCTAGGAAGATTTTCCTTCTTATTGTCTTTGGATGGAACTCCTATGAGGCAACTATAATGCTTCAGCAAAGTACATGCAGTTGGTGGAAAGATATTGCAAATAAACCATCTGAAAATTCAGCTAAATATATATATTTAAAGTACATATATATGTATTTTTAGTGAGACAGCGATATGGATGGAAGCAGATGGAGCAAAATTGTTAAAGTTCACATCTTGGGATTCTGAGCCACATATTTACTTAACTTATAAAAGAATTTAGGATCTGTTTGAGCCAAATCTTGCATATAGTACTTCTAAACAATGGTAGACTATAGTACACAAGCTCAACCTTATAATTTTGTGAACCCCTACTTTAAGATTGATAATTCAAGT
Source organism: Nasua narica (assembly GCA_028533885.1). Classification (NCBI taxonomy): domain Eukaryota; kingdom Metazoa; phylum Chordata; class Mammalia; order Carnivora; family Procyonidae; genus Nasua; species Nasua narica. The sequence continues at coordinate 17,792,955 of CM052810.1, forward strand.
CACAGTTTGATGGGGGAATCCTGGGGGGGGGGGTAATCCCTACCAGGGCCAAGTAGCAAGCCACATAATCTAATATTTCATTTTATTTTATTTTTTCTCAAAAAGAATATTTTTCTGCACAAAACTGGATTTGCTCCATGATCCTAGAGTCTGACCTATGCTTCTCCAACTAGGATAGCTAACAGAGAGCCAACTACCAATGGTGCTTAGATGTGTAGATTTTAGAGGGTTGCAGACATAGCCAATTATCCATTATGTTAATGTATTGAATATTTACTAGCTGACTTGAGACAAGATTAGGCACTATAAAAACATAGGTAAATTAAGAAAAATGAGCTTTGCTTCAAATAATCACATTTTATCAGTCTGATGTAAGAAACAAGATATTTTATAAATTTAAATGTAATACATCTTGTATTAGAATTGGAGAGTTATGGGAGGAAAAATGAAAAACTTATGGTACATACTAGCTAACAGTGGTGAGCAAAACTACACATGGCCCCCACCTTCATGGAACACAAGCCAAATAAAAATGCCTGAATGGGGGTAATTATGTGAATCTGCAGCAGTTGAAGCTATAACCACATCCAGGGGAACTTTCTAGATATCTCATTGACTACACTACAGGGCAAAAACTTTATTCATTTTAAAAACTTTTATTCAACTTTCAAAGTGTCACTTTACTGATTATCATGCATTCATCTGTCTAGAGTCTCTAGACATGGATTACATTTTCCTTATTATTTTACAAAATCATAAGTAGCACCACTGATACATAAATTTATAGTCCTTTACTTTTAAAATCAGAATATAATAAGCTGGTTTCTTATAACCTATTGTATCATAAATGGTGTGATTTCTATATGGCAAAGACTAGGCTAAGAATTCAGAAAACAAAAAATTGTAGGGGCAGTGTCTGCTGTTGTTAACTCATTCAACAAAGACCCTAGATTAAACAGGAACCCTGTGTCTTTATTATTCCCTATTGTATTATTTTATCTTAAAGAATTTAGAGTGATTTTTCTCTCTATAAATGGGATGATATTAAGCTGCCCGCACCTCAGTTCCAGGAATTTTTAAAGCACTTAAAATATTAAATCCATTAAAAAGATAAGGCAGTTATACCATGTTATGTTCACTGTTGCATTCCTCGATAAAGAGCCTAAAATTATCTTCTTGTTATCACATATGTGTGAAAATTATTTATCTAAAATACAAAAAAATGAACATAGCATAAGCAAAGCAATTTCCATAAGTATACAAAAAATGTAAAATTTTACAAGCATAAACCAGTTTTCAAAGTCATATCTCAGATTTAATTTCTCTAGTTAATTAATGTAGTTTTATAAACTAAGGAAGTCTCATCTTCAAAAAATTAATTCCCAAATCTCTGCCTATGTTTACTTTACAATTAGAGTTAATATCAATTCAGTAAGAAAAAGTATCAGTCATAAATATTGAAGTATAATAACATAAGTTTATGGAGCCATACACTAAACTTTGGAAATGTAAAAGCAATTACACTTGTAGGATAAATTTTATATGATGCAGTAGTCTGAAATCTCATGTATAGCTCAGTATAATTCATATAAAGTCTATGTCACTAAGAGAAATAAATGCTTCATCATACTATTTTGAATTGTTTTTAAGTATTCTCTGAAACCATCTAGTTGCTAAGAAAGAAATAAAAGTCAAATGCAGAAAGATACCCATAATATATTCATGTCCTTCAGCACTCAGTAGATAAATCATTCTTATTCAAATGAAATCCTTGACTTATTAATATTTTTTCTGCTTCTATGTTCAGGAGATATGCTAAGGGTATACAAATCCTCAGAGAACACTCTGTCTCTCCATTTCTTTTTCCTTTGAGGATGAAGAATGAAACTAATGGGAAGAAGGCAACCTAAAATGAAACCTCAAAGGATAATTTGTTGAAAAATGATGCAGGACATGGACTATTTGGCAGAGAATTTTCACATGTCTTGTTATTTCTATCCACAAAGTCCTGCGAGATTTTTCTCCTTATCATACAGAATGTTCAACACACTAACGGTAAACTTAAGGAGAATTGAGACATTTTATAACACTCCTATTACCGCAGAAATGTTACTTTCCTCTAAATTGGCTTAACGGTGATTGCCAAGGGACCAGTTTGAGGTATCAGGAAAAAAAAAAATTAACTAGAGCCGGTATCACCTACAGTGTATGGGTGAGACAGAATTATTCACTGGGAAAGTGGTGACAGATTTAATAGAAGCCAGGTCGTAGAAGAAGTCAAATGCACCTTAACAAAGTAATGTTAGTGTTGTTATGTTTTTAGAAATAGTGTCAAAATTCTTTTTTTTTTTTTAAAGATTTTATTTATTTATTTGAGAGACAGAGAAAGTGAGAGAGAGCATGAGAAGAGAGAAGGTTAGAGGAAGAAGCAGACTCCCCATGGAGCTGGGAGCCTGATGTGGGACTTGATCCCGGAACTCAAGGATCATGACCTGAGCCGAAGGCAGTTGCTCAACCAACTGAGTCACCCAGGCACCCTGCCAAAATTCTTAATAACAGGAGGGATATGCTTGTGTGTGTGTGTGTAGAACTAGAATAGATTATCTGTAGAAAAAATAAATACATTAAAAATTAAAAAAAATAAAATTAACCCTCACTTCTGCAATACACACTGCTTTTCTAAAATAGCTATTGTGGAAATCAATAAAGCTCTATGTGAAGCATGGGAGACTGAGTTGGCATTACAGCATAAACAAAGAGCCACAGCAGCCCATCTTCCTTTTTAGTCTAGAAACGGAGATGGTAGAATGTCCTTCAGCACTTGGTCAATATCGGAGAAAGTCACTTTTGCAAGAGAAAGGAACTAAAGAGATTATTTTTTCCTCTTTCTATGGGGAGTAGCTAAAATTCCTGTTGAAGAAGAAGAAACACCAGATTGAGGATATTCAAAGAAGTTGCAAGAATAAAGCAAGGATTTTAAGATTGTTCCTACAATCTTTGACATGCATTCATTTTGTATTTGCATTATAATCATAATTTATCTCTTGAAAATTCTACTTGGACAGTTTTGTACGTTATCCTCACGCTGCCAAAGCGACTCACCTGAGATGGCTAATAAACTATGTTTCTGGAGAAGTATATCCTTCATCGTCTGCTAAAGTCACACATCTCTTTTCCCAGCTTCTGGAGTAAAACCTTTTTTTCTACCTGAAGTGTCATATCCGCAAATAATTCTAATTTTTTAAGTTCTGACAAGGATACTATTAAGGAACACAAACTGACTTTATATGTGGAATCAATGCTCTATACAAAGCCCTCTCAAGAAAACTGGCTCAGTATCTGGCATTCAATCTCACTGGTAAAGCCACTGACTGGCCAGAGACTCAGCAGAATTTTGAAACCTCGGTAACAGAGGAATTTAACCACACTTACAGGAACTAAAATCTGATGTCTCGGGCTTATTTTCCAGTGTCAGAATAGAGGTGGTAATCACATAAAGTTCAAAAGAAAATCCAATCTAAGATTCCACGTGAACACTGACAGAGAGCCTCAGGTTGCTGAATAATGCATGTCCCAAATAACTTATATATAATGTTAAATTAAACAAAGAGGCCTTTGGATTCAGGTGGCTTTAAGGTATTAGTAGTCTACCTAAATAAACCAAAACCTAAGCCCGTGATGCTGCAAGGTCAAACAGAAACCTGAGGACAACCAAACAGAAGCAGCTAATGAGACTTTCTCAAATAAGGCATCACTTAGCTATAGCCCACTATGTAATTGCCTTGCTTTGCTTCAGCCTCTTCTCCATAAGGGTCTTTTCCTCAGCTCCCGTGGGTGGAGGGTTCCTAGACACTTCGGGCTGAGCACTGCCTGATGCGACTAGATTTTTGCTCAAACTCTTAAAGTTTTTAATATGCCTCAATTTATGTTTTAATAACAATGACCAATACTTTTGCTGTACTTATGGAAATAAATAGGCCAAATCTAATGAGGACAGCCCTTTGTGATCGTGAATAATTTCTGGAGCTTATTTGTGATCACACAGGGTTAGACTGTGAGAGTAATTAGCAGAACCTGGGAGTAAACTGAAGCGTTTGCTGTTTTTCTCCTCAATGTTATACTGGGCTTGCGCCCTTAATTGATTTTCTATGTACTGAGCTCTCTTACAGCTTATCTTACAGCTCTGTAGAAGCAGAGGTGAACATGTATATATTTATCAATGATTTCTGTCCAGTGAGAAAGAAAACTCCAGAAGTCATCATTTATTGCTCTGTTATTCAACCAGTTTTAAAACTAATCTGACATTCTCTTCCTAAAGCTCCTTTATTAGTCTATAAATAAATCTTAAACGCACTTAAAACTGGTTTTAACACTTCCTTAATTAGTTAATGAAATCTTTGGCTCATAAAAACTACAGATTAATATACATTAAATAATACATATGGTAATAATTCATATGTTAAGGAAGGATTCACTTTCAAAAATAAAAATACAAAAAAATATAAAAATAAAAAATAAAAATACACTGTAAACAGCACAGTTTCAAAATAAAAATAAATGGGGAGGACTGGACTGGCTCACTTGGAAGGGTGTGCAACTTTTGATCTTAGATTCGAGGGTTTGAGATCCACATGGGGTGTAGGGATTACTTAATAAAATCTTAAAAAAAATAAAGTTAATGGCTCGGTAAAATACACTAAAATATACTACACAGAGTATGCAAAGTTTTTTATTATCAACATAGTGTTCTATTATAAGGTAATATAGACAGATTATTTGAATAAAGATGATGGAATGATTTGTTTATTAAATATTATACATGGATAAATGCAAAATATAAATAAATGTGAAAATTGATATGTGATTTATAAAATTAATAAATTAAGATATTTAAATTTCCATATATTAAAAAAAACTGAAGGAAAAAGTTGTTAGATAAAAATATTCAAGACAAATATGGAAGAAAATTTTATTTTATGAGATTAACTTTAATTCAAATGGAATAACCTATATAGGAAAATAAGGTTGACTGAAGGAAAAATATGAAGTCACAAAAAATATTATCAATTAGTATGTAAAGTATAATATTTATTTTTAAATATTTGTGAAAAATGTTTATTTGTATATTCTATATGATTCCAACTGTGAACTTTACTAGGTAGAGTTTTCATAGATCGGTTGATAGATAGTTTGTTTTCACATAGGTATAGATGCAAAGGTAAAAATTAAAAGATAGAAAACACCCTTTTGAAAAACTATTTTGTACTTTCTTATAAAATTAAATTTATTTCTAGGTAATTATCTAAGATACATAAAAATACATATCCACAAAAAGCTTGGACACCAATATTCATAACAACTTCATTTATAACAGCAACAATCTGAAATAACTCTAAAGTTTATCAGTAGATGAATGCATAAGTGCAGTATATCCACTAAGTGGGATATTCTTCAGTAACAAAAATGATTGGATATTGATACATGCAACAACACTGATGAATCTCAAAATAATTATGCTTAGCAAAAGAAGGCAAACACAAGAGTATATCCTGCATTTTCTTTATATGGAAATCTAGAAGATGTAAATCAGTCAATAATAACGTAAAGCAAATTAATGGTTGTCTGGAGTGAAAGATTCAGGTTGATTGGTGATAAAGAACCATGTGAGAATTTTTTTGAGTGGTAGAAATACTCCATATTTCAACTGTACTGTTTAAATTTGTCAGAATTCATTGAAATACATATGCTAAAGAATGCTTGCAGTTTATTATATGCAACTTTTCAATTAAGATTATAACCTAGGAAGATTATAAAACTAGGAAGGCTAATTAAAATACCTTCTAAGTAAATAACAAATACATTTAAGAAAATATTTTAATATGCCTTGGATATTTTTTTACGTTTGCCATTATAGAAACACTAAATTGGAGTAGTTCTAATTTGATAAGACTGAATGAACACCACCTACGTTATCTTTCACTGATTTCAACTACAGATTGGATTTCTGTTCTGAATCTAACCCACTAATTAGAAGGGGAATTAGGTCACTAGTAACTTCTTCTGAGAACCAATACCATCACTAATGGTTATAACAGGTCAAATGTTTCTAATAGGTTGAAAATTGCTGAGATGATTGGTTGAGAAAATTTAAGAGAAAAGATTTACAGAAGAGCAAATCTGTGTTCAGTAATGCCATATGGGAAATACAAATCAATATCGCAGTGAGAGACAATATCATACCTGTCAGAATGGCTAAAATTAAAAACAGGAAACAACTGATGTTGGCAAGGACGTAGAGAAAGGGGAATACTCTTATACTGTTGGTGGGAATGCAAACTGGTGCCACCACTATGGAAAACAGTGTGGAGGTTCCTCGAAAAGCTAAAAATAGAATCATCAAAATAAATGAATAAATAAATAAATAAAACTACCCTATTACCCAGCAATTACACTACTAGGTATTTACCCAAAGTATATAAAAATACTGAATTGAAGGGACATATGCACCCTGATGTTTATAATAGAATTATCAACAACAGCCAAATTATGGAAAGAGCTCAAATGTCCAACAACTGATCAATGGATAAAGAAGATGGGGTGTGTGTGTGTGTGTGTGTGTGTGTGTGTGTGTGTGTATTATATATATTGGAATATTACTCAGCCATAAAAAAGAATGAAAATTTTGCCATTTGCAACAACGTGAATGGAGCTAGAGTGTATTTTGCTAAGTGAAATAAGTCAATCAGAGAAAGACAAATATCATATGATTTCACTCATATGTGGAATTTAAGAAACAAAACAGATGAACATAGGAGAAGGAAAATAGAGAGAGAGAGAGAAGGAAGCAAACTATAAGAGACTCTTAAGATAGATAACAAACTGAAGATTGGTTGATGAAGGGAGGTGGGTAAGGGATGGGCTAAATTGGTGATGGGTATTAAGGAGGGCACTTATGATTAGCACTGAGTGTTATACATAGGTGATGAATCACGAAATTCTACACCTGAAACCAATTTTACCATATATGTTAACTAACTAGAATTTAAACAAAAAATCGAAATGAAAAAAAGAAGAAACTGAACAAAATTTCTTCCAAATTCAAAAGAATAAAAGTGTAGTATAATGGCATTTTAACACATGATATAATCTATGTGTTCACATAAATCATTCTTATATTGCCTCTTTGGAATCATCATGACTTGATGCTATAGAAGAAATCACACAACTACTAATGCTGAAAGTATGTTTTCTCTGAGGCTCAAGCCACAGGCAATTATCCAATGACAACAAGGAACAAAAATAAAATGGAAAATAACAATCAAGCATATCTCATGCCATTTGTTCTAAGGTCAACAAAGAATTATTCACAATACAAACTAACTTTTAATCTAAATTTAATATTCCAACTTGAACACATGTATTTTCAGCTGGATGTGATTGCAAGTATCCTGTTAAGATTCTCTTCTGTGTCCTCAACTTTTTTTCTCTCCATATTTATTGAGTTACAACACTGAATCCAGTATTAAATATCCATCTTACCCTTCTTGCAATAACATCAAAAACTGTGATGGTGACAATCATTTCAATTAATTTCATGCTTGAAGAAGAGTGATGGGAAGCATTCATATAATACCAAGAAAAACCTATTATGCAGTTATTCTGTTATGTTAAAAGCACAGCAAACATAATACAAAATCAATATTTCCAGAAAAATAATAACAGTGAAGAAATTCAACTAAAAGACAAGATCAAAATGTTAGAAAGTATTATTATTATTCAGACCACTGTGTTTCAGAATGAAGTATGTGAACATCAGAGAAAAATATTGGTATTTTAAAATTTTGCATGGGGGCACCTGGGTGGCTCAGTGGGTAAGCCTCTGCCTTTGGCTCAGGTCATGATCTCAGGGTCCTGGGATCGAGCCCCACATCAGGCTCTCTGCTCAGCGGCGAGCATGTTTCCTCCTCTCTCTCTGCCTGCCTCTCTGCCTACTTGTGATTTCTCTCTCTCTCTCTCTTTCAAATAAATAAATAAAATCTTTTTATAAATAAATAAATAGATAAATAAAATTTTGCATAGTTTTTGGTTTCAAAAATCATAATTTTATACTTCAATTTACTTACATTCAAAAATTCCAAATTTAAAAAATGTCAATTCCAAATTTAAAAGTGGAATTAAACTAAAGTTTAAAATCCAAAAAATCTAAAGATAGCATTTTGTAGTGGACACTATTGTTGAAAGCTAGCAGCCATTATACCCTATCCTCTTCACACAGTGTTAATGTGTCTGTCAGTATTTGGTTTATGAACATGATTGAAATTTGGCCAAATGTAAGCAAAAGTATAATAAAAAAGTTGCTAGAAGGCTTGATGATAATTGCTCCCAATTTTCAAGTCATATATGTGGAAATAATTACATATATACATATATTTATATCAATACATATACTCATAAGTATACATATGATATTGATATACACATATCAATACATATATATATATCTATATGTAGATATAGATATATCCCTCTCTCTTTAAAATTGGAAGCATTTAGCCTCATTTGTTATAGGCAGTTATCCTACAACCAGGAGATTAAAGAACTTCAGGACTGATCCAACATTGTAGAAAGCATACTGAGACTCAGAAACACCTGTGTACCTTGATTCTATCATTAAGTTGCTGGATCAACCTGAATACCTCCCCTCTTATGGACTTTATGATAAGTGAGAATACACTTCCCCACTGTTTGGGCCACTGTGAGTTCACTATTACTTTGTTACAGAGGAAAGTTTTCTGACTGATAAAGAATTTAGGACCAAAAAGAAATGGTACTGTAATCAGCATACAGTGGAATGAATCTGTTAAAACAAAATTGCACTATATAAAGTTAAACAGGCAAGGGAGACATTATTCAAGGCTTTTGCAGTAAGAGGTTGAAGCCAGAATTCAGTCTGAAATCAACTCTGCTGAAATAAAGAGTTGGAGAGTTTTAAGAGCTGAGGTGGGGACATCATATACCATCTGTGTTTCCCAATCAGCTTTACTCAAAGAAAAAGAAAGAAAAAAATGGACCTTCATGACAGGAGGTAGTTTTACAACATGGAGCAAGGCTCTCACTGAAGTTAAGCTCCTATCCTACTACAGAAAATGGGAGACAGGTGCACAATCCACCTTGATGATTACATTCCAAAGGATTGGCTCAGTGAGAAAGACATCTTTGGGTTGGAAAACTGACCAGAAGCTTGTAAAAAGACATATGTCTCAAAGGGGCATAAGAAACATTTACAAGTTTTCTAAAGTAAATGCTCTAAGAAAGGTCAGGAGAAACCCGACTTAAATTTAATCAAGTGTATAGAATGAATGCTTGTGTCCCTCAAGAATCATATCTTGAATCCTAATTCCCCTTTGTAATTGGTGTTAGGAGGTGTGTCTTTGGGAGGGTGGAGCCCTCATGAATGAGATTAGTGCCCTTAAAAAAGAGACCACAGAAAACTACTTTGCCTGTTTCTGCCATGTGAAGTTATATCCAAAAGATGACTGTCTAGGAGCCAAGAAGCAGGATCTTACCAGACACCAAGTGTGCCAGCTTCCTGATCTTAGACTTCCCAGAATTCAATTTATTATGAGAAATAAATTTCTGCTGTTTATAAGGCTCCCAGTCTGTAGTATTTTAGTAATAGCATCCTAAAGGAACTAAAACAGAGGGGAATATTAAAGTCATCTTGGTCAGACTTAATGAGGAGATAGCGCAGATGATAATGAGGATCTCACCATTCTAAGCTAAGATGTCAATATTGTTATACTGTTGAGAATTTGATGATTAAACTATGGCCTGGTGTTTGTTTTCTATTTACTTACTAATGGCAATAGCAGTCGGAGACTTGGCAATAACTAAATCACTAAATATATTTATTATAATGCATTAGGTATTTCTTGGGGCACTCCATATGTCAGTCACTACGTGTAAGGGACACTTGAAGACAGAATATAGAGGAAGCATGGTTTTTCTTAGAAAGCCTGTTTCCCAGACTACAATGGAAAGTGTAAATTTGATAATCTGGCATTCTATATAATGTAAAACAAAATAAATTTTCTAACCCAATAATGGGGGCACCAGCATATAGAGGGAAGTGAAAAAAGGAAAAAATGTTATTGATGGAAAAATCAAGCCTAATCATCTTGGCTTCTCCCCTGGTTTCCCTCTTTCCACATCCATGCACGCACACACACATACATATATGCACACAAGCCAAACACTCATTGTGTTAATGCTTCAGAGAGGCGTTCTCAGCCAGTTGCCTCCCCTATCAAGGGCATAATTTCAAATACCTCAATTCAGAAACCTTTAACTCAAGATCAGCATGAAAACATGGATAAAGCTGAAAAGACAGGAATTTTATAGATCAAAAAACATTCTAGAATACTTCTCTGAGTAGCTTTCATCTTATGAAATTGATCTAAAGGATTGTTTCTATAAATGTGGTTCACAACCTGGTACAGATTCCTCAATTGTTTATTATAGGTGTGCTTATAGATTTAGAGTGTTAATTTTTTTATTTTTAAAATTAAAAAAAATTTAAAGATTTTACTTATTTGACACAGAGAGATAGATCACAAGCAGGCAGAGAGGCAGGCAGAGAGAGAGGGGGAAGCGGGCTCTCCGCTGAACAGAGAGCCCGAAATGGGGCTCGATCCCAGGACCCTGAGATCATGACCTGAGCCAAAGGCAGAGGCTTTAACCCACTGAGCCACCCAGGCATCCCGAGAGTAAGTATTTAGAAACTGTCATCACATTTTGATATTGCTTCAACATCCAACACATTTTTTAATTTAGTTTTTTTCTAGTAATTCACTTTATACTAAAATTTTTAACTACCATCCTATGAGAGACAAAAAAAAAATGGCTCTTTCACAGATATATTAAGAAACATGATCAAAAACAAGTATTTTGCAAATTTTTAATAAATACCTTAAATATGTAAGAAAACCAATTGTCAAAAGAAATCCCAAATCAATAATGTTTAAACTTCTGAAGCAATTCTTGGGACTCCAAATTCACACCAGCAGAAAATGTCCTAATAAAGCACAAGATTCAGGATAAGAGATCTGGAGAAATTCAATCCTAAGTAAGGCCAGAGAAGAAGATGTTCAAGCTGAGTCATACAGAAATCAGATACTGGAGATACCTGATTGGCTGACTGCCTATTCTCCAAGGGACAGATGGCAAGACAGGTTGAAACACATAGACTTTCAAAGAGGAAATACCTTTGTGAAAGAAAATAGGGATGAAGTTGAAAGGGGTTGAAAGGGTTGTTGGATCATGATTCAATTCTGATCACGAGTGAACGAGAGAGGAAGAGCAGGTTGGGTGGAAGTATCATCAGTCTCCAGGGAACCCTTGAGTTTTGAGTGGACTGTCAAAAGGATTCCTGGTTTCTCAGGAAAGCACCTGCCTCAATATCCCTTCTGCTCTCTGTCACTGCCTGGGAACTGCACAAGGAACATTGGTAGTGCATTTCAGAGCACAGCAGCTAAAGCCTTAGTTCAATTATCAAATGAAGCAATTTTCAGAACCACCACAGTTCCCCCTTTGTGTGCACAGATGTACTTCACACAAGTCCAAGTAGCAGCTCTTACATAACTCCCACAGGCTGTTCCCTCTGAAGGAAAATTCCCAAGCAGAAGATTAGTGTGATGAACTACAGCTCCCACCAATGCATTCAATCTCAGGGCTACAAAGGGTGCTCCCACTTCACTATAGATTCTCAATTTCCTCCAGTCTCAGCCATAACCAAAACAGGCCTCGGTAGCTTATTTGGTAATGTGATACAAGCCTTCATTCCAGAAGGTTAGTCATACCCTTCTCAGTCCAGGGTGACTACATGTGTCCATTCGTAGTTACAACACAGCAAGGAGTAGTCAGGAGTTGTGCAAGGTGTCCTCAGACCTCCATTATGTAGAAGTAGCCCTACCTCAGCTGCTGGTCAGTGACAAATAGCACAGCCATTATGATGACCCCTCTTCTTGCCTGCTGGTTACCAGATGCAAAGAATCCAAAGGACGCTGGTGGCATGCATAATTTGTAATGGCTAAATCACACTGAGTAATAAAGATACTCCTGGTGTTAGGGCTATCCTGTCCAGAAGGATGTAGAAATGATGACAGAGGGGAGGATAAGACAAGAGTTCATGTGCATATCTTGGATCCCTATTTGTGGATTAAAATCAAGGGAAGGAAGTGGTAGAAATATTGAGATAGGTTTCAGAGAATCTGTGAAAGAGAGAGTTGTGTCCTACTTTACTGGAGAGATGAACTGGTAGCCTGCAAGTCTTCTCAGAGAAGCTTCAACCTTGGAATGGCATTCTATTCTGCAACTTATAGTGGAAGTTGCTATAACAACACTATAACACTATAGTGTTAGTGCTATAACACTAAGTAGGTAACTAGTTGGGCCATGAACATTCCAGTTTTGTTTAAAGAATGTGGCTAAATGTAGGACTGGAGAAAAGCTAGGTTGCCTCAGGGATCTGTGCTGACTGTTTTCTACTGTGTTTTGAAGAGAGCCTCCACAGGCAGGGCCAGCTGAGGTGAGGCAGTCTGCCTCAGACTGGCTGCTGGAGTGACTGACCAGCTGACCAATGGACTGACTGAAATTGATGTAAGTACTCTTGTAAGCTTTTCCCCATCTTGGGGAAAAGACATGTGAAGTAAAAACAATTGAGAGGGGAGAAGTGACTCTTGACACACTGGTGATAATATACATTTTATTTATTCAAACTATTAAAAAGTGAGAAAACTTTACTTGGCAAGTCAAAAATTTTACATCAAGAAAACTAGCCATAAGGAGGTTAATAATAGGCCATGATTATGGCCATAAAATTAGTTATAATTAGGCAAGTCAGTTTTCAAAAAAAATACACATTTTGCACATCTTGGCTGTGACCATGTACTGTCTTTCTATGAGTACAAAAACTATTAGAAAGCTATAATGAACATGGAATTCTCTACCTGCTTTCATCAGGCCTGAGAGAGAGAGACCAAGAGAGCTGAGGGGGAAAATAGATACCTTAAATTTTTAAAACTATTCTATTACTTAAATGATTCATTTTAAGGGCTTATATGTTTCATAAGTTAAGACACATATGTATATCATAATTCTACCACACTTGCATAATGAAATTAAAGGGATTATACAAGGGATAGTTAAGAGGCAAAGAAAGTGAATGATCACCTGAGATATCAAAGAATATGGTAATCAGGTCAGTTGTAAAGGTAATGGGTTTAGCAACTTTGAAAGAAAAAAAATGTTTAGTTATAGGTTATATTAAAAACAAAAAACCCTCAAATCTCCAAACAATTCTATTTCTCATTTTAAACCCAGAAGCAGTTGAGGGCAAAGAAATGAAAAATTGTCTCAGGAAAAACAAAAACATGGGCATTTTCAAATTCTCCTCTGTATAAAGACTGTATTTGTGTCCTAGGGCTGTGGTTAAAAAGCACTACAAACTGAGTGACTTAAAACAAGAGAAAATATATTCCTCACAGTCCAGAGGCTAGAAGTCTGCAATCAAGTTATTGTGTCAGGGCAATGTCTGCCTGGAAGACTTTGGGAAAGAATCCTTCCTTGATTCTTCCTAGCTTCTAGTGGTTGCTGGCCTTAATGTTCCTTAGATTGTCTTTCTCCAACTTTACAGGGCCATCTTCTATGTGTGTGTGTGTCTGTGTGTCTGTATGTGCGTCTGTGTGTGTGTCTGTGTGCGTGTGTGTGTGTTTGTGTCTAAATTTCCCTCTTTTTTAAATTTTTTTTAAAGATTTTATTTATTTATTTGACAGAGAAAGAGAGATCACAAGTAGGCAGAGAGGCAGGCAGAGAGAGAAGGGGAAGCAGGCTCCCTGCTGAGCAGAGATCCTGATGTGGGGCTCAATCCCAGGACCCTGAGATCATGACCTGAGCTGGAGACAGAGGCTTTAACCCACAGAGCCACCCAGGCACCCCTAAATTTCCCTCTTAAGAGAGCACCAGTCATACTGGATTTAGGGTTCATCCTAATTTAGTGGGACTGCATCTTAACTTGATTATATCCATAAAGACTCTATTTTCAAATAAGGTCACATTCAGAGGTTCCAGGCAGACATAAATTTTCAGGGGACATTATTCCAACCAGTTAAAACATTTGGAAACAACCAAGAGTTACAACATAAATCTAAGATGGCCCAAACAGCCTTAATAGTGCCAACAAAATATAAAAGCTGGCATAATAGCTGGATCCTTGGTTAATAAGAAGAAGATTCAAGAATGTTTAGAACCAAAAAAAATGTTTCAGCAAATTTCCTTTTATTTTAATTGTTTTGAATATTCTCTAGTTAACTTTATATTAGGATATATTGAGTTCATAAAAACTTGGTTTTTAAGTATATGAGAAAATATGGGATAAATATTCACCATGAAATTATTCTGATAAAGCATTTTCATTTAGTACTCTAGCTAGTAGGCAAAGCAACTTGATGAAAATCTTTTTGTTTTTTAAGTGATAAAGAAAAACTGCAAACAGAAAGATGGCTTTTCATCAACCAAAAATAGACTGATTATTTTTCTCTCCTCCTCTGCCTCAGCTCAATGAACTATCTTTATGAACTTTCCTCATTCCTTTGGTCATCTCTCAAGGTCTATATTCCTCTGATTTGGACCTACTGCCTTCTGTTTTTACAGTCAAAAGTCCCTGAAATAATCCCTTTTAATTCCACAGTTTCAGTCTGTATCTACATATCAGACTCTTCTGAGAGGCTTCAGAGCAACTAAAATTATATCCCAAACCAAATATTCCCTTCTCTCTCCAAACTCTGCCCTCTTTCTAGTTCACACAGTTTCTGAACCAACTTCCAAAATCAGATGTGACTGACTGTCTTTCCCACACTCCCAGGTAAGTTTCAAATGCTTGTTTGAAATTTCAAATGTTTCTACCTTTTACATTTATTCTATCTCAAATATATTCTTATTTCTCCAGATTGCCTATCATCTGTTTACTTGGTACTAATTACTATTTCCTTAACTCCAACCTTCCATTAGGGATTAAGCTATGTGGCTGTACTGCTCACATTGTCAAAGGTAAGGTTCCCTGGGACACAGGCTATAAAATTCAGAGCTTTACAAGCAGGAGCACTCCTGGGCCCAACACCTTTGAGGGAGTAAGACAAACATGACAGGGAAAAGGACAGGGGGGATCTGAACCATAAGGCAATTTAAAAGTATTTCAGGGATGCCTGAATTGAGATAAGCCCTATGTATTTTCTCCTGCATCAAATAGGGAGAAAGTTTCATTAGGATAGTTCCCTTTGGCTGAGTCCTTAGTGAGAGACTCAATGATAAATCATCAGTAGCCACAGTGCCTGGCAGTCAGGGAATGGGTGCCCCAGTCTCAAAGTAATGAGGGTGAATTAGGGCAGCACACCACAATATTCACTCTCTTTCTCATTCAGATTCACATTTTTGTAGTAAATTTTCTTCAGCTGGAAATAGTTCTTTAAGGGTTGTTAGGTTTCTTTTCTTGTGCAAGCTTAACACAAGAAGGGCTTTTGAGATATCTTATAATTTTTAGTAGCTGGTCTAAGAACAGCAACTGATATTTATTATTTCCCTTTTCTTATACCAATTCTAGCTAAGTTTCCATCATTCTCACATATTTCTTCCACTGGTCTCAGTGGCTCACCTGGTAGAGTGATTTGAAGGATCTGATTCTCTAATCACCAGGAACTTCTCAAGCTACTGTACATGGCAATTTGCAACTGAAATAGGGCTGTAGTGTCCCAAGAATCTCTATAGTGTGTCATGTGGTGTCAAAATCTCCCTCCCTATCCTCATCATGTAATAGCTCCTCTACCTCCTCTAAAGAGGGAGATTAATCCTTTCCTTGATTAGTGGTCCCTTGTTTCTTTTCCTTGGTATAAGTAATCTCTCTGTGGAAATAAGAGCCCCTATATGCACAGAATATGGAGTTGAGGGGAATGATTCCCAAGTTTCCAAAGTGGATCACGGGGAACATGGTAAGTAGAAACGCTCCTGTATTTTGACTTCTGGACTCATATTCTGCCTATTGGGACAAAACACTATATGATCATTGATATAATGGTCTTCCTGACAGTAGGGTTCCTGACGGTAGGGTTCTGCACAGACACAGGGTACCCTGCAGGCCATTATCTCTGAGCAGGCACCCACATTCTCTTCTATTATTATCAGGCCTGTGTTTTCTCATTGTTGTTATATTGTTATAGGTAATAAGATCACTGAATCTCATGTGCCCACTGTATCACCTCCTTTGCAAAAATATACCCCTAATATAAGTATCCTGTTTGAGTGAGTCAAATTCTAATCTCACTTACAGTTGCTATATGAGGCTCTGAAGGAAAGGTGAAGTTAAAACTCATTAAGAAGAATCACTGTTCTTCCATGAATCAACTTCTACCAATTAGATGGTTTATTTTCTCAAGATCCAGTGCAGCACACTAGCCCTTTACCTGGTAAGTCATTTGCAAATATCTTCTCCCATTCCATAGGTTGTCTTTTAGTTTTGTTGATTGTTTCCTTTGCTGTGCAAAAGCTTCTTATCTTGATAAAGCCCCAATAGTTCATTTTTGCTTTTGTTTCCCTTGCCTTTGGAGACATGTGTAGCAAGAAGTTGCTGTGGCTGAGGTCAAAGAGGTTGCTGCCTGTGTTCTGCTATAAGATTTTGATGGATTCCTGTCTCATGTTTAGGTATTTCATCCATTTTGAGTTTGTCTTTGTGTAAGATGTAAGAAAATGGTCCAGTTTCATTCTTCTACATGTGGCTGTCCAGTTTTCCCAGCACCATTTATTGAAGAGACTCTTCTTTTTCCATTGGATTTTCTTTCCTCCTTTGTTGAAGACTGGTCAACCATAGAGTTGAGGGTTCATTTCTGTGTTTTCTATTATGTTCCATTGGTCTATGTTTCTGGTTTTGCGCCAGTACCACACTCTCTTGATGATTACAAGTTTGTAATATAGCTTGAAGTCTGCCATTGCGACGCCACCAGCATTGCTTTTCTTTTCAACCCTCCTCTGGCTATTCAGGGTCTTCTCTGGTTCCATATAAATTTTAGGATTATTTGTTGCAGCTCTGTGAAAAATGTTGATGGTATTCTGATAGGGATTGCTTTGATTGTGTTGATTGCTCTGGGTAGCATAGACATTTTAACAAAATTTATTCTTCCATTCCATAAGCATGGAATATTTTTTCCATTTCTTTATATCTTCCTCAATTTCTTTCATAAGTGTTCTATAGTTTTTAGAGTACAAATCCTTTACCTCTTTGGTTAGGTTTATTTCTTGTTATCTTACAGTTTTTGGTGCAATTATAAATGGGATTGATTCCTTAAATTCTTTTTCTTCTGTCTCATTGTTATTGTATAGAAATGCAACTGATTTCTGTGCACTGATTTTATATCCTGCCATGTTGCTGAATTCCTGTGAGTTCTAGAAATTTTGGAGTGGAGTCTTTTGGGTTTTTCACATAAAGTATCATGTAGGGACTCCTGGGTGGCTCAGTTGGTTAAGCATCTGCCTTTGGCTTAGGTCATGATCCCAGGGTCCTGGAATTGAGCCTGCATCAGGCTCCTTGCTCAGCAGGGAGCATGCTTCTCCCTCTCCCTCTGCCTGTCACTCCCCCTGCTTGTGCTCTCTGTCAAATACAAAAAGTCATTAAATTTTTTTTAAAAAAATAAAGTGTCATGTCATCCGTGGAGAGTGAGAGTTTGCCAACTTCAGTGCCTTTTATTTCTTTTTGTTGTCTGATTGCTGAGGCTAGGACTTCTAGTGCTATGCTGAACAACAGTGATGAGGGTGGGCATCCCTGTTGTGTTCCTGACCTTAAGGGAAAAGCTCTCAGTTTTTCCCCATTGAGAATGATATTCTCTGTGGGCTTTTTATACATACCTTTTATGATATTGAGTTATGTTCCCTCTATCCCTACACTGTGGAGAGTTTCAATCAAGAAAGGATGTTGTATTTTGTCAAATGCTTTATCTGCATCAATTGAGAGGATCATATGGTTCTTGTCCTTTCTTTTATTAATGTGATGTATCACATTGATTGATTTGAAAATGTTGAATCACTCTTGCAGCCCAGTATGATGTCAATCTTTTTGTAGCTGTTGAGGCCTGATTTGTGACCTAATATGTGATCTATTTTGGAGAATGTCCCATGTGCACTTGAAAGGAATATGTATTTTGCTGCTTTAGGATGAAATGTTCTAAATATATCTGTTAAGTCGCTCTGGTCCAGTGTGTTTTTCAAAGCCATTGTGTCCATGTTGATTTTCTGCTCAGATGATCTGTCCATTGATGTAAATGGAGTATTAAAGTCCCCTACTATTATTGTATTGTTACCAATGAGTTCCATTATATTTCATATTGTTTTATATATTTCGATGCTCCTAATTTGGGTTCATTAATATTTATAACTATTAGATATTCTTGTTGGATAGACTCTTTTATGATTGTATAGTGCACATCTTCATCACTTGTTACAGTCTTTGGCTTAAAATATAGTTTGTCCAATGTAAGTATTGCTACTCCAGCTTTCTTTCGACATCTATTTTCATGGTAAATATTTCTCCGTCCCCTTGCTTTCAATCTACAGGTGTCTTAGGTCTAAAATATGTCCCTTGCAGGCAGTGTATAGATGGGTCTTGTTTTTTAATCCATTCTGACACTCTATGTCTTTTGATTGGACATTTAACCCATTTACATTCAGATTAATTCTTGATTGATAGGAATTTAGTGCCATTTTATTACTTCTTTTGTTATTGTTTCTGGAAATTTTCTCTGTTCCTTTCTAATATTTGTCACTTTTGGTTTCTTTCCCACTCAGAGTCCCCATTAATATATCTTTCAGGGTTAGTTCAGTGGTTATGAACTCCTTTAGTTTTTGTTTGTTTGGGAAACTCTATCGCTCCTTCTGTTCTGAATAGACAGCTTTGCTGGATAAAGTATTTTTGGTTACCTATTTTTTCCCATTCAGCATGCTGAATATTTCATGCCACGTTCTCTGGCCTGCCAAGTTTCTGTGGAGAAATCTGCTAACTTTATTTGTCTTCCGTGGTAAAGTAGGGACTTCTTTTGTCTTGATGCTTTTAGGATTTTTTTTCTTTATCTCTATATTTTGCAAATTTTACTATGATATGTCTTTGTGTTGCCCTGTTTTTATTGATTTTGATGGGGAGTTCTCTGTGCCTCCTGGATTCAGAGGTCTGCTTCCTTCTCCAGATTAGAGAAGTTTTCAGCTATAATTTGCTCAAATAAGCCTTCTGGCCCCATTTCCCTCTCTTCTTCTTCCTCAGATTCCTATGATATGAACATTATGCTTTATGAAGTCACTGAGTTACCTAAGTCTACATTCATAATCCAATATTTTTCTTTTGTTCTTTTTCAGCTTCATTATTTCCATTATTTTATCTTCTGTATCTTATTCATTCCTCTGCTTCTTCCATCCTTTTGGTTATTACATCCAGTTGGTTTCAAATCTTGGTTATTGCATTTTTTATTTAGACTGACTTGTTTTTAAGTCTTTTATCTTTGTGGTAAGGGAATCCCTGATATTTTCTATGATTTTCTGAAACCCAGCTAGTATCCTTATGACTGTTGCTTTAAATTTTAGATCAGGCATATTGCTTATATAGGTTCAGATTAGATCTCTGGCATGACTTTTCCTTGTTCTTTCTTTTGGGATAAATTCCTCTTGGCATTTTGTCTAGATCTCCATGTTCTTCTGTGTGCTAGGAAATCTTGTTATGTTTCCTGTTCCTGAGAGTGATGGCCTTATTAAGATGAAGGCATATACTCTCCAAGGCCTTGTGCTTCAGGAAGTGTCTTTGCAGTATGCTGCTGCTGTGTTTTGGCTGCCTCTTTCCTTCTTTCTCTCTCTCTCTTTCTCTCCTTGCTCCTCTCTCTCTCTCCCATGCTCTCCCTCTCGTGCATACACACACATTCACTTCTCTCCACTGCCAGGGTTCCCTGCCCTCCACAGTACCCACAGTGTGTTTCTCCCCTAAGCCACATCTCCACACCTCCTATCTTATAAGATGTGGCCTCTTCTCTCCCTCTAGTTGTGCAATTTGTTTCTGTTTGTTTCTATTTGTTCTATCAGTCCTCAGATTGATTTGATATTTATCTAGCTGTGTTTGAAGAAGGATCTTTCTATTACTCTGCCATCTTAGCTCCTACTCATGCATACTCTTAAAGTTTCAACCCCATGCTACTTCTCTAGACCACCTTCTCTCTGATTTTCCAATATTTTCCTTCCAATCACCTCATCAACCACCCAAAACAATGACTCTATATATGTATTACTTAGAGAAACTTTTTCACACACACATGATGTGGATAACAATATACTACCCAAATCTCTGCCCTTTGGGAATTTTTTTTTTCTCATCTCTCTTCTGTCTTTTAGAGCCCTGCTTAAGTGGGACTCTAGGGTAGGAACAGTTTATTTTTTAGCTCGTACTCAAAAACAGCGCCTATAAAGGCTTAGTGTTCTTTTGAAATTGAGGATATAAGATTTCACAGCGCATCCACTAAGATGTTCTCAATCCTTAACCTTAAGGTCCCACACATTCTAAATCAGGAACATTTACACAGAAAGCTGCTTTTTGTGCCTAAACATCCTTTGCTATTTAATTTTACACAGATCTGCTTGTAACAAAGTATCAGTTTCTTGAATTACATTTTGAATTACAATTTGAATTACATAGGCTTATTTTTCAAAGGATACTTTAACTGGGCATAGACTTCTAGGTTGGAAGTACTAACTTTCAACGTTTTGTAGATAGATACAGTCCTCTAGCTTCCATTGTTTCTGTTAAAAAGTTAGCTATCAGTCTTATTTTGGTTCCATTAAAGTAACCTAGGGTTTTGATACCTCTTCCAGCTACTTTTAGTATTTTCATTTTGTCTTTCACCAGTTCTTTTTTTTTTTTTTTTGAAGATTTTATTTATTTATTTTACAGAGAGAGACACAGGGAGAACAGCAGAGGGAGAGGGAGGAGCAGGCTTCCCGCAGATCAGGGAGCCCGATGTGGGACTCGATCCCAGGACCCCAGAATCATGACCTGAGTCAAAGGCAGACGCTTAACGACTGAGCCACCCAGGCGCCCCACTTTCACCAGTTCTTACTTGATGGAAATAAGTATAGTTTTATTTGAATTTATCATGGATGTGGTCTTTAGGTCTTCAGTCTGTCATGGTGTCTTTAGTTAGTTTAATAAATTATCAGTCATTAACATTTTAACTATTTCTTCCATCTTATTACCTCTTTCCTAATTTATCTGGGATTTGAATTACACATATGTTAGACCCTTCACCACATCCTATGTTCTTGTACTGACCTTAGTTTAGAAAGATTAAGTTTTGCTTTTGTCAGGCAGCTAGCAGATAACAAAAATCTAATTAGGTTTACTATTATTTTTTATTTTTTTGAAGATTTTATTTATTTATTTGAGAGAGAGAGAGAGATCACAAGTAGGCAGACAGGCAGGCAGAGAAGGGGAAGCAGTCTCCCTGCTGAGCAGAGAGCCTGATGCAGGGCTTGATCCCAAGACTCTGAGATCATGACCTGAGACAAAGGCAGAGGCTTTAACCCACTGAGACACCCAGGTGCCCCTAGGTTTACTATTATTGAAGTAATTAAAAGTTGGTCCTTTGTTCCCATGGTTTCTCCCTAAGGAGGGAGTTTTTTTGTTTTTTGTGTCCCAGTTGGAAATAATGGCTCTGTCAGAAGAGAGTGTGACTCTTGATCTCAGGGTTGTGAGTTCAAGTCCCATGTTGGGTGTAGATGTTACTTAAATAAATAAATGAACTCAAGGAAAAAAAAATGATTAAAGGGAAAATTTCTGGCTCTTCTGATTTCTTTTCTTTCCTTATTAATGCCCTGTAATGTAATTCCTTATTGCCTTGACACATTCCCAAAACATTTGAATAAATTTTTAAAAATGTTTTGCTTGGATTTTCTAGTGGAAGTGCTGGTCAAGAACAACCAAATCTACCATTATAGTATATCTATTATAGTATATATAGGATATATAAGTATATCCATATAGCACAATGTTTAGAAAAAGGGGTTTAGCAGCTAGAAATACTAAGATTTATCTTATCTAAACAAAGCTATAACATTGTGTTTAATAGATAATGCTAAAACCAGACTTCCTAGGTTTGTATACTGAGTCTCTAAGTTGTGCGACCGTGGACAAGGTTCTTAATTTGTATCTGCCACATAACTTCATATATAAAATGAGAATATTAGTTTCTACCTATATCATTGTTGTGAAGATTAATATGATTAAATAATTATAACATTGTCTAGCATAAATTAAACACTTACTAAATGTTAGATTATTATTTTTCCATGCTCTCATTGGCAAACTCATGATATGACCTATTAATAGGATTACTTCAGGAAATAGAGGCTTTAATATAAAAATTTATGTTCCAAGTACATAGTACACAGTAAATATTATTGAGCAGTAAATAGTAAATAAATTAATTAAGAAGTGGTTTTCCCTCTTTTTGTATCCCTCACTTCCATCCTATTTTAGCAAATTATTTTGTCAATTTCAGTTATAGGATTGATTGATTCACAGATTGCTTCTTGGCCTTTTGGCTAAGATCAAGTGATTGATTCACAGATTTTTGTTTTTAAAATGATTAGATGTCACCAAAATCAAATTAGAAACTGTAAGAAATTAAATGGGCTTTCCCTGTACATTAGAAGGCATTTTTGCCCTCTAACTGCATCAACGATCATACAAGATCTAAAGAAAAAACTGTGTTTACTATTCAAGTCAGAGGTCAGAGACCCAGAGCCAATTAAAATGTTTTCTAAGGATTTGGAAGAACTTTCAAATTTTATTCATTTAATCATTTTTATTTCATTTAATAATTGTAAATGTTCGTTCAAAGTAAAAAACAATAAAATTTTCAGTAGTAATGATTAGAGATCTTGATAAAAATTTGGTTATGCATTTTTCTCTTTGGTTTCATAATGAATATAACTTTACAGTACTAAATAATGAACTGGTTGAACATGGAAGAAGGTCTTATATTTTACCCTATGTTTTCCAAGAATTTGATTAGTCTTTGAAGAAACACTTATCAAATGTGCAAGCAATTTCTCCTTGAGAAGGTTGTAGTAGATTCTGGATGCAATCATCATTATCATTATGACCATCACCATCATCACCATCATCATCAACTGTAGGCTAAAAAAAGCATCTGAAATTCTAAAAAAATTGTTTAAAAGTATGTAATGATGTAACTTCAACTCTTGCATTTAGTGCAAGAAAACATTCACAATAAACTATATCTCCCAATCTTTGAAAATAAGAAAAAGAAGAAGAAGAAGAAGAAGAAGAAGAAGAAGAAGAAGAACCAGAATATTTGATTATAAGAATTAAGAAGACAAGTATTTGATAAATGGATAAAGAGTTTATGACCTTATTTTTGTCATTTTATCTTAAATGTAACCTATATGTAGAAGGCATACAATGGTAGGTTTTAAAATTAAGATTCATTATAAGATATTTCAGATTTATAAATAAGAGCACAGTGTTACAACCACTTATACGCCCTTTACTTAGCTTAAGTAATTTGGAAATATATAAAGAGTTAAACTTGTGTGGGCTCTAACCAACTATACATACCACTTATACACCTCACCCTTACCAGAATTAATTAATCTCCTAAATTTGGTGTTATTTATTTATTCATTTTATTTGAGAGAGAGAGAGAGAGAGAACACACACAAGCACGGGGAGAGGGAGAAGCAAGGTCCCTGTTGAGCAGAAAGCCTGACTCGGGGCTTGATCCCAGGACACGGGGATCATGACCTGAACCAAAGGCAGATGCTCTGCCTACTGAGCCACCTAAGTGCCCCTAAATTGGGTGTTTTTCATTTCCATGCATATCTTTAAACATTTACTCTATACCATTATATCCATAAATGCTATCTACTATTTTGCATATTTTAACTTTTATGCTAATACTTTAACATTATGTCCCATGTATTGCTGGGTTCCTGACATAAGGACTTTGGAAGTCACCACACAGTCTTAAATAAAAGCTGAACATACCAAAAAAAACTCTTCTAGGATTCATAAGAGAGATGAGGGCACAAGGCAAGCCACTGCTCCAAGATGGGAAAGGCAGGTGAATACAGAAAGTAACAACTTAGCACAGAAACTCATGAGCAGAGTTCTCCTGGGGAACCAGGGCCAAGGAGGAAAACCCGAACTATAACTGACAAATTTTTACAGGCTCAGTCCACAAGGCTGAGTTCAGAATTGCAGTCATTGTTGCAGGGGTCCCCCTTCTCTATCCACAATATTGTTAGATTTACATCCAGGAGTTTGACAGGTTACCACAGTATTATCTGAGAAAAATCCCCTCATGCTTCCAGCAGGGGGAGAGGTGAAAGAACCATTTCCAAATATACTGGAGCTCTCTGTTCTTAGTAAGGCTGGCCCTCAGGAGAAACTCCTTAACTGGAGCCTAACCTACTGAGGTATTATCAGAGCTTAACTAACTTAGGGAAAGGGAAATATCCAACTCCAGTCCACTGTAGCCACCCTCTCCCACTTAGAAAGGGAGCAAAGAAAAGAAAAAAGAGAACAAAACCCAAAAGTAATCAAACAACCTCTCTGAGAAACATTTGTGAAGTTCAGAGGCATAGGTTCATTAACAGCCTGAGACTTAACCATAGGACTATAGAATGTTTCCCCTCCCCCCACATCTTCCCACCTCATTACTAAAGGTCTACTTACAGCAGTTCCTTTTACCTGGTATATCAAGTCTGGCTATCAAGAAAAAAAAAAATTAAATGGTACACCAAAAGGCAAAAAGTACATTTTAAAGACACAGAATAAACATCAGAACCAGACATGGCAGAATCATTGGAATTGCCACACTGTGAATTAAAAACAACTATGATTCATATGCTAAGGTCCTAGTGAATAAAGTAGACAGCATGTAAGAACAGATGGGCAATATAAACAAATAGGTGGAAACCCTACAGAAGAGACAAAATTAAACACTAGCCATAAAAACCACTAAAACAGAACTGAAGAAAGCCTTTGATGAGCTTACTAGTAAACTGGACACAATTGAGGAAAGAATCTCTGAGTTTAAAGGTATTTCAATAAAAACCTTCAAAACTAAAAAGAGAACAAACAGTGAAATAAACAGAACAGAGTATCCAAGGATTGTGGGACAACCACGAAACATGCAATATATTTATAATGGAAATACCACAATGAGAAGAAAAAGAGAAAGGGAAGAAATATTTGAAACAATCATGACTGAGAATCTCACCAAATTAATATCAAACACATGATACTTATTATTTCAATCATTAAATTTATGTGACTTATCAATGTTGATATACGTAGTTCTATATAATTTACTTGCATTGATACATTTCATTTTATAGATATGCCATAAATTAATTAGTTTGTTTTCTTATTGATGGTATTTGCTTCCAATTATTTGCTGTTCTAGTACTGCATTAAATATTCCTTTTTAATATCATTGTGCATACATATGAGGGTTTCTCTAGGGCAGTGCTAGTCAATGGAACTTTCTGTGATAATAAAATGTTCTCTATCAGTGTTGTCCAAAACTATAGCCACTAGCCATATGTGGCCACTGGATACTTAAAATATAGCTAGTGTGGCAGAGAAACTGGATTTTTACTTTAATTTACATAAATGTAAATTTAAATAGTCACATATGGCCAGTAACTATGCTATTTGGAGATACATAAGAATGAGTGCAGTTAGAGTAGGCAGCTAGGTTGTCAGAGGATGCCTGGAGGGGAGCAAAGAGGAAGTCATGGCCAGCTATCAAAAAAGACAGATGCTTGTCCCGGCTGCGCTCCAAAGTGCAAGGTGCCAGATCAAACCAGACAGCGTCAACATGGCCTGTGTCATGACAGGAAAACCCCAGACCAAATAAGAAAACACACACACACACACACACACACACACACACACACACACACAGAAACCCTGCTTCTTAGAAATCCCATCTGAGTAATGAATTGTCTGCTCCCTTGTTAAGATGGTCATTAAAAGACAGAAACCCCCGCTCACCCCCTCTCACATCTCAGGAGTGTACTTTCACTTTAACAAACTTTCCAGCTTGTGCTGCTCACCTGCTCTATTGTGTCTGTCCTTGAATTCTTTCTCCTGCAGCCCAGCAGCCTCAGGCAACATCTCTGGGACCAGCTGGTCATAGTCTCAGGGCCCAAGATCACCTCATTTAACCCAACAACAAAACTGGTATACTACAAAGTACTACTATAAAAGTACTATGCTTCTTGAAGTGATACCACCATATCATAGGTTTATTTATTTTCAACTTTACTATTTCATATGGCCCAAAAAATGTTCAAATAATTTAATTTTTCTTCAATACATGTAAGAAAATCTGTTTTATTTTCATTATCTTTACCAACTCGAGTCCTTCTTTTTGGTTTGTCTTTCCACTATTTATTAATCTATTTAAGGCTCAGAAAATTAAAAAAAAAAGTAATATAGTTTAAAAATTAAAAAAAAGGGGCACCTGGGTGGCTCAGTTGTTTAAGCCTCTGCCTTCAGCTCAGGTCATGATCTCAGGGTCCTGGGATTGAGCCCCACATTGGGTTCTCTGCTTGGCGGGGAGCCTGCTTCCCCCTTCTCTCTCTGCCTGCCTCTCTGCCTACTCGTGATCTCTCTATTTCTGTCAAAAAAAAAAAGTTAATGTAGTTTGTCAGAATTTTTGTGTGATTTTGCTTTTAAAGCCTAGTTTAGGAAATATTTTCCTAACTCAAGGTCTTCAAAAGCTATTTATATTTTCTATTAAAATTCTTGTAGGGGAACCTTGGTATCGCAGCTGTTTGAACGTCAGACACTTGATGTTGGCTCAGGTCATAATCTCAGGGTCTTGAGATTGAACCTGGTGTTGGCTCCTTGCTCAGTGGAGAGTCTGCTTGAGATTCTCTCTTCTCCCTCTGCCCCTCCCTTCACATGTGATGCTCTCTCTCTCTCAAATAAACAAATAAATCTTTGAAAATAAAATTCTTCTGTATAATAATTTAATAAATAAGAGAAAACTAACTCTATTTTTATCTATGTGAAAAAAATTTGTCCCAACGCCATCTAATCCATTGTGTTCCTCATAGTATTGCAAAGCCATCTTTCTCATAAATCAAGTTACCAAATATTCATTGATTTGTTTCTGGTCCTCTGTTCTATTTTTCTCTCCTTCCACAAATATTGCATATTAATTTCACTATTTTTATAACTCTTGATAATTGGCAAGAAAAAGCCCTCCATCTTGTTCTGAACAGTGTAGACAATGTTGGAGCTCCTTTTGAAATTATTTTATATATCCCCTCAGCTTAGATAAACTTAGATAAACTCTCAAGTATCTTTGTGCTACTAAACCCAGATTTGTCCATAAACAGAAAGTTAGAATTAGCCCCTAACCAATAACTCACTAGTGCAGAAGCATCTCATGAAGATGCATCTCAGAAGATCCATTGTAGTAGAATGTAACTCAGAGCTAATTTACTTTTGAATTTTTCTATGGAACCAGCCTCAATCTACTCATGATGGTACTTTGTCGGATGGAAATCACAGCCTTGCTTGGCTCCCTGTTTATCTCTTACTAGTTTCTTCTTGGCACGCTTTCTTTAAAAAAAATCACTTGCACAAGCATACTTATTTTATAGGCTGCTTCTCAAGAACCTAAATTGAAAACCACAGCTCTTAGCCCTTTGTTTTTTTCATGTACTTACATTCTGGTTGTCTAGTTTCTTACTCACATACAAATATGTACAAGTGCACACACAAACGTGAATTAGTTAAGAGTTTTTAACAGCAAAATCATTGAACTTATAGATTGCTTTATCACATTCTATCATTATGCCCATGAAGCAACGTTTCTCCTTTTATTCAGTTCTGTTATAATTATTCAATAGAAATGTACTTTTACATAAAGTCATGCACATCCTTTATTCAATTTATTCTTAGGTTCTTAGGTCCCTTATGCTTTTGCTGCCATTTCCAATTATATTTTGTTGGTGACTTAGAGGAATAGCATTTGTGATACTAATATTTACCAACGTTGCTAAACTTCCTTTATAATTTTCTTTCCTTCCTTCCTTCTTTCTCTTCTCTTGTCTTCTCTTCTCTTCCTTTTCTTTCTCTTCTTCTGCTTCTCTAATGTAACCCCTGGGGTTTGTTACTTTCTTCTTAGCTCAGCTATGCATTTAAGAAAAGTTTAAAAACATATTTTGCCAACATTTGTAAGTATTATTTTGCTGCAAAATTTTCAGTATTATCTACTTTTACCATGTTGTTAGAAACAAAGAAAATCAAGACATTTTTAGATACTCAGATCCTTAGAAGAACAAAAAAAACCTGAAATGCAAACATTTTGCCTAATTTGTCAGTATTTGACACATCTCTGATTATTTAAATGTAAATAAAGACCTATTTAATTTGATGACCTGAGAGA
Organism: Nasua narica; assembly: GCA_028533885.1. NCBI lineage: Eukaryota > Metazoa > Chordata > Mammalia > Carnivora > Procyonidae > Nasua > Nasua narica. Next base: position 17,821,517 of record CM052810.1, read on the forward strand.
AAGGTGAAAGCTAAAGTTGATTTTCCTTAAAGTCTGAGGTATTCCGACCATGAGCTCTCTTAAACAATCTTCTGATAATTCAACTTTTTAAATTTTCTCTTCTGTGCATGTGTCATAAAATACAAGAGTTTTGTTTTGTTTTGTTTTGTTTTTTTTTATAAAAACTACCTTACGTTTGGAGTATTTGTCATTAGATGACATTACCCAAAGACCCAAATCAGAGTTATAACAAGTACACTGCTAGTTAAAAGGCTAACTCTTGGTTAGAACAAAGTTTCCTCATATTGTATTACTTTAAAAAATTACATTTATTACTGACTATCAAGATAAAACTGACAACTATAATAAAGAGCTAATATAAGAGATGTACTGAGAATGCCACTCCATATCTCTATCTGTATTCGTAATTCAATTTGAAAAATTGAATTGTAACCTTACTCTAGCCTTTTCTAAAGCAGAAAATCATACATAAAACCTGACATTGTCCCTAAATCATAACATATTTTTATAGTGCTTTGAAAGTTAACCAAGTACTTTTACTTCAATGGCCTCATTTGACTTGATTCTCTGATTATCTTGGTGATGTAGACAAATGGAGACATTATTATCACTTGAACAAATGAGAGATCTGAACTTCAAAAATGTGGATTAAATCCTCAGAGCCTTTATTTCTATAACAAGGATGAGGTAAGCAATCTTGTGGTCACTGTCTGTCTTATATACAAAAAACACACTACTCAAGTATGCTGTGCTTTCTTGCACATTCTGCAGAAATAAGAAGACCACAACAGAGTAACTCTAAGAAGAATGCATGTTCTTTTAGCATAACTGTACAGCTAATCAATAAGGTAAATGTACTATTATACAATTGATTTGGATTGAGTAGGCAAATCCTGGTTCAGAAATCATGTTGAAAGTTAGAACACTTTTTGTTATAATCAAGGTTCTATGTAATAACTAATATAAATGCATTTTTTGGAGTACTGTTGCTTTTGTTATGGATTTTGTTAGTTTTTCCACTAAGGCTAATGGAGACTATAGTTGTACTAGACATAAGGAACAACACTTTCTAGTTTCATTTTTTACTTTTTTTCTTCCTTTCATCCTTACTTCCACTCTTATTTATTTTTATTAAAAAAAATCAAACCACATGACAACAACAACAACTAAGGACTAAAATTTTAACATATAAGATATTCTAATGTTCATATTATGTGAAAAAATTCAGAGATTTGAAAAAACTTACAAAAGCAAGTGTGATATATTGTGATATATTGGGTTTTTATCTTATCTAAAAGCATTAAATGTTTCCACAAAGAAAAGGAAATGTCAGTGCCTATATGGTTAATAAAAAATGAAAAGTTTCTATTTTAAATAGTAGTAACAACACCTGTTTACTAGTCTTTCTCCTTTTTATGTATATTTCTCCATTCTGCTCCCAGTAAACTAAAATGTTCTCTATCACTAAATCCATTTCTCATTGTGGGGACCTAAGCAGCTGTGTTAATAAGGTAAACACAATGATATGATGATCCCTATGTCTCATACATCATTGTATATTAATCCATAGCTTACAGTCATTAAAAGTTGTGAATTAAATATATAAATCCCAATTGATAAATCAACTATGGAAAACAACATACTTTATCTTGTAGTGTTTGATGAGAATACATAGTGAAACAAAGTCTGAAAACAGATTATAATAATTTTTTCTTTTTGTTGACACGCAAACGTAAGTAAGTTGTATACCATATCGGTAAAATGTATACAAATATATATGTATGTATTTATATATATATTAATTATAAAGACATATATGTATATGTACCAGATATGTGTATGAACACGTAAATGGCAAATATGTTAGATTAGTATAAGTTGGATTTAACTTTATATTTATGTAAAAGTATAATTTTTAGTGGGAATTTACTTTAATAACACTGAAGCTGTGAATGGGAATGCAAATACTTGCTGTATTATCCAACTGTTTCACTTTTAGGTAATTATCCAAGAGAAATAAAAGGGTATACATATCAGGATATGTACTTGAATATCCCTAGCAGCTTTATTTAGCCCCATACTGGAAATAACCTAAATGATTGTCAACCAATGAATAAATACACCGTAGTACATCCACATGGTAGAATATTACTCATCAATAAAAGTAATTGAATTATTAATATAAGCAATCAACAAGGATTAATTTTGAATTTATTATACCAAGTGGAAGAAGCAGGGAAAAAGAAAAGTAGATACTGTATGAAATAAGTATATAAGTTCTAAAAACTGCAAACTAAAGTGACAAGCAGATAGTCGTTGCTGGTGCTGATGCCACAGATGGAAGAGAGGGGTGAGAACAACAAGGGACATGAGGAAGATACATGAGAGAGTCTCCAAAGGTCAGGAGAAAACCACTATGGATGATGGATATATTCATTATTTGGATGTAGCTGATGGTTTCAATGTATATACTTATATGAAAATTTATTTAGGTATATATTCTAAATATATGCAGATTATATGCTGACATTTCAATAAAGTTATAAAAAATATAGAACTCAACATTTCAATAAAGCTATAACAAAATATAAAACCAGGCCCAAATGCCAAGCATTTCCTTCTACTTCCCAGATAGAATTATTCCAAAAGCACTATTCAAAAAAGGCAGAACCTTTATATAACTGATAGTTGTGTGTGTTTGTATAGTCCCTTAAATTTTTTCTGTAAAAATCTGAGTTATCTCACAAGTGTTTAGGGGAAAATCTGGTCAGCTACCCTACAAAGACCCCAGTGGCTTTCCTTGCCTATTTTTGCTTCACTCCACAAGGACAGCTATATGTGCTGGGTTAAGAGAACTCTCCTCCCTTACTGACATCTACTATACTGACCATCTTAGGCGAACTTGGCTACAATTCCTTGGCTACAGGAACCATTTCAACTGTTTTAAGCAGAAAATAGTTTACTATCAAGGGATTAGATATTATCAACATTATTAGAAGAACTAGATAAGTGGATTCTAGACTAAGCCTAACCAGGAAGGTAGGATTCAGGAAACTATCACTAGAACTAGAACTCTTCGTTTCAATTACATGATGTCTAGGTATCAGCCACAAATCATATAGATACTGTCTGTGCCAACTCAAAGACTTTCAATATTAACAAAACCAGTGATTGTATACTGGAAGGCTATGGCAAAATCCCTAATATCTCCATGCATGCAAATAAGCAGGGGGAAAAAAAAGTGTAGCAGGATGGTCTTTGCCTCATCCTGACTTCACATCTTACGGAGTTGTTTATTTTTACACCCGATCCACCTTCATATCTCTAGACACTTCCCCTATGTAGTGTAGGCAACTATATCATAGTAGAAAGACTGTGGATGCTAAGTGCCATTCACCAAGTCCACTAAATTAAATTGCCAGTTAGAGTCTTGGTGTTGCCTAAATGAGAGCTGTGCCATCAGGCATTGCTGAATTGTAGAAGTTGCACTTTATTCCGACAAAAGAGGGAAAATAACTTATTTTCCACTTTGGTCTTAATACTTTTTTCCACAGGAATACCAAAGCAATTATACTAGTGATGATATGTTTTATAGGATTTGTCTAATCTAAGTTCCATATCTAATTCTAAATCTATCTTAATGATAAACTCCATCTTGTACTCTGAATTTTCCCTCAACAATGCAGGTTTTTTCAATGAGTCATATTTATCTCTTTATCATAGTTATCATATTTAACTCTTGGTTATCCTAGAATGAATTCTCATCTTCCACAGAAACTGATCTTAAAGAGTTTGGCAGATCATGTTTCCTAAAATGACACAAAACTCCCATTTTGCAATGCGTCCTTGATGTTCTCTGATCAAGAGGTGAAGTCTAGTTCATCCTCTTTTGAATCTGAGCAATCCTGTGACTACTACGACCAAGAGAATTAAAAGGAAGTGGCATTCTAGAACTTTTAGAACAAGCAGTAAGAATGCTTGGTATTGATCACTTTTGTGCTTGGAGTCAGCATGTAAAAAGTTTGGAGAACATCAAGCTGTGTGAAAGCCCATGCCAGCCATGTAGAGAGGCCATGAGGAAAAAGAGAAAAAGATGCCTGACCAGCTCTGAACTATTCTAGTAATTTCAACTGAGTAAAAATAATATATGAAATCATCTTGAAATCATCTTGATATCATCTTGAAAATTTCAGCTTTCTATGTCAGCCCAGCTTCAACCCACATGGAACAGAGAAAAGCTGCCCCTAGGGATCATCACTCAATAGAGTGTAGGTACCTGATATTAAGTTTTTGATTGTCAGGTATCTGTTTGAAAGACATCCATCTTGAATAAGAACATTGCCAGTTGTGTGGTACAGCTACTAGCAAAACAACCAGAAAAGGAATTAGGCTGCCCCCACACAGAGTCCCCTCTTTCAGAAAGCCCTGGAAAAATCTAGATAACTGCTTGAATGACCCTGCTGCTCCCTTCCCATGCCCTAATTACCACTCTTTGACTTTAAATCAGCCAATAAAGAGTGAATTTGGAAAATCCCAGATGCCTCACCCTTAGACCCTAATAAAGGCAGAGCCCCAGGTCTCCCCACCCACATTCCTCTCTCTCCCCTATGTGGCCCTTAGGCATGCCAAGTACCCTCTGGGACTTGTGAGTAATAAATCTTTTCCTCAAAGTTCCCTGATGGTTTTTTCTGGAGTGTGTCCTAAAATCATAGTAAGAACCACAAGGGCTGGTTCCAGTCACAACACTGGACCCTGTGGAAGGCTCACTACAAGTAACACTGTCCCAGGCCCAGAGAACATCACTATTGATTGGTTGGGACCAACATTAACACCTGAATTTAAGAACTAGAAACTATGATAAATAATTATTGTTGTTTCTACCCTCGAAATAACCCTCAGTTACAGTTTTAGTACAATTAAATAAAATTTGTGATTGTAACATAACAAGAAGTTTATGCTGATATTTTAAAAACAGGATTACATATCAGGTACTTTTTGACTTTAAAAATGTATTTTGAAAATTTGTTTTGTGAATTGAAGTACTTTAAACATGTTTTTTAATGTTTAATGATGTTTAATATTATTACTGGAACTCTGATATTTTTTATCTGGACACTTTACAGTTTTAAATTTTTGATTATCTAAGGATACTATCAAATTTTGTAATTAGGAATAAAATTTGTTTTGCAATTCCTATTAGTGTCATTACATAAAGTTAAGAAAATAGGCTATATTTCACTTCAGCTATATCTTAAGATGAATGTAATTAGCAATTTATAAGTTAAGTGGTCTCCAGTTGCCTGAAGAAAAGGACAGGATGAAATACTCCCATCAAAATTAGCCTTCCTTGCAACTAGCAATCCTGAGCAAATGAAAAGGTATGGTCACATATTTAAAATGCATTTCAAATCATTTACAACTGTGTCACTGGAAATTCACTAAGTTCTGTGAAAATCTAATGAATTCTAACAGCAGTTTTGTGTGTGCGTGTGTGTTAGAAATTCTACATATGTTTAAATATTTTAAAGCCAAAGGGCAAAAGTGGTCAATTGTGAATAAATTTGATCACAGACCCTCTCATTGAGGGGTGGGTCGAGTCAAAGAAGTTGACTTGGTCAGTGTAATGACTGGTATTCTGGTAGCTGACACAAAAGCATGAGCTTTCTCTCTTTTTTTTTTTTTTTTTTTAATATCATTTACTAAGAAAGCCTGCCTGGGCACAAACTGATTTGTGTTGGCAGTGAATTTCTGAATCCTGACAGGACAGGAAAGAATATCATCCTTAGGATCTACTCTCTTCTGGCATGTCTGAAAAAAAATGGTGTTAGCCCCAGGAATAAAGTTACCAAACATTACTCAATTCCCAAAAGAAAGAAGCTGCTCGCTCCTGGGGAAGTCTGTAACATTTAATTGGAGCACATTTGACAAGACTCCCTTCCTCTCATTACAGGCTAATACAGTTGCAGTGTTCAGAGAATCCTTTGAAAACATATTAACGCTTCAGGACACTCCTTGCCCCTCCCTATAGATAAGGCTGACTAGTTTAGAATAATCTTTGAAGGACTGGGTTGATGGCTTCAGATAAAAGTGCTTCTAATTTATAGGGCAGAGCTGGGAGGAAATGAACTCTGAGGCCAGGAAAAGAAAGCAAAGGTTAAGGGAAATTAGCCAGGGATGCTGCAGAGGAATTCTGTGTTACAACTTTTCTTATCTGGGCTTATTAAAAGTTTGCCCAACTTGTGGCTAGCAGAATCTAAAATAAATAGGTTATTAATAAGGCATTTAGGAAGCAAAAATAATGAATACATAGGAAAATGGACCTTAAAAAAAAAAGAAAATGGACCCTTAGATCACAAATTCTAAGCAAAATCAAGAAAGCAGCTAATGATTGTTGCTACTTAATTTATTGCCTTTCCATTCTCTCTAATCTTTGCTACAATGCTGTTAGGCAAATGTTCTATCCTCTGAATTCTAAGACAACCCATTTTTAGGAGATACTTCCTAACAGCTTTACTGAAGATTTAGGAAACTGGGATTTTATCTGAAAGATTTATATTAATTTTCCACCTTATTTAAATTCTGCAATTTTAAAAGGGTCCATGTTGTTGGGCAGTCTCCTAGTCCCAAGGTGAGAAGTTAGTTTATGTTTTGGATCTTTTATTAATTGACATTATAATAAATCACTTTCAATGGAGAACATCACAAGTCTTTCCTACCTCCTCTAGAGTTATCCTTTCTTCCCTGTCTGTGAAGATTGCTCTTCATTTCATGAGCTTTACGACTTGTGTCTATTTTTTTTTTTCCCTAGGAGGGAAGAATCTAAGTTTGTTTAAATACAAGCAAAATATTAAAACAACCTCATATATGTTATCATATGCCACATCTGTTTAAATCGTTTGAAATGATTTGTTAACACAAATATGAAATAGTCATGTATACATTATCACAATACTAGTAGCAAAATTTTTTTAAAAGCTTATTTATAAAAGGATTCAAAACTGGACAAAATATAAAGAATGCATTAGATCATTAAATTTAAAACAGGCAAGTTGCATGTGACCTCAGTATCACTGAAGATACATGCTTAATTCAATCAGAAAACCATTTGTTTAGGTTGAAAAATAAAATTAAAGTAGAAAAAAATGAGAGATCCTACTTCTCCAATTAATCATTAGCTTGTTTTAACAACAAACATAGCAACATTTTAAAGGGAAATATTTCCAGCATTAAATTGAAACAATAATCACGGTTCTTTAAGTAATATAAATGATAAAATACTGAGAAAAAAAATAAGCAAAATGTTAGATTGAATTTTATTTTAACTTGTTTCCCAAATCTGATTCCTCTCAATTTTCAATCTACTTTTTATCCTTTTAGCAGTGCAGTTTATATCATTAAAGACTTTATTCACCTATAATTCTGATAGAGTATCTCACAAAAAAACATGTACGCTTCCAAAGACTACACTTTGATTAAATAACATTTAAGTTAAGGAAATTAAACGACAGAGGTTTTATGACTTATTTCCCCCAAAGAGACTTTTATGAAGGAACTAAGTTACATTTATTTACATTTGTTTTCTTAAAGTATAACTTACCTTGCCATTAGGAAATTCCAAGCACACTTGAAAAGCATCTCAATATTGACACTGTACTTCAGACCGGTTAGTAACTTCATGCTTTCTCTTTTAATAGACATCTTCACATATTTAATTGAAAGCAACTTTACATTCTTCCCCATATGTAGCAACAAATAAAACAAATATTTAACTGATTCTACAGAAAGTTCATTTTTTTATTATACTAATCTGTTGGTATGCTGGAAAATATTTAATAGCCAATACTCAAAGAAATTAAGAAAAAGATAAAGGCCTGAATTTTTAACATTTGCCAACTTCTGTGGTGTAAATACTCCCATAATGGTCACTTTCAAACTACAATCTGACATCACCAAACATGTAGTTTGGAAATTTAAAAAAATGAGCATATTTGTAACTGCTGATCTGATCTGAGCTGGTCTCAGCACAATACATCATATGTCTTTAATCTCAGATTTTTAAAACAATTCCACACTTAACATATCTGCTTCAACTATTGAGAATTTATAGATTTATTTATCATTTTATGATTTTTGCAGTAATAAGCTTTTAGAAACAATAAGAGATAATGATAACATATAAACCAACCAGGCTAAACAATGGAGATATCAAACAAAATAATATCATTTTTAGATTGTTGCTTTTCTTTATACCTATTTTCTGTGTTTTAGTTCCACAATTTTTTTTAAATCATATTTTGATCATATGAGAATTATTCTTGAGGTCACTGAAGATATGTCAGAAGTATCAGATAAGTGTCATTATTCAGTACTAAATAAATTTTTAGCATGAGAACTGGAGTAATATCCCATTTGGTAGAAAAATTATATTTTTTAATGCAATAGTGAAAAATACCGGAAAAATGAATATTCACTTTTTTCAGTTTACTCTGATCCTACATTGTTACAAATATGTCACCCCAGAAGGAACAGAACAAAACCTGTAACCTAATTTCATCATAACGAAGGACTAAGAAAAATGTGAATCCAAAATATAGGCTTAGTGACATTCTTATTTTACAATAATACATTTAAATGCATACTTTATATATGTATACATATATACTTGAATTAAGGTCAAACCATACTTGAATTAAGGTCAAACCATAAAATAATATTTCAGAATTTCACGTCACATGAAATTCTTTCCCATTCACATACAATTATTTGCATATTCCTAGGCAACTCTGATCTGAAAGGAGCTCAAGAATTACGATTTCCTTCCACCTTAGTGCCTCAAACATGCAAAGATCCACAGGCAGGTCCTTATCCTGGAATTTTTTTTTTTTTTTTTTTAAAGATTTTATTCATCCATTTGACAGAAAGAGAGAGAGAGATCACAAGTAGGCAGAGAAGCAGGCAGAGAGGGAGGAGGAAGCAGGCTCCCCGCTGAGCAGAGGGCCCGATGCGGGGCTCGATCCCAGGACTCCGAGATCACGACCTGAGCTGAAGGCAGAGGCTTTAACCCACTGAGCCACCCAGGGGCCCCTGGAAATTTTTGCATAACATTCCAGATCAAGCCATTTTGTAGAGGCCTTGACCTGATATTAAGATTTGATCTCAGCCCAAATACCTTGATCCACGCTCTACTGCAGTTCCAGTTGGAGCCAATTCTCCTAATTGCAATTCCCTTTATTGGTACCATTGTCATTGGTAAACCACATTTCGGGGCCAGCAGAGTTAAGAAACTCTGAGAAGTAGGCCAGATAGGAGATCTGACACCAAATCTCTGGGCATACACACTGAGGCTTGACTTTTTTTTCCTCTTGGAATCAAAATATGTGAAGTTCTACTGTAAAAAAGAAACACTCCACTGACCTTGAGAAAGCTGTCAAACATGGAAGGAATTTCTTTTTTTCTACAAAAAGGGAAATAACACAAAAATGACAGCTGCCAAGTATCTTCAAATAATAAAATACATTTACAAATTTTTGAAGCTTTTTCTCCTTTCAAAGTTTGCCAAGATATGTTACTTAATTTCACTGTTTGGCAGGTGGACATCCTTTAGCAATATGTTGGATGGTAGAAGATATTCCCTGAACAATTATTTAGATTCAAGGAGGTCTGGCAGGAGTGAAGGTTTTCTTCAGCAAATTAATGATTTAAGACAGCAATTGTGAGTATTGAGTTAGATTATTCCAGGGAGACTTTGAAAATTTTTAAAAAAACAAAATGGATCAAGACCAATTTACTATGAAAAATACACCAATGCAAAACCAAATGATAATTACAAGAAAAATAAATTTAACTTAGAATATTTTTAAAACAGTATAGTTTTAACCTTTTGCCTCATAACTGATACATATCTAAGATATTAGCAGTCAATAAGTTTCTTTTTTTAATTTCTTGATAATATATATATAAATTAATAAAAAAAGGAAAACAGATGCACTTATTTGTAATTGGCACTGATAACAGAAGGGTGTTGATGTCTGCATCAAATACAAATGTAAATATTGCAAGAATATACATTGTTTGTGGTCTACATCCTCTACCAGGGACACCAATTTTCATTAATCCCACATTTATTGGGTCTTCAGAAATTTCTCATCATAAAATTTTAGTATAATGTATCAAATTGCAAATAGAGGTAGGATTACAAACATTGTAAAGCACAGGAAATCTGATATAGTCTAGGATACCATCTTGATTAGCTCAGGCTGCTAGTCAAAATATTATAAATTGGATGGTTTACAAACAAGAGAAATTTAGTTCTTGTAGAATCCTGGACATCTGAGATAAGGTGCCAGCATGCTTATTCTGGTGAGAACCCTCTTTAGATTGCAGATTGTCCCTTGTATTCTCAGAAGGCAGGGAGCAGAGAGAGAAAGTAAGCTCTCTCTTGACTTATAAGGGAACTAATCCAATTCATTAGAGCTCTCTTTTTTTTATTATTGTTTTATTAATTTTTTATTATTATGTTCTATTAGCCATTGTATAGTACATCTTTAGTTTTTGATGTGGTGGTCAATGTTTCATTCATTGCAGATAATACCCAGTGCTCACTATATCATGTTCTCTCCTTAATACCCATCATCTGGCTACTCCATCCCCTACTCCTACCCCCTCTTCTGGAACCTTGAATTTGTTTTCTGGAGTCCAGAGTCTCTTATAGTTTGTCTCCCTCTCTGATTTCTTCCCATACAGTTTTTCCTCCCTTTCCCTATTGTCCTCTGCACTATTCCTTATGTTCCACATATGAGTATATAAAGGGAATATTATTCAGCTATAAGAAAGGATGAATACCCACCATTTGCATCAACATGGATGAAACTGGAGGGGATTATGTTAAGTGAAATAAGTCAAGTAGAGCTCTACTTTCTTGATCTCATCTAATTCTAATTATCTAAAAAGGTCCCACTTCTTGATTTAATAACATGGTGGGGGAAGGAGGGAGTTTGGTCTCTAACAGATAACATATATAACTTCTAAATCAGTGCAGTTTATTCATGTGATTCTAGCAACTTTCTGACAATCCTTAAAAAATTAAGAATTGTTCCATTTAAAGAGTAAATTATGGGTGTGACATTCAAGTGCCATTCAAGTGCCATTAACATTCAAGTGAATGGCAAGTGACATTCAGACAAGACAAAGAAATTATTATAAAAGTATAAAATAAGTCTGAAATTAACACACAAGCAAGGACTTTGGTAGTTCAGAGGATTCATGAATTCTCAGGGCTTATTTAAAAAAAAAAATTGCAGCCAAGAATTTTTTCTGTAATTCCTTGTCTGTGATACCTAATCAAAATGGTAAAACAACTTCTTAGCTTTTTTTTTTTTTTTTAAGATTTTTTATTTTTAAGTTATCTCTATATCCTACATGGGGCTTGAACTTAAAACCTTGAGATCAAAAGCCACATGCTCTACCAAATGAGCTAGCCAGGTGCCCTACTTCTTAGCTTCTTAAGCTAGGTTTTATAATCAGGTATCTTTGTCAAGATTAAAAATCTTACAAGGGTATTAATCATAAACAATTAGAAAAGTTTAGAATTATATCAAGAACTCAATCATGTTCTTACCAAAGACATAGATGACCTACAAAATTACCAGAAATGACACTAAATATTCTTTTTATATCTTAGAGGGTTTAATGGTGGCTTAGGTACATATCTCTAAAGAATATTCATTCAAGAATTCATTCAAGAATATTCATTTTCATTTCAGGAAAAGAGGTTTTCTCCATAGATAAGAAATTATAAATGCTCATTTCCAAAAATATAAAATATCAAAGAAAGGAAAGAGACAAGATGGTAAAAAGAATTATACAATATTATTTTATCATGGGATTATAATAGATGGTTACATAGAGCAAAAGATAATGTGGTAGATTGAAAGATAATAGATAGTTGTGTAATAGGATAAGATTAATATTACACCTTCCAAAAACAGACCTAGAAAAGGGAAGCTCAGATAAATACAATGTAAAAAGAGGTATTCTTGCTTACTGTCTCTCCATGTTTCACTCATAGAAAATGAACTGTTTATATTTAAATTAAAAAATGAAGCCTAGATAGTTATACCTTAAACTTGTGTTATATAAAAAGGATGCTAAAATTATGTAGCAATTTAGACTGCATACTCTTTAAAGTCTCTTTTAAATTCAAAAACATTGTCATTTACAGTAAGTTTGCTACACAGGAATAAACATAATAATAGGAAGCATCCTATGTTATTTATTCAACACTCAAAAAGTTTAGACAAAAGGCTGTTCAAGAGGTTAATATTGTTAAACAATAGTGAAAAGCAAACCAGGATCTCAAATTAGTTAAATAAATGTTCAAATTTTAAAAGTCAATGGTATAACACCAAGAGTAAAGCAAAATGTACAGTATGGCCTTTGGTGATAATGATGTGTCAATATAGGTTCACCATAGTTCAGTTGTAACTCATCCACCACTCCGGTGGAAAATATAGATAGTGGGTGTGATGATGCATATGTGGGAGGAAGGGTATTTCTGGGATATCTCTGTACCTTCCCCTCAATTCTGTTGTGATCCTAAAACTGCTCTAAAAAATAGTCTTAGCCCAGCAATCACACTACTGAATATTTACCCTAAAGATACAAATGTAGTGATTCAAAGGGGGCACGTGAACCCGAATGTTTATAGCAGCAATGTCTACAATAGCCAAACTGTGGAAAGAACCTAGATGTCCATCAACAGATGAATAGATAAAGATGTGCATACAATGGAATACTATGTAGTCATCAAGAGAAACAGAATCTTGTCATTTGCAATGACGTGGATGGAACTAGAGGGTATTATGCTAAGCAAAATAAGTCAATCAGAGAAAGACAATTATATGATCTTTCTGATATGAAGAATTTGAGAGGCAGGGTGGAGGATCATGGGGAGTGGCGGGAAACGGGGAAATGAAACAAGATGGGATCAGGAGGGAGACAAACCTTAAGAGACCCTTAAACTCATAAAACAAACTGAGGGTGGCTGGGGGGTAGGGGCATAGGGATAGGGTGGCCAGGTTATGGACATTGGGGAGGGTATGTGCTATGGTGAGTGCTGTGAAGTGTGTAAGCCTGATGATTCACAGACATGTACCCCTGGGGCAAATAATACATTATATGTTAATAAAAAAAAAGTCTAAAAAAAGTCTTAAAAAAATAACAGAAGAATAAAATTGTATCAGTAGTGTATGTAAATAAAGACAATAAATAGTGCATTGAGAAAATTAAATAAAATCTTCACATTATCTTTGAATTTTTAGCTTAAAAATTCAGCTTCAGAAACTTTATTCCAGTAATAGTTGAACTGAATCTTGAGAGTGTAATCACTGATTTCCTTTTATTTTTTTCCAATAAATGTTTACTAAAGTTCTTAGTTTGGAGCTTTGTGTTTTGTGACTTTTTAGCTAAATATATTTTGTGGGCAAACTTTAGTTTTATTTTTTAATTAATATCACTTCTCTGGTCTATTAATATGAAAGCGATAGATTTTTCTTACGCATTTTCTTTTTCTTCACCTCTAAAATGTCCATCCTAACTGAAGGCCTTATTTAAGCCACTATCCATCAAACTATCAACAAGAGTAAGTTCTAGAATAAAATGTGGCTTAGTTTTCACTTTCTACATTTATTTATTTTTGCCTTTACATTCTGTTTATCATTAGATCATTAGATAATTGAACTCCATGAAAAATGTATAACATTGGCTAAAGGCTAAAAAATCTGAACCTCTTCAATGATCCTTTAGAGCAAAGGTCTGCTTGAACCAATTCTGACCAAGACCATCAGTTTAGGTTAGGCCTACTACCATTTTATATGCTACAGTGCAAAAGTTGAGTAGTAACAAAAGAAACTGTATGACCCACGAAGCTAAAGATACATATGAAAATAGTCTGCTGGTCCTGCTTTAGAAGGAAGCTCCCAGTGAAGGTTTAGACAATGGTGCCTGCCTAGCCACTTCACCAACCAATCAAGAATAACCCCTGAATCTGTATTAGGTCCTTCATATTCAGGTCCACATGCTAGTATATTGATGAATACTGGAACTCCTTTAATATCTTACAAACTGGGTCTAGTAGAAACTCCTAGATAGTCTGTTTTTTGTTTTTTGTTTTTCTTTTGTTTTTAGGATTTAAGGATTTCACTAGTTATAAAAACTGAATTCACTATCCAGAGATACCAGTTCTAAAAGGTACAACTTACTCTTCCTTTCAGCAGACACTATCAATGTATGAAACCCAATCAACAATATCCAAATTGTAACAAACCTGCCCTTTATTTCATTGTTTTACCAGATAGGGGTCAATCAGGTAGCCAGAACACTGAGTTTCATGGAATAGTACACTAAGTTTTTTGTTTTTTGTTTTTTGTTTTCTCTTTTTAATTTAATCTGAGCTTATGGAATTGCAGAAAACTCAATGGGGATGTAAAATTCTGAAAAGGATCTGAGGAAAGCTTTTATTAGCGTGGAGCTTACAAGAGGCAATAGCTGCTAGAATGGAAATGTGAAAAAAGCTATTGAAGTCTTTGGATTCTGTTGCTATTCCCTATGAGTTTGCTGCAAAATACCTGCTGGTAAACCTGAATCATTGTTGGTCAGCAAGAGCCACAGTTAGGAATTAGAACATGCTGTGTCGAAACAAAAAGCCAAGAATAAACTGGCCTTGAGCACTTATCTCGAACAGACTAACCACAACAATCAGCAGAGCTTCAACTGCTGCTTTATTATGCAGATTTCTCTCTTGACAAACTTAATCCGGTATCATAAACAGAAGAGAATGCTGGGAAACAGAGCTTCTACCTAAACCGACACAGTCTTAAACCACTGCAGTGTCTGAAAGAGTAATATTATTTAAAAATATAATTGTGTATGTGTGTGTGTGTGTGTGTGTGTGTGTGTGTGTGTAATCACTCATTAATCAAGTACACATATCAGCCCAATTTAGGGAATTCACTGATAGTTTTATAACATTATATCAACTGAGAGGACATATAATACATACATGTTAAGTGTTCACTTAAATGCTTTAACTGATCACAAAAATATACAAGATAGAACTATCTATAATTCCAAAATTCTGATTGTATGTTCTCAGATATTTTGGAAAAAAAATAAATTTAAACATGACAAAATCAGCTTTAAAGAAGGGATAAAATATAATCAATCCTTAGTAATGGTAACAATATTTCTATGCCATGGTAAAACTTTCTTAAATGGTTGAGGTCCTTATTAAAATGTTTTGTTTCTCTTCTCTTCAATAAATGAAAAGTAGCTGTTTTCTTATTCAATACCTCTACTCAAGATTAATTACTGCACTTCTTAATTTGAAAATACAGATAATTGCAACCAAAAGAAAAATTCGAATCTACAGATTATGCTTATATGTTCAACAAAATTACAATGCTGGAAACGAAATATTCCGGTACATCTGGACAGACCTCATCTCTTAGTTAAGCAGCTATGTATGCATTTAACTGAAGGAGTATGGGGAGATCAGTAGACTTATGTTCCTGAGGAATTTATACAATGAGGAATATACAATGAGGAATATATATACAATATATACAATGAGGAATATACAATGAGGAATATAATTCCTCATTGTATCTGTCGACTGGTATACACAACTAGACATTTTTTCATTAAGCCATGTATTTTATGCCCTATTGAAATATAAATGTACCCAAAAGAAGAACTGAGCAGTACTTATGGTCTTAAATATATTATTCATATCTTTCATCCATTCACATGTTCATCAAATATGCAAATATGGATGGGCTATCTTGTGAGGAGGAAGCATAGCAAAAAGGAAGAGGCAGAAAAAGAGAAATGATAAATCAGTAAATACCCCATATTTTTTATAGCATGCTTTACCTCACAGTGGCTATCTGGTAAGAACATCCATATGAAAAACATATCAGTATGTTAAAACACTTTGACCAAGGTGCCTTTATAGAAAGCATTTCACTTTTTCTGGGAGTCTTCACATGAGGAGTCTGGCAATAGGAAAAGGACTGCACAAAGAACTCGGAGTTCTTGTAAATAGCTTTCAAATGCTGCCTATTGCAACTGTTCATTTCAAGACCGAAGCAACGTGTAGCTATATTTTAACTGCCAGAATTATATGATAATTCTGGAATATCGATTCTATTTCTATCCTACAAATACTTGCAAAGTAAATTTACTCAAGGACGGTCATTGAACAGATTATTTGTGGATTTCAATTTTCTCTAACTGGATGTTATCCATTGATCTTTTCCCTAGCCTTTTTTTTTTTTTTTTATGTTGCAATGTTGATTAAAGGGAATTGTGATTTGAGACACAGTATTGCTATTTTCTGTTTCTAAGGAAAATATCATCTATCACTGCTATTTATTTTCTAAATGGACTGAAATGTGTGGGATGACAAGGAATCTCTCCAATTTGCTATTATATTCAGCAGCTGCACATAAACATTCTGTTAAAAGAATCTAACTATAATCAACTGTAATGTTATTTCCAAAACAGTTTTCATTGTAGTCCTTCTCACTTAATATGCCCCCCTTCATTCTTGGTAGAGTATAGAAAAATATGGACCAGGCAAAATAATATTAAAATAGCAACATGATAAAACAATAGGTTAAATAAATGCAAGCACAACAATATATAAAATAAATAGGCAAAAATAAATGCCATGCATACCATGGACTAAATTTTCTCAAATAACTTGTTATATGAATATTTGAATATAAAGAATATGAATTAAAAATATATTACAAAATCTTGACTGAAAATATGTTCTTTAGAATTGAGTTCCTTAAGCTTCATAAAAGATATTTAATTTAATCCTGCAATTATTAACAAGAATTTTGTCATTATCTTTTATAGTGTATACTGGGTTGCTCCATCTGATTTCCTATTAAAGGCCAACACACTTCCACACTAGCTTTTGGGAAAGTCTTTCATTCATGTTTGCATGTCTAGCCATCATTGAGAATTGCCCCTGGCTATAGAAAAAGCTATCTAACTCAGTGTTATTAGAGGGGAAGTCAGTGGTGAATGATGAATGGATAGAATGATATAAGGACCCAGCCCCCATGCTTCAATCTGAGACACATCAGATCAAGAACTCCTTCTAGCACTGACAGTTACTAGAGTTGCAACTACATTGCCTTTCAGTTCCTTCTGGACAAGCCTGCCTACTTTATTTCTTTACAGATATATCACCTGAGTTCTTTCCACGATAAAACCTTCTGAATAGAATTCTATATCCAGATGTGATAGTTAATATATGTGTCAACTTGGCTAGGCACTGATGCCTCATATTTTGGTTAAACACCAGTCTGAATATTGTTGTGAAGGTATTTATTGGATGTAATTGATATTGAAATCAGTGGCCTTTGAATAAAATATAGTACTCTCTGTAATACAGGTGACTTTCATTGAATCAGTTGAAGTTCTTAAGAGAAAAGACAGAGCCCTGAAGTAGAAGGAATTTTGCCTCTGGACTAACTTTGGACTCAAGATTGCAACATCAACTCTTACTGGAATTTCCGGACTGCTGACCTGTCTTGAAGATTTCAGATTTGGTTCTCTCTATATTTTCCTGAGTCACCTCCTTCAACATGTCTGTCTGTCTACCTGCCTGTCTGTCTGCCTCTCTCCCTCGCCAAACACTGATTTTGGTACCAAGAGTGGTTCTACAGAAATTGATTCTTTAGGGAACTGTTCTAAGGTTTTATGAATTGGTTCTAAGTTTTCTAGAATTGATTTTCCACTCTGATTAGATTTAAAGTAACTAAATTATTTTTCTAGTAGTAAAGAGAGCACGGATCGTCTATAGTATGATATGGATTAAGTCATGTTCCAAATATCATCACTGGATACTCCAAATTAAATAATTTTAAGAGACAATGTTCTGAGTGATCAACTGTTCAATATCTTAGAATACTTTTTGTTCGGATAACAATAATGAGATTGGAATGTTGCTCCTAATTGTGCTGGACATAGTAGGGAAAGAACAGGATGAGTTCAGGGATTCAAATTTCCAACAGAAGTGCCTCATAAATGATCTAAAAGTGTCTATGTCTGCCATGAAAGAAATTCTTATCTCCTGTGTGGCTACCGATCTGAGATTGCTGCAAACTGAACGCAGAGTCTCATCCTGTGACTGGTGGAAGTAAAATGCAAATTGCACTCCCAACCTTGCAAAGTGTCTTCTGTTAAAGTGAAGCTACTGAATGGGAAGGAATGGGATCCTGAAAATTGGAGTGCGACATTTGGGAAGATTCTGATGAAGCTCGAGACATTGAGCCCTTACATTGTACTAAATCTTTTTGCCAGTAGAAACAGCTATTCCATCCCTGTCTGAGGAGATTAACCCTAGTTTGCTCAAGTAAACAGTAATGGCCTCCCACAAGATAGTTGCCTTGCTGATTTCTCTCTGTAACCACTCCTGCAACACCCTTTTGCTTTTGGACCTATAACTAGACACAAATACCATAGGTCCTGAAAGGTAAGGTACAAAATGTAACCCATGAGAAGGTGAATTGCATTCTAGAAGAATAATGTGATTTTTTCCAATTTATACAGACATAAATCTGGGACACACGTCTGGGAATTAATATTAAGAGTTCTGTGATAATGGTGGAAGGAACATAAAGTCAAATCAGATCAAATATAGTAACATGTGCCCACTAAGCAGATTTTTTGTGGATTGAATCTTGCAGTGCAGAGGTTTAAAAAGGCCTCTAGCAATTTGGTAGGTTGGCTGAAACGTGGACAGCACGGTGGACTATACTAAATGAAATTGAACAGAACAGCCTTAGTACACTGTAGTTTACTAAGTAGTATAGTACAGTGCAGTAGACTGTAGAGAAGGGATCCAAAGGTTGAGGGAAACTGGAATGTTACAGTGGTAGCACCACTGAAAACCTGGTCACCTGCCTGGAGAGGAGACAAAGGGCAATTTCACCATAGCTGTGAGAAATTAGTTGTGAGAAGAGACCCAGAATTCTTGAACATTTCTGTGATCACTCTTCTTTTAGGTTAGAAAATAAAGTAGGAACTGCGGCCACTGAATTGAGAAACCTAAATAAATAGGTCCCTGAGTAGCAGAGACCAAGTGGTGGCACATAATCTCCAAAGGAAAGATGTGTTCGCTATAATGAGCAGCCAAGTCCAAGCAGTAATCCAGATAGTATGACTTGCAGAGACCTATGTCATTGGCTAGTGTTCCTAGAAGTGCAATAGCTGGGCTATATATAAAATTCTTCCTTAATCAATATAAGTGCAAGAGTTCTTGGTCAAGTGAACAAATCTTATTCGAATCATGAAAAAGGGAATCATGGCCACTCAATCAATTCCCAGACTTGAGCCAATTTATAGAACCACATAGAGGCAAGCAGATCACGCATCTTTGAAGAAGAACTCTGCTGCACTGCTCCAAATTTAAACTGCTTATCTTTCTCCTAGCTTTCTCCAGAAGGATCTATGGCCTTTTACCAGGGGATTATGCACTGGGAAAAAGGAATTAACTAGAATTTAGAATTGAGAATTACTGGACACTGGCTCTGAACTAACATTGATTCCAGGAGACCTCAAACATCACTGAGGTCCAGCAGCCAGAGTAGCAGCTTATGGGTTTACTATCAATAGTTGTATGCCAACAAATTACATAATCTAGAATAAATGGACAAATTCCTAGAAAAACACAGTTTACCAAACCTGAAGAACAACAGTCTTTACTAACCTCTGCCAAAAAATAGAAGAGGAAACACTTCCTAACTCATACTATGGAGAGCAAATTACCTTGACATCAAAGTCTGACAAAGATTTCACAAGCACAAGAACTATAGACCCAATACTTATTACAAATATAGACACAAATATTCTCAACAAAATGCAAGCAAACTGAGTCCAGTGGGATACTAAAAGAACTTACATAGCATGAGCAAGGGGAATTTATTCCATGAATGCAACATATGAAAATCTATCAATATAATACAATGTAATAATAGAAAGAAGAATAATAGTGCACAATCCCCTCAATAAAAAAAGGAAAGAAATATGACAAAATCCAACATAATTTTTTTCATAGAGAAAACAAAATTTCCTAAACATGATAAAAAATTATGAAAAACCATAGAAAATATCAGCCTCAATAGTAAAATAAATGAGTTTTAGAATTCTAAGATTAGGAATAGGACAACTATGTCCACTTTTGCCACTATTCACCATTGTAGAAGTTCCAGCCAGAATAATTAAAAAAGAGAAAGAAATAAAGGCATCCAGGTTGGAAAAGAAATAAAACTCTTTCTATTTGCAAATACCATAATTATGATATAAATATATATTCCTCAAGAATCCACACACATAAAAGCTTAGAACTAATAAACAAAGTTAGCAAAATATCAGAATATATGATCAATACATAAAATCAGCTGATTCCTATGCATGAGCACTAAACAATCAAAAATGAAAGCAAGCAACAATGTCTTTGCAATAGTATCAAAAATAATAAATTTCATAGGAATAAACCAAGAAAGTATATGACTTGTACACTGAAATTATAAACATTGTTGAAAGATATTATGGAAAACCTAAATAAAATGGAAAGGGGTCCATGTCTGATTGGAAGTCTTAATATTATTAAGGTATTGGTACTTCCCAAATTGATAAGCAGATTCAATGCAATATCTATCAAAATTATAATTGCCTTTTTTCTTTTTTTACAAAAGTAAACAAGCTGCACCTAAAATTCATATGAAATTTTAACTCAAAATACATCAAGTCATCTTGAAAAAACAGAACAAAGATAGTGGACTTGAGCTTCTCTATTTCGAAATGTATTACAAAGGTATAATAATCAAAATATATCATAGGGGCACCTGGGTTGGTTAAAGCCTCTGCCTTCAGCTCAGATCATGATCTCAGGGTCCTGGGATCGAGCCCCGCATCGGGCTGTCTGCTCAGCGGGGAGCCTGCTTCCCCCTCTCTCTCTACCTGTCTCTCTGCCTACTTGTGATCTCTCTGTCAAATAAATAAATAAAATCTTTAAAAAAATAGTATTATAGTGGTATAAGGATAGACATATAGATCAATCAAACAAAATTGACAGGACAGAACCAAACCCTTATTCCAATAGTTAATTGATTTGTAATGAGGCTGCACCTGGGGAAAGAACAGTCTTTTCTACAAATGGTGGTTAGACACCTGGAGTTCCACATGCAAAAAAGTGAAGTTGACCTGTGTCTCCCAACAAATACAAAATTTAACTCAAAATTTATGAAATGGATATAAGTGCAAAAACTATAAACTCCCAGAAGCAAACATGGGTTTAATCTTCATGGCCTTGGATTAGATGACAGCTTATAAATATGACACCAAAGGTATAATCAATAATGGAAAAACAAACAAACAACTTCTGTACTTTGAAAAACACTAGCAAGAATTTGGATGATTTTTTTTCTTTTTTCATAAAATGTCCTTAGACAATTTTAAGAAATTTAGGAAAAAATAAATTAAATATAATTTAAATATTAATAATATATTAATATAATTTAAGTGATAAGGGTTTTTTCCTCAGAATATAAGAATATAAAAATAATTCCTACTACTGAACAAGGAAAAAGATAAATGGCCTAGCTGAATAATGGACTTAAATAGATATTTCTGAGGAGAAGACATGTAAATGGCCAAAAAGGACATAAAAAGATGCTCACATTTATTGAACATAAGGAAATGCAAATCAAAACCAAAATAAGATACTTCACATCAATAATAATAATAATAATAATAATAAAACGACTAACAAGTGTTGGTCAGGATATAGAAAAAAATGGAACTATCATACATTTCTGGTGGCAATGTAAAATGGTACAAGTGACTTTGGAAAATGGGCAGTTCCTCAAAAGTTAAACATACAGCTAGTATATGACCAAGAAATTTCACTCTTATTTGTATACAACCTATTTAAAGACATGTTCATAAAAACACTAGTACATAATATTCATAGCAATATTATCCATAATAGTGATAAAGTGGAAGAAACTCAATGTCTATCAACTGATGAATGGATAAAGAAAAAACTGTATATTCATACCACAGAATATTATTTAGCTACAAAAGGGAAGGAAGTACTGATACATGCCACAACATGAATGAATCCTAAAAATATTCTTATGTGATAGAAACCAGACACAAAAGGCCACATACTGTATGATGATTCCATTTAGATAAAAGGGTTAGAACAGGCACATCTATATAGAGAAAAAGTTGATTAGTGGTCAGCAAAGGCCGAGGCAATGGTCAGTGACTGCTAACAGAATTGGTATAGGTTTTCTCTGAAATTTTCTCTGGAAATATCCTCTGAATTAGATAACGGTGATAGTTCCCCAACTTTTGGTCTACTAAAAAGTAGTGACTTGTACACTATGGTGGCTTGAATGGCTCTTCCTCATTTTTTGGCAATGAACTGAATTTGAAGGGGTGGAAAAAATTGGAGGCAGTCAACATTAGTGGATAGTCATAAATGGAAAAAAGCCTTTTCGGTTGAGCTGAGGTGATCCTCCAATTCTGTTGCGTAAGTTTTTGAAAGTGTTGACTTTCACACGTAAGTTTTTCAAAGATTTGACTTATAAGGCAGCAGATAGAAATGATAGCTCAGTATCTGATGAGCCAAATTATTTAGTCTACAAAATATCTTCCCACCTCTTTATTCCAGTTACACAATTTGAAGGAAGAAGCTCCAGGGTCCTGATTTAGTCATTGATATGTCTGGCTGAAGGAGGAAGTGGGCTTCGCATTGGCTGAGCAACCCGAAGGAAGGTCTTCTCCATCCAAGCTGAGCTTGCCCAGGCAGGGTGTGACAATAGAATTAGAAAGCTGAACACTCTTTTGGTTAATGTACCAAAGTTGGAGCTTGTGAATATCCCAAACATGGCAATCACCATGCTATAGTATAATAGCCTTTAAAATTGTTGTTTGTTTGTTTTACTAGATATGAGCTAAGGCTAGAGATGGTGTTTCATGTCTGTCCTCCCAGAGCTGTTGTCCACAATAGTCAAGTAATGTTTGTTGAATAAGCAAAATAACTTTCAAGCACCATTAACTCCCACCAGCCAAAAGCCAAATCCAATTTTGTCTTTCAGTGGATGGCCAGCTGAACAGCCAGCTTTCCAAGGAATGCAAACATTCTCTAAACCAGCAGTCCTCAAATTTTACTGTGCACCATGAGTTATCTGGGACCTTGTTAAAACACAAATTTTGATTCAGTAGTTCTGAGATGGGGCCTGAGCATGTGCATTTTACCAACCTCCCAGGCCATACTGATGCTATTGGCCCGCTGTATACTGCACTCTGAAGAGCAAGAGTCTAGACCCTGGGCTCTGCCTCATCTCTACAATTTAATCCATCATCAAGTTTTGTTGACTCTCTCTTCTGCCCCAACTCTGACCTCTCATCTCTGTTTCTGTTGCCACCTTTTAGCCAAAGCCTTCATCGTATTCTGTATTCTGTAGGGATTATGTCAAGAGCTTTCATCTAGTCTCTGACTCTTCCTGCTGCACTCCAGTCTCTATACTATAGTCAAGATAATATACCTCAAATACATTTCTTTTACCCTCCAATTTTTAAATTATTTTTAAAATTTATTATTTTTCTTTTTACCTTTTGACCTCTTTCACCCATTTCTCCCACTTTCCACCTCTGGCAACCACCAATATGTTCCCTGTATTTGTGAGCATTTATTTCTATTTCTTTCCTTCTTTCTTTTTTCCTTCCTTCTTTCCTTCCTTCCTTCCTTCCTTCCTTCCTTCCTTCTTTCTTTCCATTTAAGTGAGATCATATAATATTTCTCTTTCCCTGTATGACTTATTTCACTTAGCA
The DNA here is from genome assembly GCA_028533885.1 of Nasua narica. Classification (NCBI taxonomy): domain Eukaryota; kingdom Metazoa; phylum Chordata; class Mammalia; order Carnivora; family Procyonidae; genus Nasua; species Nasua narica. The sequence goes on from CM052810.1 coordinate 17,845,439, forward strand.
TAATGCCCTTCAAGTCCACTCATATTGTCGTAATGACAAGATTTAATTTTTATGTCTGAATAATATTCCATTGTAGTGTGTGTGTGCGTGCACGTGTGTGCCGCAATTTCTTTACCCACTCATTCATTCTTTCCTCAGTGGATGCTTAGATTAGTTCTATATCTTGCCTATTATAAATATTGTTGCAATAAAATACAGCATATTATCATTATTCCTAAGAATGGCTTCTATCCTTTTATTTGCTTATAGAAATTGGAAGTATATACATACATGAAACATTTAATAAATTACATATATTAAAAAAAACAAATTATTCTCTTGTATTTATCAAGTGAATAACCCACATTATTTCTGCTAGTTATTTTCTGTAGTACATTGATAAATAACTTAAGTACATAGAAAATGCCTCTGGAGAAATAGCTACTATAAAGGCCTGGGACAGTTTATAAAGTAAGTGAAATCCTTAAAAGTAGAAAGAATGTGTATAAAAAGAGTTAATTTAATCTTGAAGCTAAAACTGCCCTAACATTACCTATCATTGCCCAAAGGCTAGAATTTTAGTTCTATTAGTTCCATACAGAGATCAAGGCACATGGTAAGAACCTGATTATTAACACACACTGAATTAGAAATGCTCTTCACATAGCTGGGGCTGCAAAAATGACATTGTCTATGTGTATACCATTGATAGCAGAAGGAAAAGGAGAGGAAGAGGGAGGGAGAAGTGATATGGAGAGTAAGGGAGGGAGAGGAAGAGAAGGAGAAGTAGAAGGAACAGGAGCAAGAGAAAGAGAGGAGAAAAGAGGAAGAAGAGAAGTAGAGGCTAAGGAACTGTCTGTGTCAACCTTGGCTTTGGGGGAAAAATAAAAACAACGAAATATTTTACCTCATTCCCTGAGAAACTGGTAGCACAAGCTGACCCCCATGTAAATATAAATCTAGAATTCATCATAACTCTTAATTGCCAAATCTGTAGACAGATAGTTTAGCTTAACCTGGTCCAGGATTGTTACTGCTTTCAGGTACCCAGTAGAAGAAACCCATCAAGAGATATTCACTTAGGGGTGCCACTTAGTGGCTAAGTCAGTTAAGCGTCTGCCTTAGGCTTAGGGCAGATCTCAGAGTCCTAGGCTAGAGCCCCACATCAGGCTCTCTGCTCAGTGGGGAGCCTGCTTCTCCCCCTCTCTGCCTGCAGCTCCCCTTCCTTATTTTCTCTCTCTGTCAAATAAATAAATAAAATCTTAAAAGAGAGTCATTTAAAAGTTGACCCCAAACTTTTTTTGAGGTCATATATATTCACAATAAAGAATAAATAGAAACATGGCATATGATTCTTATTTACTGAAATGAATAAAATAATGACAAGTAGCTACATACACTTAAGATAGTAAAAGTACTGTTATTAGAAAATGTGTTTTATAAAATGTTTTAGATATATTAAGCTATAAGGAGAGGCTAGACACAAAAACTGATTTTCCAAAAATTTTAAAAAGTGTGTTTCCATTAATAGTAATTTTATTTTTGCATGAAACAACAATGCTAATTTATATGTTTGGGAAATGAGACTTTAAAAAAAGGAGATTTTTATTTTATTGGGTTTGAACAGTGACTAATACTTGTGCACATCTAACAGAAGAAGAGAGGCAATAATTCAAAGAAAAAAAAGTTTGATTTTTCTCAAAGACAGCCTAGATTCCGGGAAATTATTGAAAAAAACCCTCTGAAAGCTTCTGATATATAATCCATAATAATAATCCATAATAAGAACTTTTAAAAACAGCTTTACTAGATGGTTACAGGAACAAAAAAGAGGAAGGCTAATTGAAGATGACAATATCAGGAAAATGTATGTGTGATATTTCTAGCATTATTGTATTAGTTACAAGGTGACACAGTTACTGTTAGACAGTGATATAGTTACTTATTCCTTTTGTCCCTAGAGATCCTCCACTAAAACATGTTAGAGAATTACAGGAAGAAAGAGAAACACTAAAGTACAAGACAGAGAACAAAAATAGGTTAAATCTATTCCAAGATGGTAAGATAAGAAAACAAAATCACTTAGTTAAGAAGAAAGAAAAGAAAGAAGAGAATCTCTGGATCAGAAAACAATGTGAAGGGAAGAGGAAAAAAAATAGATACTATAATTCAATACAATGAACAAGGCAGATGGGGTGCTTGGGTGGCTCAGTCAGTTAAGCGTCTGCCTGCACTCAGGTCATGATCTCGGAGTCCTGGGATTGAGACCCATATGGGGCTTCCTGCTCAGTGAGGAGCTTGCTTCTCCCTCTTCTTTTGCCCCTCCCCCTCCTCCTGGCTTGTATTTGCCCTCCTTCTCTCTCCCTCTCTCTCAAATAAATAACTAAAATCTTAAAAAAAAAAAAAGAAAGAAAAGAAAAGAAAAAGAAACAAAGCAGAGCAAAAATGTGACCAGCTTAAGAGGATATATAGGCAGTTATGGCTAACTAGTAAGAGTACAGGAAAAATGGATAAAAATGAAACACAGAAGGTGTGCCCCACAGCCTCGGAAGACTATGTGGCAGAAAGGAATCTTTATACATTCCTGAATTATCAAAGGTTTCTAAAGGCTTAGGATAATCAAAATCCATGGGAAGGAAGAGTATCAGGGAAGAGCTTCTGGCAGAAGTGGTGATTCCCACCAGGTTCTCAGGAACCCAGGTTCTACAGGCACTGGCGCTGACAACAGCTTCATTTCCAGAAGGCGCTGAAAGTAAGTCTCCTGCTGAATCAAAAGCAGATTCTCAAGGGAGGACTTCCCTCTCATACATACACTGTATATCTAAACAACTGCACTCCAAAATTTCAAGGGAGCAGATACTGCAGCACAAAGTTAAAAATGCATTGGGTGTCGGAGGAAGGAGAAAAAGAGAGAAAAAAATTACAGGATTTGAGATATGTAATAAAAGCACACTGTGAATGGGGAGTTGGCTGCTACAGATGCAATTGACTCTGCATAGTGGAGCGAGAAAAGCAAATGTCACCTGACAGAATTCACACTCAATTTAGCATTGAAGTGCCTGGAACAAAAGGCTCAAACAGAAATGGAAATTTCAAAGTTCTAAATATGCGAAGTAGAGAACAAGACCACAGTTCACCCCTAAACATCTCCTTGGTTTTAAAGAAAACATAAGCAAATAGAATTGCTCTGCACAAAAGAATATTTTTTAAAATCCCTTAATATGATTAAGTGATTTTCTATACTTACCTTACTGACTGCAGACCACTTCCAATTAGGTTAAATTTCCCAGGTCAGGGACTTGAGTAAACTATCATAAACACTTGAGGTTAAAACTAACATTTTCCCAATTTTCATGAGCCCTCTCTATCCACTGTTCTTCCCCGATTTCACTGAGTCTCTGCTATCAACTTTTAAAAAAATAGCCTTTTTTTTGTATCCTTCTGTGTCATGGTTCTGAAAACATAATTTTGTTTGAGACAATGACTCTAGTCATTTTTCCTTGAGTTTTCTGAGTATCACAGCTGTGGGACGATGCTTTGATAATTCTGATATGGAACCTAAAGCCTGGGGCTATTGAAAGTCTTGTTATTAAAGAACTTCAATTCTGAGGTTTCATATAAACTCCCTCATTGCCTAGTAGACAATTCAGGTTGCAGCAACTGATGAAACAGAGCTGATTAAGGATTTAAGCCTTTTGAACATTAATTCCCATTTACTTTATAGTACCAGGAAAGGATACAGAGTTTTGGCTTAAATTCCGCAATGGAAATTTGAGAATGGGGCATATACTTAATGTTCAAATTTGTATCAACTGATCTCTTGTTTGTATGCAACAAAAACAAAATACAGGTAAACACAAGAAGAAAGGATTTACTGGAACATTATCAGAGATGCATGGCATCATGGGGCAGGAGTCTAGAAAATGAGCAGGAGTCCAGGTAACTGCAGAGGAAGGAGAGGAATAATTCTAACAGCCATGTTTCCACCAGAAGAGTCTAGCATGGCTACCGCTGTCACTGTTGGTGGACATCACAGCTGGAAATACCTAATGACACATGCTACTGCACTTGCCACCACACACTGTTATGAATTCTAATAATTTATTTCTATGTGTCACCAGATTCAATCATATGATCTCCAGAAACACTGAATTACCTAAGCTTAAGTCCTCTGCTATTGCCCTGACTGCTGGGAGCTGGATGGTGGTGGAGAATGATGATCTTTCTCTCTGTGATTTTTGTTGTAGAAGGTTGGTCCTTTCATTACAGTAATGTTGGACACAATAGATTTTTAAAAAATTTATTTATTTGAGAGAAAGAGCACAAACAGGGAGAGCTACAGGCAGAGAGAGAAGCAAGCTCCCTGCTGAGCAAGGACCCTGATGTGGGACTTGATCCCAGGACCCTGAGATCATGACCTGAGCCAAGGGCACTTAACTGACTGAGCTACCCAGGCATCCCAAGACAAAAATGGATATTTTTAAAAATTTTCCCCAATGCACTTGTAGAGTTTGATTTTTATCAGCTCCTTAAACATATACACACACACAAATCAATTATATTTTATATTTTACAAATTTAAATTGTATATAGTATATAAATATGTATTTGTATAAAATACATACACATTTTATATATTTAAAGACACATTTAAATCATATTATGTATAGGTTACATACATATTAATATGGATATTATATATATAATTCCCTGTTCCTTTTGCTCTAGGATAACCATATATGTCATCCTTCCAAGTCACAAGTTAACATGAATCAATAATTACGCCAAGTGTCTTGCCAGTGACATAGATATTAAAATGGAGCAAAACTATAAAAGCTCTGTAGGGAGTAACAACTATGAACGAAACTGAAGAGAAAGTGGGATTGGCCAGATGAAAGCATGGGACCATGTTCTCACCCTGAAGGTCTCTGCCAGTGCAGCTGGGAGCACCAGAGCAGAGACTGTCCGCCAGAAAAGAACCTCATTAGACAGACTAGACCCTTGTTTAGCCTACTTGTTCAGTCACTGGCTGGGAGCTGCCTTGGGAAGAGCAGAACCTTGTTTAAAAACTGAAGCAGGTCCTGAAAAATCTCCCTGGTAGAGCTTCAGCTAACCATACCCTTCGCAGAGAAGCCATGTATCTATCATTCTTTGGAAGGGGTTCCAAGGTTTCCATTTCTGTGTGTCCTGATAACTCTCTCCAAAAGAACGTAATGTGATGATTCTTCTATAATGGATATCAATTATATATATTGATATATATTGATTATAATTGATATATATTGATTATAATTATATACTATTCAGTCCCAAGGACAATAATCCAAATCATATTAATTTCTGCATTAGGTTCACAATTGAAGATTTTTATACAATTTCTATTTCTAATCTAATACCATCTCAGTTTCATATTTTTATAATTCAAGTCACAGCCTAACTTTGAAATTTAGTTACCATCACCACTCTCTATAAGTCCTGAGGAAAACAAATGAACAAAGGCAGAGCAAATATATATAATACAAACTAAAGTCAGTAATTCAGGTAGTATCTTTGTGTGAGTGTGAGTGTGTGTGTGTCTGTGTGGGTGTGTAGTGTTGGGATGGCTGGTTTTGTGACTATTTCTAATACCAATTAAAAAGTTTTTCTTGGGCGCCTGGGTGGCTCAGTTGGTTAAGCAACTGCCTTCGGCTCAGGTCATGATCCCGGAGTCCTGGGATCGAGTCCCACATCGGGCTCCCAGCTCCATGGGGAGTCTGCTTCTCCCTCTGACCTTCTCCCCTCTCATGCTCTCTCTGTCTCCATCTCAAATAAATAAATAAAATCTTAAAAAAAAAATAAAGTTTTTCTTTGTCTTAAGGTAGCACAGAATATCAAGAATCTTTAAAAATAAAAGAACATATATATATTTTTTCTGCATTCCAAGTTCACGTGTTGTTAATTCTATGCTTTTCTATTTCTTTTATCTTGTTGTAATCTCCTGAAATTACTTTATAAAGAAATATTTATTTAACAACCATGAATTTTAAAAAATCCAAACAAATCTATCTCCTGTATTCTGTTCTTTCAACACAGCTGGAATCACCAACTCTTTCTTTGTGTTGAATAAATATATTTTATAATATATTTTATAACTACATCTTTTTTTTTTATATAATTACATCTTAGAAGGAAAGAAGCTCCAATGGTATGACTTGCAAGAAAGTATTTTATTTATTCACATACTTAAAACATAACTTCTTTTTATTTAAGAGAGGCAGAGAACACATTCTCTTGAACGGGTTTTCATATTTTTTGTCTTGTAATTAATGTTAGAGACTTCGATAAAAATTTCTCAAAATTTTTCACAAATTCAAGACTTCCTTGGTTACATGGAGCACACTGTTTCTATGTCCTGACCTTGATACATTTTTCACTTATAATTATAAGAACACACTGTTTCTATGTCCTGACCTTGTTATATTTTTTACTTGTGATGATAAGTGGTATTCAATTATATGATTCTATCCATGACCTTCAAAATTATTTTTGAAAGGTCATTTTCAAGGCAATACAATACTCGTGAGAAAGCACTAATAAGTCAATGTTGAGTGTTTTTCGTTTTTAATGTTTTTCCTCTTTGAATAAAATAACATTTTGTTATTAGTATCAGTGTAAGATTATTATGTTCACAAACATATATGGCTGAAGTAGAATGAGAATGTATATGATTTTTAAGACTAAAAGAAAGAAAGGAATGACAACTCATAACCATATTTGCTTACAATGTACAGAACATTTCCCTGCACTAAAGTTCCTCTTGTCTTCACAAAATCCCTGAGAGGAAGATGCATTTATTATCTTCATTTTACAGCTGGCCAGACAAAGCTTTATGAAAGTTATATTATTTATCTACAATCACAATCAATTGCCAGGATTAAGATCTCAGTCAACAGACTGTATATAATGTTAGGAAAGGTCAGGCAAAGATAAAAGTAACATTTATGGGAGACTTACAAATGGTACAGATAGGAACAGAGAACATTAAGTTAATGAGCACTTTGGAAGCCAACTGGGGAGGATGAGCTAAGAACTGGTCCTTATTTGTCCAGGGAGGGAATATATAGTGTTTGATATACCATGAATCAGAATACTTTGGTTTATGTCCTGACTCTGTCACTGTGACCTTGACCACAACAACATTTAATTTCCCTTGGCAACAGTCTCCATTATCTATAAAATTCAGGGTTTTGTCAATATAATCCTCTAAATCCGTCACCACTTTATGACTTCATTTTAGAATGTATATGTTGAGCAATAAAGCCAATTCTTCAACAATGCAGTGATTATATTGGACAACAGTCAAAGTTGAGGACATCCCTTAAAGTATCTACCCCTTCACAGATCTTCACAATTTAGTATTAGATGTACGTATCATTTCAGATGTTAAAATAGCTACTAACATACAAGTATTCTTAGCAGGTGCTACCATATTATACCATTGCCATCAATTAGCAACTTCAGTTAGAATAAACCATTTTTGATCATGAGGTATTGATTTAGCTAGTTCATATAAGTTCCAAAATCCGAGAAGCAGCACACTTACTGATGCTAAAGGATACTCAATGCAGAATGCTCAATGTCAAAAATTTCTAATTGTCATAGAGCATCACTTTAATAATTTTTTTAAAAAGTTGATTTAAAATTTATTGTATTTTATAAAATGTTTATAAAATATTATTTAAAAATTTTAAAATCTGTTAAAAATCCTTCAAATATAACAACTAAAAACTTCCCTTTTCCTATTCATGATTCTAAAACATTTGATGCTCATGGGTGATAAATTCATTCCTGAGCCTACGGAAGTTTGACTCTGCTCAATATATTCCATGAGTACTCTTGCCACTGTGGTAGCAGATGATTCTTTCATTCCGTTTATTAAAGTGAAAATATTATTTTAAATCCTACTGTTATTTGTTCTCTTAACAGATAAATTTACCTACTGCTGTTTTATTTTCTTTTTTACTACTAACTCCCCCCCAGCCCAGCTTTGGTGATTTACTTGTAACAATGCTGACTACAGTGTCTCAATCATGAGTGTGAGTTCCTATCTCTGTTCATCTTGTGCATTTAGATCTTCCCAGGTGTTTTTTTCTTTCCTAGGCCTTCTATGTTTCTGACTTCCCAGAAATGATTAGAAGCTAAACCAGACCCCCAATTTCTCCTAAAAATATATTTTCATACCCCTCGAGTCTCCTGAAATAAAAGATGAAATGTTTCCATTTCAGATACATAGAGATGTAAAGTAAATTAATGATGGCCTTATGATGGGATGAGAGGGATACTCGGAGCGATGGGATATCTTTTTGGACTTATAAATATATTCTCAAATTAGATACTTGTGTTGATGCACAACACTGCACAAATACCAAAAAAAACAAAAAACAAAAAAAAGCCACTCACACTGAATTGTGTTTAAAATGGTTAATTTTGTTTATGTTAAGTTCACCCAAAACAAGTATCTGAAACATTTCAGCTAAAACTATACATTTATGTCCCATGTTTTACACACACACACACACACACACACACAGCAATGTGCTGAGGCCTGAGGGACCTTGTGAATATGGCTCCTGAAGTTAGAAAGCACAACAATAAAGTGTTATCTAAAAAGCTGGGGGAAAAGTGACCCTTACCAAGTAGAGGTATAAGTTTGACAACACTGTTGTCTATAGTAACATAGTAAACAAAGAGTTTGTATAATGAACTTGTCATTGTGGCTAAATATTTTCCGAAATAACTAGACATATTAGTACCTTCAATCCAGAAGGTGCTAATTGGCTTTCTCTAGCTGCCTAAAGTAATATATGAGAATAAAGACATACAATAAGAAGAAATTTTAAAAGTTGTAGAAGAATTTAAAAATATTAAGGATGCTTTCCAGTCAACAAATATTTTTAAAAAAGAAGTGTCCTTAAGAAAAAATATGAAACTAAAAAAAAAAATATGAAACTCAGGGTGCTTCCAGAAAAAAAATAGAATAGTCACAGTTTAAAGATGTTGTATTATTTTTTTTAATACTTCATAAAAATTGAAGGTTGCTACTTTGTAGACCATTACAGCAAAAAAAAAAAAAAAAAAAAAATCAGGGAAATCTTAGAACATTCCTCTTCAATCTTTTTGTTAGAAATGAAGCTTTCTAGGAATCCCACATAAGCCTGACTTTCAGCATTAATTATAGAAGCACCTGTGCTGAAGATTTATGTGGTTAGAGCTTTAATCTAATTGAATAGAAAATAATTTCATTTGCACATAACTCAGTTTTCAACCAAATCACACTTGCTAAAAAACAGAGGCAATTAAATTCTAAACATCTGCTGTGTGACATTGTCTTATAGCTGTACAATACACTATATTGTACATTTAAAGGACTGTTAAGAGGATAGATTTATGGTAGGTGTTCTTAATATAACAGAAAATTTAACTCATTAAATTTAAAAAATAATAAGAAGACATGGGGTCTTTCGGTTCTCAACTTAGCTCAGGCACTTAGCAGGCTGAGAAAACTTTCAACTGCTGATAGCATTCTCGAGGAAAAGGAAGAACACCAAGAACAAAGTGTTTTGTCTGATGAAATCGAATCCCTTTGAAGAATCCCAAAGGAGATATTGGAAAGCTCACAGATAATAATGGAAATGCCATTTGGTTATTAAGTAATAAGTAACACCTTTATGATTGTTATCATGTCCAAAAGATTGCCTTTGAAATTCAGACAGAACACTGAACCTAGACTCCACCAAAGTCCTAGTGCATTATCCCCACTCGTGCTAAATGCCAAAGGAGATCAATGAGTTTTGTGATCTGAAAGACCTCTGTGTGGTTTCTGTGTTCAGGCAATTTGTTGTGACATTCAGTATTATTTATACTCTGTTGGTGGTAGACACGCTCCAGTGTTTACCTGAATAAACAGTGCTCTATAATGACTATGACTATTACTGGGTTTACCATTGACAACCATTATTTTGTTTTGTTTTGTTTTGTTTTCTTAAATCACATTTCCAAAAATCAGAATTGTATCCTTATGACACAGTTTTGCATCCCAGTACTCACGGCATAAACTGGTAAGAGACTATTTATTTATTTACTTATTTTTATTTTTAAAGATTTTATTTATTTGACAGAGAGAGAGATCCCAAGTAGGCAGAGAGGCAGGCAGAGAGAGAGGGAAGCAGGCTCCTTGCTGAGCAGAGAGACTGATATGGGGCTCCATCCCAGGACCCCGAGATCATGACTTAAGCCGAAGGCAGAAGCTTTAACCCACTGAACTACCCAGGCACCCTGAGACTATTTATTTTTTATATTAACTCTTTTATAAACCTTTGAAAGGACTCTGCCCCAGGAACTGGAAAATATGAATTTGAATATTCATTCAATAGAAGTTTATTGAGGTCCTAAGATATGCCAAGTTGTAAAGTGCTGTCCTTATAAAGCTGATGGTCTAGTGGTGCATACTGTTAGGTAACGGGTACATTACTATGCAGTTAGTGGAGCATACATCGAGGTAATAGGTGCATTACTATGCAATATAATAGGTACATAGACAGTGATAAGCGAAGGGCCGATGAGGCACTCAAAGGAGATTTTGGAGGTTTTGGAATCACAGGAGGAAAAAGCAAATGCTCTTTAAATGAATATTTCAAAGACATGTCCATGTTATTAATTTTGGATTGAGAGCTGAAAGAAGAGTGTTCTAAGATGGCAAAGTATCATACAAAAATAATAGATGCAACACAGCAAAGCAGGAAAGCAGCATGTAAATCAGCCTTAAGTAAATATTTAAATGAATATTTAGTGGATGTGCGAGTGGTATTGATAGGAATAGAGGGATAAATAAGGACCAAATTATTACAGGATCTCTATGAGGGACTGGACAGAGGTCACATTTTAGAAATAGAATGAATAGACCTTGGCTGTACCATTTCTCATCCATATGGTAAGCCTTTCTTCTCATTGCCAAAGAGGAATTATCCAACATACTGCAAAGGCAATTCCTCAGTTGTTGTACTAGGTACCATCCTCTCGCCTAGAAATAAAATTTCCCTCCTTCTTCTACATAATCATTATTTTGCATTAGATAGGATAATCTCCACTGGTATACAAACATGTTGTTTTTACTGCCATCTTAAAAGCAAAATTGAAAAAAAAACCTTCCTTTGCAAGCTACTGCGCAATATCTTTTCTCCCTCAAGTCTTCAAACACTGTCAATTTATGCTTCTGTAACAATTAAATTGGATAGTCCTTGGTCATTCCAGAAGAGTTGATGGCTCCTGAATCATGCCTTCTATAAGCTCATAGTCCAAAATTTGATGTGCAATTCTTTTTTTTTTTTTATTAGAGAGAGAGAGACTGAGAATGAGAGGGGAGAAGGTCAGAGGGAGAAGCAGACTTCCCGCAGAGCCGGGAGTCCGATATGGGACTCGATCCCGGGACTCCGGGATCATGACCCGAGCCGAAGGCAGTCGCTCAACCAACTGAGCCACCCAGGCGCCCCTGATGTGCAATTCTGCTACTACATCTGCCCTGTCCCAGAATGCAATGGGCAATGAGGAAATCTCACACCCACTATAAATATTCTTTCTGACAGCCTATGATGTGTACTGTAATGTTATATGACATTGATACCCAGTTTTTTGTTTTGTTTTGTTTTGTTTTGATCTAGAGCCCAAATGGCTCTCATGAAATCTAGACACACATATCTAAAAGCCTACTGGGCACCTAAATTTGGATATTTTCTAGTCTTAAACTTAATATTCCCAATAATATAGCCATCTTTCTTCTTCCACTCCTCTAACTATGCTATTGTTCCTGTGTTCTCTAGCCTGACAAATGACAAATGACACACATCAATCTACACAGGGTGTCATCACTTACTCTATCCTATATATCACTCATTTATTCCTTTGGTCATTCAAAATATTTATTGATACTTGCTATTTTCTAGGCAATACTTTGGATGGTGGAGCTTCAGCAATGAAAAAAAAAACAGATCTCTACCTTCAATAGTTTGTATTTCAGTGATGGAGATGAACAGTATACATCCGGAAATATCAGTAGAAGTTGATTTCTTTTCCTAGAGGCAGCTCTCCACTCTATTGCAATCAGCAGAATAGCCCTCTATTTCTATAAATTGTAGAATTTTTTTCTTTGGTATGTTGGTCACCATCCCACTATGTTCCACTAACTTTGGTGAATTCAAGTGGAAACTTTTAAAGTGGTCTCTTGAGTTTATCTCATTAGGCTTATGGGGAAAAGGAAGCACTCCTTCCTTCTTGCTTCAGAGGGGTGAAGCTTAGCCCAGTAAGAACCTCTTCCTAATTTCCAACAACTCCTCTCTCCCTTCAATCTCTGTCATACCTGGAGGAGTTTGGTCTGCTTTGGTCCCAAAACTAGTTTACTCATATCTCCTCAGCTTATCATGTCCAAGTTCTTAAATATGTCAATTTGGAAAGTAACTATAGTTGTCACCTTTTCAAAAATAAATTGTAAAGGAGAAAGAATATGTTAGAGGCATGGATGTAATTCCTACAGATGTAGTATAAAGCAATGGTTCTTAAGGGTCCAACCACTGGGAATAAGAGTATTTTAAAAATTGTTGTTGCTATTGTATTCTTTCTTATTCATTGGTACTGTTATTTGCTTTTAGTGGCTTGGTGATATAGCATACAATGGATGTTATTTGATCTGAAATGTACATATCACCTTTGGATTTGTACAATTTGGTAGTGTAGCAGTCACTCAAAAAAAAAAAAAAAACAAAAAAACCTGAAGTGCTTTTCCTCCAGAACATTGATATATTCTGCCAATCATTAATGGTGGTAAAAAATATGCATATATTTGTCTGAACAACACAATTCTATATAATAAAATAATTTTTGTAGGAATTTACTATTTACAAAACATTCTACAAATGCAACTACCATGTCAATTGAAAAACATAGTACCTTGCTTTGTTCAAAATTGTATTTTTTTTAAGTTTCAAAGTACTTTCTTCAAGTACTTTGTTCAAAATTATACTATCTTCATCGTGTCAAGAGAACATGCTATTATCATGGTAATGCTGCTTGTGATTTGAAATTTACATATAGCATTCCTGTCACATTTACAGTTAGGCTACATGTAGGTGTAAGTACACGGTGACTTTGTTATGTCTTCCAAGCTAGTCAGGATATACATATAATAGGGAAATCCATATCACTTAACTGTAAGTTACTTTCCTTTTATTTCAATTTTATGGTATTCTTAGAAACTAAAGAGACTGTTAAAATATATTTGATTGTGGTTTTGATTAGCATTTCTCTAACGTCTAATAATGCTGACCATCTTCCCATGTGTTTATTGGCAATTTGTATGTCATTTTGAAGAAATGTCTATTATTTTAAGTGGATTACTTGTATTCCTTTTGTTCAACTGTATACTGAGCAATATATTTTATATTTAATATATATGTATTTTGTATGTTTAATATATCTCAAAATATTCTGAATACAAGATTCTCATCAGATATATGATTTGTAAATATTTCCTTCCATTTTATGTGTTTTCTTTTCACCTTCCTGTTACTCTTTTTTTTATTTTTATACAGATTTTTTTTAATTTATTTGACAGAGAGAGAGACACAAGTAGGCAGAGAGGCAGGCAGAGAGAGAGGGGGAAGCAGGCTCCCTGCTAAGCAGAAAGCCCAATGCGGGGCTCGATCCCAGGACCCTGAGATCATGACCTGAGTCGAAGGCAGAGGCTTCAACCCACTGAGACACTCAGGCGCCCCCGTTACTCTCTTTTGATGCACAAAAGTTTTCTGACATAACATGAAATATTTTTTCACAAATAGGATGAGGTCAATGCTCTTTTCAAAACTGTATAACATGGCACAGATTTTATTGATTTTAATTATGTCAATGTATATTTTCTCAAAAAAGTATAGCTATGTTTGACTTTATTTTTTTAAGATTTTATTTAATTATTTGACAGAGAGAGATCACAAGTAGGCAGAGAGGCAGGCAGAGGGGGGGGGGGAAGCAGGCTCCCTGCTGAGCAGAGAGCCAGATGCGGGGCTCCATCCCAGGACCCTGAGATCATGACCTGAGCCGAAGGCAGAGGCTTTAACCCATTGAGCCACCCAGGTGCCCCTATGTTTGACTTTATAGTTAAAGCAGGCATTTGTCTATTTGCCCCATTAAAAGAAATACATAACAAATATTCTTTTTTTATAACAAATATTCTTATTGAACAAATTAATAATTGAGCCTTCGAGAACAGTATGACTTTTCATATTGGCTTTTCATAGATTATAAAATAAAGCATTTTTTATTCCTATTAAATTCATATAAATATACCTTTAAAATGGCAAGAAAAATATTTCCTAAATGGAGGTTAAAGTAAATAAACAGATCAGAATACCTGTAGGCTAAATGTGTAAATATGAATATGGGAATCTATTTAAGACAGGAAATAGGGAGAGGAAGGGCAGAGTGGAGATCAACTGCCATACCCTCCCCAAGAAAAGTCACAGTCTTTAATATAAGTTATTGTGAATATAAAACATTTTGATCTAATCTTTTTTTCTATATCTAATTTATGTACACCATTCTCCATTTCTAATTTACACAGACACTTCATTAGGGCATTCATGGTGTGGAATTCTTTTTTCTTAACTCACAATATCAAAAAAATTTTCTCCTCTCTCTCTCTCATTCTGTCTGCTTCCAGTTTTGAAGGCTCTGTGTACTCTATTTTGAGATGATCAAAAAAGCCTTTAAAGATACATATTTACTCCCAATGTTATAGAACTGTACTATACTATATAGGAGCCACTAGCCATATGTGGTTATTTAAGTTTATATTCAAATTAATTCATTTATATTCAAATTAGTTTATATTCAAATTAACTAAACTAAAATGAAATAGAAATTTTCTCCTTCAGTCACACTAGCCACATATCAAGCAAATAGTTAGTGACTATCACAACGTACAGGGAAGTTACTAAAAGCTCCCATCATTGAAGAAAATTCTCTTTGATAGCACTGTTCAAGATCATGAGCATTAATATGCACTACTTTAACCCACTAAAGTATTGCCATTCAATGTGGGAAGTAGTTGAGGAATTGCTAAAAAAAAATATATGAGCTGATTACAGTATTAGAAAATGTGAAAACATTAGGAAAATCCATGTTTAATTTTCAGACTCTTATATATTCCAAAATAGTCCACAGCCCAATATTTCCAAAAGCATTGCAAATGTGAAAAATATTTTATATTAAGTAAAATTGAATATAATTAAGGATATTTACAAGTATTTTTCTAACATCAAAAATACATGCATATGCACACATGTTATAATTTCTCAAAATAAGTTAACTTACATAATAATTCTATAAAATAGAAGGAATATTACAAATCTGAATTTAGATATAGTTCTGTGAAAGGATCCACAATTTCTTAGGGCTCCTGAGCGGCTCAGTGGGTTAAAGCCTCTGCCTTTGGCTCAGGTCATGATCGCAGGGTCCTGGGATCTAGCCCTGCATCTAGCTCTCCCCGCATCACATCGGGCTCTCCAGCATTGGAGTCTCCCTGCACTGGGCTCTCCCCGCATCAGGCTCTCTGCTCAGCAAGGAGCCTGCTTCCCCCTTTTCTCTCTGCCTGCCTCTCTGCCTACTTGTGACCTCTCTCTCTGTCAAATAAATAAATAAAATCTTCTAAAAAGAGCCACAATTTCTAAAATTGCTTGTCTCTCCCAGCTGTTGCTTTTCAAATGTATCAGGGTTCAAATACAAAGAGGAACAAAATGAAAGAAAACAGAATATTAACATTTCTTATTTTTTATAGCACACATCTCCCAAATCACTTTAAAAATAGAAGACCACATGTAGATATTTTTCTGAATCCAAATCCTTGAATATATAAGTAACTAATCATGAGAGAATTTGTTGAATTTGCATCAAATTGTTCAAGTCAGTAGGGTGCACACATTTTGCATTCCAAAAACATCCAAATATAGTCTTCAAAAATGGATAATAGACTGCATTGATAATTTAATCTTATAGAAACATATAGGCTATATTTAGCTCTAAGTAATGCACCCAGTTCAACACACACACATAACCACACACACACACACACACACACACACACACACATAATATTTCCTGAGTATAACTTCTGTTCATTAGTTAGAGGGTTTCCTTTGCATTCTTAGAATTATTCATAAGGTTATTTTCCTTGTTATTTTAATTTTATCTACTAATATTTATAATTAACTTCCTCAGGTTAAGTCTTATAGAAAAATAAAATAGTCACCTATCTCTATCCAGTGACTTGAGGATTGTTTGAGAGTTTTGTTTCTGGGGCACCTAGGTGGCTCAGTTGGTTAAACTCAGGTCTGCCTTAAACTGCCTTAAACTCAGGTCATGATCCTGGGGTCCTGGGATTAAGCCCCCTGTCAGGCTCCCCACTAGGTGGAGAGTCTTTCTCCCTCTCCCCCTGCTCATGATCTCTTTCTCTCTCTCTGTCTTCCTCTCTCTTTCTCTCTCAAATAAATAAATGAAATCTTAAAAAAAAAAAAAAAGAGTTTTGTTTCCAGCTGATCTTTAGAGTAGATTCTCTTGATCTGAATGATTAGGCAGATTCTCCATTTTCCCTACTGGCTTATATCAAATATACCCACAGGTCCATCCATAATATAATTTGAGGCTCTCCTAAATATCTCCAAAGAATGTCTTATATTCTGACTTTAGGTAATACATTTTTCAACTCCACTCTAAGGTGAAATAGATTATGAACTTTCCTCTTTAAAACAAGGTTGCTGAGAGCAAGTGCACTTTAAAGAGCATACTAGAGAGATCAGTCTAAGATACTGAATAGTGCCTTGGAGGCACATGTCAGAAATTAGCATAAGTAGGGAGCCTTAAGTGATGAGAGAATAACTGGTAAGGAAAGTAGAAGGAAAGAAAAGTAGAACATGATAAGATAAAAAGAAAATTTGGCACTTTCTTCCGAGTGCTCCCACTAACCTTAGGCTTTACCTTTTAGAATCAGATCCCCAAATTTTTTGTTTTGGTTTCCAGTATAGAAAAATTAGTAAAATCAAATTTTTGCTTAAGATTTATAATTTTAAACACATAAATCTATCCCTTAAGGTAACAAATAAGACTTAGTGCTACAGAAAACAAACCAATGGTTACCAGAGGGGAGGTGGGTGGAGTGATGGAGGAAATAGGTGATGGGGATTAAGGAGTGCACTGGTCCTGAACACTGGGTGATATATGGAAGTGTTGAATCACTATATTGTATAACTGAAACTAATATGTTAACTAACTAGAATTAAAATAAAAACTTAATGAAATGTTATAATTTAAATTCATCTAGACATAACATATATATTATTATACACAATTATATTATATATTTATATTTATTTACATATATCATATATTACTACATATAATATATATGTCATTAATTTATTATTTGTTGCATTCCATTCCATCACATCCTATTTCAACTATAGCAATTATTTTTGTAATGTGTTTCAAAAATTATTGCTCCTCCCACCATCAGTTATAAAATCATTGCATACGAGATATAAAATATTTTTTCAAGATGATTACTTCCAAGTGATTATGCTTTTATTATTATTTATTAAGTACTTACTGAATGTTTAGTTTGTGCTATGCACTGGATGTACAAAACTAAGCATGATCACTGACCTCTAGTATCTCCAATAAATTGTATCCAATTTAGAAGAAAATGTTCTAAATAATTTACTTTTGACAATATGGTTTCCTAATAAAGAATCTCAGTGTTCATAGAGCAATGGCATCAATTTTCACATTTTCTGTTTTAAATTATCACGTTGAACTCACTAACCAATTGCCACCCAGCCAGTGGAACTTCGTGGCTCATACTGAACTCATCTTTATATTCATTGGAATATTTTCAGATGCAAATAATATACTTGTCTCAATTGAATTCTAAAAGTAAGGAAAGTATTTTCTCTAACAGATCAAGAAGTTCCAAATAGGTGTCACCAGAGTTCTTCCTACTCAGTGATAGCACTAAAGTCTTCATTTCTTTCCATTTACTCTCTCAGAAGCTTTGCAGCTTTCTGTCATGTTATTATTTTTTTTTTTTTTGACAGACAGAGATCACAAGTAGGCAGAGAGAGAGGGTGGGGGTAGCATTGATGCGGGGGCTCGATCCCAAGACCCTGAGATCATGACCTGAACTGAAGGAAGAGATTTTAACCCACTGAGTCATCCAGGAGCCCCTTTCTGTAATGTTCTAAACATGGTTACTATGGTTTCAAGGGAAAGGTGGACGGTGGCAATTGAGTGGAGGAGAACACTCTTCCAAAGTGTTTTTGTTGTCTCCATAAAAAAAGCTTTTAGAAGTTTACCAAATGTGCTCTTCCTATGTTACAGCTAAGAATTATGTCATAGTCCCACTCCTAAACCAATCCATGATGACAGTAATTGGACCATCATGGTTAGACCAAAAGGATTTTATTTTGTGGATTAAGTTCTACTCCCCCGAGGAGTGTGGCAACATAAAATAGGGTGGATCCTTGAGAAACAAAAAAACAACTAAAAAATTATGGCTTGACTGAGGAGGAAGAGAGAAAGGATGTATTTGGTGGTGAAGGCGGGCAACAATAGAGTCTTGTACCCTCTGATCTGTCCCATCTCCTTCATCCAGCAGGATTTACTAAACCATCTGTTTTATAGTTTCAAAGTGCTGAGAGGGTCTATTTACCCTGCCTAAAATTATAGACAAAAAAGAGCTACTTGCTCTCTCACCAATAAGACTCTTTTCCTAGACACCCATATTCTCAATCACTGGAAGTCTTTTCTTAATGATATTTAGTTTCAAAATATCTCCCCAAACTTCTCACAGCTGTAGAGCAAAGAAAAACATAGCCTTAGTTAATATGCAAAGATTGTAACACAAGTTACTGCTATTTCTTAATCCACTTTAATTTTTTAATTTAAAATTCTTATTCCTGCTTCATTGGTAAAGAAGATGGGATTCAGTGAGTATAATAATTTGCCTAATAGCTTCATTCCCTTATCAAAATATTTCCCTTTCTTGGTGTTTGCAAGGCAGGGGAATATTTACAGGGCAAATGTCCTTGATAAATACAGGAAAGCTACAGTTTGTGTGATACAGCTAGTGAAAATCAGATCTGAAACTTGAACCCAAGTTTTCTCACCAACTTCTATGTTCCACCAGAACAGCATTATACACAGGAATCATAACTTGAGGTCCATGGGTTGATTATTTTCACCAAAATTACCTTGAATTTTTTAGGAAATTTCTGCAGTTAAGAGACAAACAAACAACTAAAAAATTATGGCTTGACTGAGGAGGAAGAGAGAAAGGATATATTTGGTGGTGAAGGCAGGCAACAATAGGGTCTTAACCTGAGGGGTAATGATCACAAGAGGCCATTATTCCCATCCTAAGAGTCACACCCTCCTGCAAATAAACATGTTTCATAAGCTACAAAAACATTGTTTTATTCCCCAGGGAGCTGACAAGAGAAAAAAAGACTAAGTGCTAGAAGTGAGAAGCACCATTTGAGAGAACAGATTGATGACCTCCCTTCGCACTGATAGAACAATGACAGAATCAATCAATTGGGTGTCGTAAGAAACCAGAGAACACATAGTCAAACTCTTAATGTAGGTATGACAGAATCCCAGGGTTCTCCAGTCAAAGAGTGAGTTGTAATGTAGGCAATATTTTCCCAGGGTCTTCACCATGTGATTTGGGGCAGAATGTCAAAAGATGGGGCTCTGGGCAGAAGATCTGAGAGAGATCTTCCCTGAAGCAATTGAGGCTCCCCAAGAAGGGAGAGTCAGGAGAGTCAGGTGAGAAGCTTGAGAGAAATCACACCTGAGACCCAATACCTAAGAAAGCAATGATTGTCATTCATTTGTGTATATATTAATTTATGCATTTATTCTTCTGCTGCCGTAATATTAATAATCAATTACCATTTGGATACTATATGCCAGGATCTGTGCTTCATGCTTTTAAAACATTGTATTCTAAAGCTAGGATAATGACTCCTAGAACTCAAAGTAGAAACTAAGACTTATAGAATTTAAGTAATTTGCCCTGAACCATGAACTAGTAAGTAATGGAATCATAATTTGAGGCTATGACAGACCATAATATCTGTGCCCCGTCTGAATAATTCAGAGATAATTCATCCTCCATCCTCCATTTTTCATTAATATGAACAAATTAGTAGCAGAAGACTGTGTATTCATATATATGATGCAAATTGATGTGCTAACATATAAAAATGGGCTCATGTTTTAAAATCTTCTAATATCACTTGTGTACCTTAATCAGATTTATATTACATGACTGTGATAAATATTCACAGAGGTTTACTTTTTGAACATGTGTTTGGTGTTGTAATATAAAATATGAAATTGTACATCTTTAAATAAAATGAGATGCATGTTTATAGCCTTAGAGATAATATTTCTGTTTCAATCTATATTGATAACAATAGTGATTAGAATATTAGAATATATACTGGAAACATAAAGTTGCTCCCATAACATTTATTTCATTCAGAAAATCTACCCCTCAGGTTATTTTTGTTTTGCTTTGTTTTGTTTTTCTTCCAATAGTAACAGATTACCAATGCCAACAGTAGTGAATGATTTTAGGAACTGCTGATAGTCTAATACATTTGATTAGGTAGGATTTAAAAATACAATTAAGCAGGTAGAGCTAAAGTAAAGTTGATCTAGTAAGGGCCTGAAAGATGCAACTATAATCTTCTTTTATTTACTTATTTGTATTTTGCCCAAGTTATCATTCATTTCTTTTACCTGTGCAGTGTGTTAAGCACAGCCTCCTAAATTAATCTCCCTACAATGTGACCTGCAAGTAATATTCGTCTTTGTCAAGGTTAATCTTGGCTCATTAGAGAACTGAATTTAAAATGCCTTAAGCCAAAATAGTAGAATAAAGGAACAAAAGGGAAAGAAATTATGAAAAGGATGCAAGCAATGGATGCAGCTGTATTTCATGGGACACAAGGGTAGGCAGTACGTTCAGACCTTCTGAGGACTGAGAATCAAGATGTGGAAATCTATCAAGGATCAAAGTTTTCACATCATCAGTCTTTCCCTCCCTCCTCCCTTGGAGCCTTATGACCTCCCATCTCTTCACCACTTCATATGTCTGCTTCACTCTTTTCTCTATAGAATGCCTTTCTCTACTCCTTAGCAGATGAACACAGCTTTGTAATTAACGTTATCTTGATTCCCAACACAAAAGGAGTTTTACAGAATCACAGAATTGCAAGTTTAAGTTCCTGAAACCATAATATAGTGGGGTTAATAAAGTTGCAACACTCTGCGATGCTTAATATATAAGATAGTAGACTCGATAGCCAATTGCTGGGAAACAAGAAATTCAAAGGAAACACTCTAATCATTAGACAGATATAATAGACTCCAATATATCTAAACATTTTGGACATACATGGTTTGAGACTCTGTTAGCAGAGTCTTCACTGCTAAATAAACATCAGAAATGATCAGTCCTTAACTTTGTGTGTAGAGTTACTTCTTTTCTATTGAAAAATTTGAAAAAAAGAAACTGCTAAGACATCACCAAAAAGAGTTTTGAGTTGGAAATGTATAAAATCTATGCCTGATACAATGACAGTGGAGTATTTCTCGAATTCTTTTCTTCACTTCAGAGGAAATAAGTGTTCTCTTAATAATAGATGAGAATAATAAATAATAATAATAATAATAATAATAGGTGAGAATAGTAGAAGCAAAAGAGTAAGATAGACGAATTTGCTTGAGAAGAGACCCTGGCCCTGTTCTTTCATTCCCAAGACTGAGCATCACAGGATTAGACTGGATATGTGAGAAAATGCCCAATCAAGCAGTGGAATCTGATGTCTCCCTTTAAGGAAGAAAAAAGATTTAGCAAGCCACCCCATGATCCCCTTAATCAACGGAAGAATAGAAGAGGATGCTGAGCTGAAATGCCTAAAACACTAAAAACAAAATGAAAATCCCAAAAGTTTGCAAAGAATAAGAATGGCCAACGTCAAATGAATGAGTATAGTTGTTGCCAGAATTGCCAGAATTTACACTGGCAAATATGTGCAACACAATGAAATGGAATAAATAATATAATTCTATATTATTTAATAGAATATATATATAGTCTATGCATATATCATATTATATGATACATCTATAACTCTATTTTAAGTATGAGTCTTAACATAAAAAGTAGGATATATAAAACAACTTAGTGTGAACCTTCTCTTCACATTTTAAGACATCTATCTCAGAAGTAGATTAAAATAAAAATTTTAAAAAGCTATAGAAGACAAAATATAAAATATACCTAACAAAATGGACAAAAAAATGGGAAAAAATGGCAAAACTTTAATACCTGGAATCTATGAAAAGACCAACAAAATAAAACAAATTAAAATATGAAATAATAAATTTGCAAGGCTATGATGAGAAATTAAGGGATCTAACCCTAACCCTAACCCTGACCAACCAAAATTATAGAGTCCTTAATTAAAATTTAAGTTGGTTCTTTGAAAAGATAAAAACATAACATACCTTTAGCAAGTTTGAGAAAAGTATGTAATATACACACCTAAATATATATATTACATATTTTAATAAAATACATAATACATAATTACATATATTAATCTATAAGGTATTTATTTTAAATTTAAGATAACAATGCATATACTTATACTCCCATGTATTTGTGATTATATATTATATGGATTAATTTCCACTGAATTATAATTTATTATAATGAGGTCAAATAAAATTGAGAGGGAAGAGGAAATAAACCTAAAAGAAAATGAAACAGCAGTACAAGTTCAGTTCCTAAAATTCCCAGGTGTGTATGACTTATTTAACTTATTCATTCATTTTGTAAAGTTAGGTTAATGTGGCTTAGAAATTAAGTGAGAATCACACATTTGACAAACCAAAAATATTACTTCATAAGGAGTCAGAAAATTTTAAAAATACTACATCTTATATCATATCCAAGAACAACTTCAAAGTTTCACGGGTATCTTATTTCATGAAATATTAATTCTAGTTTAAAAACTGCAGATTGAGAAAATGTTGGAATTTATACTTACAAACATAGTTTATAGAAAGAAAAAAAAGATATACTAAAGTATATGCTACAAATATAAAAGTTCGCAGATAGCTTCAAAGTAAATCAATTAAGGCACTCTTCTGTGTTCAGGAGACTATTAAATATATCTAAAGAGGAAAACCAAGAAAAAGACTTACCCATGAGGCTGATTCTTCCTAAAGGAAGAGTGCCAGCAGCTCTCAGCCTGGTCAGCACTCACACTGGAAGATATAAATCCAGATCCATCTGACCTTGCTACAAATATATGTCCTGAAAAATCCAAATTTTTTAAAAAATGAGAAATTGATTTCTTAAAATCTTTTAGAACACAGTATAAAAATTTAAGAAATTAAAAGATAAATTAAAACTCAGAAGATTATCAATTAGAGCCAGGGCTCCAACAATTAGTAATAGGGGTTCCAAAAACAAAGAAAAGATAGAGTAAGTATTTGAAATATTGATGGTCATTTCAAAATTAAAATGGACAAATGTCTTCCCTTTGAGAAGCAATTAGAAAATTCCCATGATTAGTGCTCTAACTGGGATTTTTAAATTAGAACAAGAGATTATTTCGTTTTGTTTTTCTGGAATAGTACATAAGATTATCTAAAAGCATTTGTCAAAGAAAAATGATATGAAGATTTTTGCCTTACCTGACAAAAGCAAACAGTATATAAAGATACAAATGCTCATAAAATGTACTAGTATTACGATGATGTGTAAATAAACACAAGGCATAGCAAAGAGAATTTGACATTCTTATGATTATATGTTAATTAAATAATGAAAAGCAAATTTAGAGAAGCAAAGGCATTTTCAATAATTAATAATAGAACAATGGCTGTTTGTGAAAATGTAGCCTACAAAAAGTATTGGTTATAAAACCGACAGGTAGTTTAAATTGGTTACAAGAAAATAATTATAGAGCTGTTAAAAATACAGAAAAAGTTGGGGTGCCTGGGTGACTCAGTGGGTTAAGCCTTTGCCTTCAGCTCAGGTCATGATCTCAGGGTCCTGGTATGGAGACCTGCATCGGGCTCTCTGCTCAGCAGGAAGCCTGCTTCCCCCCCTCTCTCTGCCTAATTGTGCTCTCTCTCTGTCAAATAAATAAAATCTTTAAAAAAATACAGAAAAAATTTATACATTTGGATTAGGCATTGTATTAGTTTCCTATTGCTGCTGCAACAAATTAACAAAAATTTACTGGCTGAAAACAATACAGAATTTTATTCTCTTTCTGTTCTGAAGGTCAAAGTCAAAAGTGAGTTTTAGGGGGAGGAGGAGCAAGATGGTGGAGAAGTAGGAGGCTGAGATAGAGTCGGATTGCAGAAGTTCATCTAGATAGTTATCAAATCATTCTAAAATCCAGCATACTCAACAGGAGAGAGAAGAGAGGAAGAAGAGCAATTCTAGCAGCAGAAAATTGACCACTTTCTGAAAGGTAGGACTTTGGAAAAGTGAATCCAAAGCGACAGGAAGAGAGAATGCGGAGGGAGGGGCCGGCTCCCTGCAGTCGCAGAGCCGCAAAGCACAAAATTGGAACTTTTAGAGTCTGCTGCACTGAGGGACATCCCACCAGAGGCTAAGCTGGAGGTTTAGCCCTCGCAGGAACAGAGTGGTTTCAGGACCCGCGAGATCACAAAGAGACCGGGGGTGTCTGAGTGTGGCAGAGCACCCAGATACAGGGGTAGAGAAGCCGGTGGCAGAGAAAGAGCTGTGCAGTGCAGTTTCAACTGGGGCCTACCGTAGACCGTGGCCACAGCCCTTTGAGCGGGGACCACAGAAGGCATTCCAGAGAGACCCCCTCCCTCCTTGGGGAGGAGCGGTGCAGGAGTGCGCAGCAGGAATCAGCTGGGTTTGGAGACTCCAAACAGGCTGCGCGCCAAAAAGAAAAACACGCCGCCTCCTGTGGCTGAGCTCGGAGCTTGTACAGGGACCCGGGAGTGATTGACTGGTTTCCTCTGAGGGCGCACTGAGGAGCAGGGACTTCAGCGCTTAGCTCCTCCGGCCGGAGACTGGGAGCCGCCATTTGCATTCCTGGCCTCCAGGGCAGTACGGAAAGCGCTTAGGGAACAAAGACTCCTGAGAGCGAACCTGAGTGAATTGCTTAGCCCCTCTCTGGGCAAGGGCAGGGCAATTCCACCTCAGGCAAAGACATCTGAAAATCAAGTTGAAAAGGCCCCTCCTCCGAAGATCAGTGAGAATATCCAGCCAAGCCCAAGTTCATCAATCGGTGAAACTGTGGAACTCCAGAGTACTTTTCTCTCTCACTCATCTATTCTTAGCTTGATAAAATGACAAGGCGGAAAAACTCACCACAAAAAAAGAACCAGAGACAGTACCAACGGTTAGAGACCTAGTTAATATAGACATCAGTAATATGTCGGAAATAGAGTGCAAAATGACAGTTATCAAGGTGCTAGCTGGGCTCGAAAAAAGCATGGAAGAGATTAAAGAATCCCTTTCAAGAGAAATAAAATCCCTTTCGGGAGAAATAAAAGAAATAAAATCTAACCAAGATGAAATTAAAAAAACTATTAATGAGGTTGAAACAAAAATGGAGGCTCTTAATGCTAGAAGAAATGAGACAGAAGAAAGAATTAGTGACATAGAAGACCAAATGACAAAGAATAAAGAAGCTAAGAAAAAGAGAGACAAACAACTATTGGACCACGAGGGAAGAATACGAGAGATAAATGATACCATAAGACGCAACAATATTAGAATAATTGGAATTCCAGAAGAAGAAGAAAGAGAGAAAGGGGTGGAAGGTATATTAGAACAAATTATTGTAGAGAATTTCCCTAATCTGCTGAGAGGAACAAGCATCAAAATTCAGGAAGCACAGAGAACCCCCTTCAAAATCAATAAAAATAGGTCTACACTCCGTCATCTAAGAGTAAAACTCACAAGCAAGTCTTAGTGACAAAGAGAAAATCCTGAAAGCAGCTCGAGACAAGAAATCGGTAACATACAGAGGCAGGAATGTTAGATTGGCAGCAGACCTATCAAGAGACCTAGCAGGCCAGAAAGGACTGGCATGATATATTCAGAGCCCTACACGAGAAAAATATGCAGCCAAGAATACTATACCTAGCTAGGCTGTCACTGAAAAAAGATGGAGAGATGAAAAGCTTCCAGGACAAACAAAAACTAAAGGAATTTGCAAACACCAAACCAACTCTACAGGAATTATTGGAAGGGGTCCTCTAAGCAAAGAGAGAGCCTAAAAGGAACATAGACCAGAAAAAAGGAGAGACAATATACAGTTAACAGTCACCATGCAGGCAATACAATGGCACTAAATTCATATCTGTCAATAGTTACCCTGAATGTAAATGGGCTAAATGCCCCAATCAAAAGACACAGAGTATTAGAACGGATAAAAAAACAAGATCCATCGATATGCTGTCTACAAGAAACTCATCTTAGACCCAAAGACACCTCCAGCTTTAAAGTGAGGGGATGGAAAACAATTTACCATGCTAATGGACATCAAAAGAAAGCTGGGGTGGCAATGCTTATATCAGATAAATTAGATTTTAAGCCAAAGACTATAATAAGAGATTAGTAAGGACACTGTATCATACTTAAGGGGACTGTCCAACTAGAAGATCTAACAATTGTAAATATCTATGCCCCTAATGTGGGAGCAGCCAATTATATAAACCAATTAATAACGAAGTAAAAGAAACACATCAACAATAATACAATAATAGTAGGGGACTTTAATACCCCCCCCTCACTGAAATGGACAGATCATCTGAGCAAAAGATCAACAAGGAAATAAAGGCTCTAAATGACACACTAGATCAGATGGACATCACAGACATATTCAAAGCATTCCATCCCAAAGCAACAGAATACGCTTTATTCTCTAGTGCACATGGAACATTCTCCAGAATAGATCACATTCTGGGACACAAATCAGGTCTCAATTGGTACCAAAAGTTTGGGATCATTCCCTGCATATTTTCAGACCACAATGCCATGAAACTAGAACCCAATCACAAGGGGAAAGTTGGAAAGAATTCAAATACATGGAGGCTAAAGAGCATCCTACTAAAGAATGAATGGGTTAACCAGGAAATTAAAGAAGAATTAAAAAAATTCATGGAAACAAATGAAAATGAAAACCCAACTGTTCAGAATCTCTGGGACACAGCAAGGCGGTCCTGAGAGGAAAATATATAGCAATACAAGCCTTTCTCAAGAAACAAGAAAGATCTCAAATACATAACTTAACCCTATACCTAAAGGAGCTGGAGAAAGAACAACAGATAAAACCTAAACCCAGC
>CM052810.1:17873415-17917916 GCA_028533885.1 Nasua narica
AAGAGGCAAGAATCTGTACTCAGAAAACTACAAAGTGCTCATGAAAGAAATTGAGGAAGACACAAAGAAATGGAAAAACGTCCCATGATCATGGATTGGAAGAACAAATATTGTGAAAATGTCTATGCTACCTAAAGCAATCTATACATTTAACGCAATCCCTATCAAAATACCATTAATTTATTTCAAAGAAATGGAACAAATATTCCTAAAATTTATATGGAACCAGAAAAGACCCCGAATAGCCAGAGGAATGTTGAAAAAGAAAACCAAAGTTAGCGGCATCATAATTCCAGACTTCAAGCTCTATTACAAAGTGGTAATCATCAAGACAGTGTGGTACTGGTACAAAAACAGACATAGATCAATGGAACAGAATACAGAGCCCAGAAATGGAACCTCAACTCTATGGTCAACTCATCTTCGACAAAGCAGGAAAGAATATTCAATGGAAAAAAGACAGTCTCTTCAACAAATGGTGTTGGGAAAACTGGACAGCCACATGCAAAAAAGTGAAACTGGACCATTTCCTTACACCACACACAAAAATAGACTCAAAATGGATCAAAGACCTCAATGTGAGACAAGACTCCATCAAAATCCTGGAGGAGAACACAGGTAACAACCTCTTCAACCTCAGCTGCAGCAACTTCTTCCTACAAACATTTCCAAAGGCAAGGGAAGCAAGGGCAAAAATGAACCACTGGGACTTCATCAAGATCAAAAGCTTTTGCACACCAAAGGAAACTGTCAACGAAACCAAATAACAACCGACAGAATGGGAGAAGATATTCACAAATGACATATCAGATAAAGGGTTAGTATCCAAAATCTATAAAGAACTTCTCAAACTCAACACTCAAAGAACAATCAAGAAACGACAGAAAAAATGAACAGACATTTCAGTAAAGAGGACATCCAAATGGCCAACAGACACATGAAAAAATGCTCAACATCACTTGGCATCAGAGAAATACAAATCAAAACCACAGTGAGATACCACCTCACACCAGTCAGAATGGCTAAAATTAGCAAGTCAGGGAATTACAGATGTTGGTGAGGATGCAGAGAAAGGGGAACCCTCCTACACTGTTGGTGGGAATGCAAGCTGGTACAGCCACTCTGGAAAACTGTATGGAGGTTCCTCAAAATGTTGAAAATAGAGCTACCCCACGACCCAGCAATCGCACTACTGGGTATTTACCCTCAAGATACAAATGTAGTGATCCGAAGGGTTACATGCACCCACATGTTTATAGCAGCAATGTCCATAATAGCCAAACTATGGAAGGAACCTAGATGTCTATCAACAGATGAATGGATAAAGAAGATGTGGTATATATATGTATACAATGGAATACTATGCAGCCACCAAGAGAAACGAAATCTTGCCATTTGCAATGACGTGGATGGAACTAGAGGGTATTATGTTAAGAGAAATAAGTCAGTCAGAGAAAGACAATTATCACATGATCAGTTGATATGAAGAATTTGAGAGGCAGGGCACAGGGTTATGGGGGTGGTGGTGAAGAGAAATGAAACAAGATGGGATGGGGAAGGAGACAAACCATAAGAGACTCCTAAACTCAGGAAACAATCTAAGGGTTGCTGGGAGGTGGTGGGGTAGGGTTATGGACAATGGGGAGGGCATGTGCAATGGCAAATGCTGTGAAATGTGTAAGCCTGATGATTCATAGACATATACCCTGGGGCAAATAATACATTATATGTTAATAAAAAGTTTAAAAAAAAAAAGTAAGTTTTATTGTTCAGAAATCAAGGTGCCTGAAGGGCTGCCCTCCCTCCAGAGTCTCATTAAGAATCCCTTTCCTTGTCTTTTCCAACTTCTAGAACTGCATTCCTTGTCTCCTGACCCCTTCCTTCACCTTTAAAGCCAGATGTACAGAACCTTCAAATCTCTCCATGCAATGTTTCACAGTGAATTCTCTCTTATAAAGATCCTTGTGATTACACTGGACCCGCCCAGATAATCCAGGATATTCTTCACATCTCAAGATCCTTAACTTAATCACATTTGCAATGTCCATTTTGTCATTTTAAGGTAATAAATTTACAGATTTGGAAGATTAGGACATGGAAATTTTTGAGCCTGTCCCTCAGCCTACCACAGACATCTTTGCTTTCTCAAGATAGCATGTAAAATCCTTAAAGAAAAGTACTGCTAAATTTGATGGTATTAATATTTAAACTCCCAAAAAGTAAAAGCACCACAAACTTACATATCTAGAAGCAGACTAGAAGAAAAAAATTGGTTTTTATTATTATTATTATTATTATCTAACATATTATTAATATCTAACATATTATCTAATATACTAATATATTATTATCTAGCATATTAAAATTACCAATAAACTAAAAATTTAAAACAACCTAATAGTAACATAGTTGAAAAAATATAAATGAGTAATAAAATTCTGAAAAGTCAACATCATGGATAGGAAGAATGCAAATTAAAATAAATTATGACTTTTTGCCATGAAAGTTGAAAATGAAAATAGACTGAATTTCTAGTCGTTATTTTGTTGTAAGGGTAGAAAAAATTTTCTCTACCCTTCTAAGTTCTTTTAGCTGGTCTATCAGTTAAACTGACCTAAAACAGATTAACAGGAGAAAATGAGATTTAATTTTATGTGTATGGGAGCCCAACAAAGACATGAGAAACTCAAAGACAGCCAAGCAATCGAAGTTTACATGTCATCCTAAACTAAGTAGGCTGGGGGTGGGGGTGGGTAAGGGTCTGAGGCTTCCAAGGAAAAGAAGAAAATTCACAGGAAGATGGGAAAAGCAAATATTTGGTAAACAAAGCCATGCCTTCAAAGACAATGGGACACATACAGGAATTCAAACAAACAAGCCCTGCTAAGCTTCCTTCAGTTTCCCACACCAAGCCCATACTCAGCCCATACTCTTTGTAGTCATCTCCTGCAGTAGCTCTCTCCCTGGATTGGGCCTTCCACCTAAATTCTTAGAAGCAGTTAAGGGGGAGGTAAAAAGTTATTCCTAAATCCTTCGGGCCTTGTCTACCAACTCAAAATAATAAATGTGTGAAAGTGGCACATTTTGGAAAGATTCATTCTGAACACTATCAAAAATACATTGTTTAAACATTCTGAAGGTAAAGTCAGTATTTATTCAAATGAAAATAGGTCTGGATTTAAACTTCCCCTTCTAATATTTACTTTGGAGAGATATTTGTGAGATACCCAAAGGAACATGTGCAAGAATATACTTTTAGGTTTTTCTTACTGTGTGACATTACGATATATACAAAATTAAATTGCTCTTACTGGAAAAATCTTTAAATAAAGACAGTATGTAATGCTATTCAACAGTGAATGATACCAATAGATATGAAAATATCCCTGTATCATTAATTCAAAAAGACAGGGACGCTGTATTTGATTTATGAAAAAAATACACATTTATTAATTCTTTTAACAGAAATTAGAGATTCAAGACTTGACAAAATTGTAAAATACTCAGCTAAGTTTAAATTTTAGATAAATAACAAATGGACAATATTGTATTTCTGAATGCTATTTGCCTCACATTATTATAGTTTGAGATCACAGGCTGATAACACTGTGAAGTTTTATTTTTTTAAGAATAAACATATTTCACCAATATTTTATTAATGAATGTGAAAACTGTTGTAATAACAGCTTTCATTAACACAAATTCTAAACATATTTATTAATGAATATATCACTTTCATTAGTAATGAAAGTAGCGTTGCACTTAATAGTCAAAGGCTCACTGCCTGATAATATTAAAGATAACAAACAGTAATTAAATCTGGAGGGCCTTCTGAGACTCTATAATCTTTGTATCACAGGAATTTTCTTATGTTACCATAAGAACATTTTCCTTCCTCAACTAGATATAAGCCCTCAAAGACAAAGTTCTTGGTCCTTTATTCTTTTCTATTTAATGAATAATAAAGTATTACTTTTAGCAGATTTTTCTGTAAACTTTGGTGGCTATTTTTTTTTTTTTTAAGATTTTATCCATTAATTTGTCGGGAGGGGCATAAGAGAGCACATGAGCAGGCAGGAGGGTCAAAGGGAGAAGTAGGTTTCCTCCTGAGCAAGGAACCCTACGAGGAACTCGATCCCAGGACCTGGGGATCATGTCCCGAGCCCAAAGGCAGTGGTGGCTATTCTAACAAATATTTTAAATTTTCACATGGGATTAAACTAAAGATTAGATTTTTCACAATTTCTAATTGATGTTGGCAAGAAAATATTTTAAAATGTTAAGTATTGAAACGCTTCTATGCTGAGGATTTTTTCGAGTTCAAAAATAGCAATTTCATTAAAAATACATTATTTTTTGTGAATTAGATGATGTGGTAATCAAATTATTTAATCTTCATGCCAGTGAGATTCTTTCTCTTTCATGGACATTAACAAATCTCTAACTCCACCCAAATAGTTACAAGGAATTAAAAGATGGGTGCCTGGCTGCTTAGTCAGTAGAACACGTGACTCTTAATCTCAGGGTCATGAGTTCAAGCCCCATTTTGGTATGTATACTACTTAAAAAAAAATAAAATAAAATAAAAAAAGAATGTGAATGGAGAACCATCATCCTTCACCACTGCTGAAATCAATTCAAAATACAGAGCTCCTGAATTGTATGTCAGAAGAATATATATAATATAGCTTTAATATCTTTTATTAAATATTATCTTCTCCATCTCTTGGATCTTCTTGGACTGTCCCAGGTTTTTATTTAGAATGTATCTCCTTTGTGGAATACATGACAATGTCACAATGTAAACTGATTTGATACACATGATCAATATGTTTTCATGAATAAGTGTAAGGAATATGAAGTTAGAAAGAGTAGAAAATATAACTTTTGTCAACATGTCTTCTTAGATTCTCTTCAGTGAAAATCTGTATCACAGATTTTTTCACCTATAGATAGGTGAGCCCCATCTATAAATTCTGTGAAGTATTTCACCTTAGAATGGCAGATGAGTGTTTAAACACTGTCAAATTATGGCAGACTATGGCTGATTGTATAACAGTGGAAACAATCATTCTTAATATAAACATGGTGCATCTTGTAGAATTTCAGTGTTTTCTCACTGTGCCAGCTTATACCTTACCCAGGTATAAGCTGGATAGCTTTTAAAGACATTATTTAAATGGCAAATTCATACATATGTATAATGTTTAAGAAATCTTCTTAAATTCACCTACTAATAGTTCATGGTATACTCATAGGAAATAATACAAATAAGAAAAACACACTTGTTAGCAGCAGATGGTGAAGAAGTATAGCCATTCAAGTTCTTACCCTGACCTCCAACTTCCCTCACATCATCATTCTACTTGTATCTGGTGAGATGGAAAGATGGAAGAACTTTTGGGTATCTGGCTGAAAAGATATTAAAAATGAAATATACCAAAAAAGGATATCAAAAACAAAATGATTAGTGATAAATACGGTCAGCTCAAATGTATTTTTGATTTTTCACTGCTCAAGGATATAAGAAATAACCAAAACTATTATAACTCAAATATGAAAAACATAGGTCTTCCAAAATTTGATATCAACAAGAACCCAACCTATTTGTAATGTATCCCTAATATAATATGTGAAACTAAAATTCATTTATACAAACCATCCATAGTAAAAAATAAATTTTGAATCAGCATGCTGGAAGAAATGTATCTCTCTTTCACTTACAGATATATTATATACCCTGTGTTTCAAAATATTGTGCTGTACAGAATAATTATTTGAGTAAAATTCATAAGGACACAATAAGGTAATTGATTGTGATTAGAGAAGGTCGCTTTGGCAAGTTTGTTTCTTCTCAATTTTAGCCAAGATTTTATTTATTTATTTTTTAGACAATATTTAAAAATCTATAGAATGTAAGGAAAGCAAATAGTTTAAAATGCACATGGTTTTTTGAAAACAAATCTATTTGTAAATTCTTTTTACAAGAATTTCATTTCAAATTTCATCTACTGTGCAACTCTTATGTTCCAGAGGCTGTGTTATACAACATATTGATTTAATGGACACAGTGCTTGGGATTCTCAAATTTATTTTCAATAATATATGCATGCAAATAATTATAGTAAACTATGATGTTTTGATATATGCATCCATGTGGTTCTACTTTAAAACAAGAAAATATTAAAACAGACTTCCTAGAGAAACTGTAAAGGATTTGAATCTTAGTGACTAAGTAGGAAATCACTATATGAGTAAGTTTGGGAAAGAAGTTTGCCCAGACCACACACAGGGTTACACAGTAACACAGGAGAGATCATGGCATGATCAGAGAATTCTGTGAAATTCAGTGTCAGGAGTTTTCATTCATTCCTGTTCCCATATCACCCAAAAGAATTTTGTGAAACTCTATACCACTTTGGTCTTCTAGAACTTTCATCATATATATTAAATGTAAACATTTTAAAATTAAGTTACATCACTCATTTAAATATATCAAATCAAATCTAAACATCTTAGAAGTTTGACATCACAATCTTCCACTTAAGGAAACACACAAGTCCACTCTTGTTTCACCTTTAGGCATTATTACATCATCCTTTTTACTCCTGATCAAACCAGTTCATCCTATTTCCTCCACAGACTGGCATCCTCAAGTAATATACATTTATGCTTTAAAGTCCTTTATCAGTAACCACATTAAAATGATATTCAATAAAGTTGATATGTAAATAAATTTTAATTCAATTTTCTGTGATTTTAGGGTCATTTTAAAAAGTTCTTTGGACTTGAGTTATCATTATAATTATTGGTATCACACAGGGAAGTAAAACACTAAAGTTATAAGCTTTCTTAAATATTCATTATAATAACTTAAATTTTCTTCAAATAAATCTCTCGGTGAGATTGATAGGCCTTTTTTTGGGTCACATCACATAAGTGAATGCAACTTAATACTAGAACAAGACAGTATCCAGCACAGCTTTATTTCTATATTTCTTTGCTTTGCTTAGGTATATGTTGAGAAAATACGTTTACATACATAGATGGTAATGGAAGCAGGTTCATTTTGCTGAGAACTGTTTCTCAGTTCTTGGAACTTAATAGTATGCCAAAAATTACATAGCTACCTATTCCTGAAATTATTTTTAATAATCTATCATCTGACAACTCCATTAGGTTTTCCCTCCACTGCGTTGAAAGTAAATAATAGTAAGCCTGAACAAGGGGGTTTATTACTTAGTCATTAGTGTCACTCACTTTTGCAATACCAACCTTAGTGCTTCTAATTATATCTGAGGGTTATTCAGTATTCACCCTCCGGGGCAGCCCCAGAGTAAAGGTGACTGTACAGTTTGTAATCCAAACTGAGAACAACCGTGGGCAATATTAACAAGCAAGCAAGAAAACAGGCATAGTCCAGACTGACACTAACAAACCAGCGCATAACTGTCATTTTACTGAGAAAAAAATACTAAAAACAGATGAGAGGCATGTCATTTTCTGAAAAGTTAAGCAACGGAGTTTGTAGGGAGACAGGTGAAAAATTGCAGACTTGTTTTCTTAGGCACAACCATTTTTAAACTTTATATTTAGAAAATTGCATACATGAAGGGTCTTAAAATGTCCAGCCATATATGCCACTTTTTGAGGACAATTTCTACTGATTAAAGAACATGAGGAGTAGAACAACGTGTGTCCATGATGCTAACGCATTTGGACCTTTTTCTTTCAGTAATGCGAAATTATATTCTTAGGCAACTGAGATCACTGAGTCTATCTAGTCCTATGTATCTTATGCCAGGGTACCATGTATTGTTCCAGAGTCTGTTAGGATGTGCTGGTCAAAGACACATCCCAAGTTAATGAGGCGAGTTTCTACTCCAGTCCACCTTTAATTCAAAGAAGAAATTTTGCACAAACAGCTTATATGGTCCTCAATTAAGGTGATATAACCTCTCTGCTTATGCACTCCCACCACAAACTAGTACCATTCATATTAACGTGGCAAAGTTGCAGAGTGGGGCTAGGGGAGGGGGAGCTGTAGAGAAAGGAGCCGATCAGGAGAGGAAAGCTGCCTGTTGAAAATTTTTCTTTCCTTTTTTCTTTTCTCTTTTTCCCCTCCTCCCTCCCTCCCTGCTCCCTCTCTTCCTTCCTTCACTCCTTCCTTCTTTTATATTTGCTTTTCCTTTCCTTTCCTTCCTTTTCGTTTTCCTTCTTTCTCTTAAAAGCTTTTTTTTTTTTTTTTGCTTGTTTGTTTTATCTTGTTTGAAGAACATATCTCCTCATTCAATATTTCAAACAGGTCCTGAACAGATTCCTTGTTACTTCCATGACAAACTGCAGAAGTCTAAGTCCTTAAGTTATTTCGATCCAAACATATTATCCACCATTTCTTTTCTACATGTAACCTTCTTACCAGTGCAGTCAGTAAACTTAGTTTCCCCATACTAGCAGAGGTATTCCACTCAGTTTGTTGGGAGGCAAACAAAAGTAAAAAGCCAAATTCTTGAACAATTAAACCATATTGCTTAAAAGGCCAGTCCTGTTCTGTCCTTCCTTTCTTTTCCTCTTCTCAAAGACTTCATTCCATCTCTCTGGTGGATCACAATTTCTCTCTCTTTCCTGGAATAGTCTTTAGTATTTCCCCTGTGGAAAGAGATGTAAATTCTCCTAGACCTCCCTCCTATTTCTGGCCTAGAGAGGGCCACTCAGTGGAATTCCCCCATTTCCATTTCAACAGTGTCTCCATTCCCTGACTGCATATTCCTCCCCACCTTCAGGAAAGACTGCACTGATGGGCTGTAGTCTCCTTGCTTTCTGTCTCAGACATGTTCACATAATACTTTGGCCACACTAGCAGCAAAAATTTCATTGTGTGCTGATATATTCTCTGGTTTATCTGATGTTTACTTGTCTGATGGGTTACATATTTGCTTTTCGGTTATTTTCTGTGGGTTTTTGTTGCTTTTGTTTTTGTTTGTTTTGCCTTAATAATAAGAGCTTCCAAAACTCAGAATTCTTTCCTTTTTATTTCACTGGTGCGGTGAAAGGTATTGTTTATAAAACTATTTTATAGAACGTATAGAATCCAGAGACCTATAACTGATGCGATGTCACAAACTTAATCAGGAATTAGAAATAAGCTCATTTGAGTAATTGTTTAGGCTTTCTTCATTTTCTCAATTTTAAGTACCTTAACTATTTCATTGATCTTAGATCTTTACTTATTATTTCTTTGTTTCTTTGGATTTATTTTGTTTTTTTTTTCTAGTTTTGTTCTATTTTCAAATAAATGCATTTAAGTCTGTAGATTTCTCCCTGTGCCCTGTTATACTTACAATCAACATCTCTACTATGTCATATTTTTATTATTATTTGGTTCAAAATATTTCCTACTTCCTAATGATGTTTCTGTATAAATAGAAGTTATTTAGAAGTACATGGGTAATGTCCAAACACATGAAATTTTATAGTTTTTAAACACTTCATTTGTAATTGAATTTATCCCTTGTCAAAGAACATACTAAGAGGCTGATATCCATAATCTAATTTGAAAAAAAGTGCTTCACTGGTACATTTGGTACCACCTTTGTATAACTTCAAGTCAGCAGCTATAACTTATTATTATATATTTTTTTTCTATGGTTGCCTCTGGCATCACCCCCTCACTGCCTCCAAATTGCTGCTTTTAATTTTCTTTCTGCTAGAAAATCAAATAAGCAAGCACTTTTTTTTTTTTTTAATGATGTCTAAAATAAGAGCGTTTAAGACCTGAGGGACTTTTCTATGAAGAAAGTGCTTGGCTTTTAGTTCACAATTTATGTCACATTTATGTGTTTTGAGGCCACTAACAGACATGTGTTTGTTGATTTTCAGGTTCATATCTCTGTGATCTGATTAGTTGAGTTTATCAAATTTATAATGAGTGCCCACTAAATGGCAGGCACTAGACCTGAGCTAAATTTACACATGTGAATAAGACAGTATTCTGTCTAAGCTCCTTGAGTTCAGTAGGGTAGAAAGTCACACGCATATACAGAAAATGTCAACATACTAGGACAAATGCTGTGAAAAAGGCTCATGTATGGAACTAGGCATCTAATGCATTCTAGAGTGTGTGTGGGGATTGACCTGGGGCAGGAGATAAGAAAAGGAAGTATGCAGGAGATGACATTTGAAAGGCATTCCAAACAGAAGAGAAACATCATTAAAAGTATAGATGAAAAAAAAAAAGAAAAAAAAGTCTAGATGAAAGCAAATAAACAGTACAGCGCACTGGGGAACCACAAGCCCCACACTGTTGGAATGTAAATTGCGCACCTAAATAACAAAGGAAGTGATCACTGGTTTGCTTGCTCTCTCATAAAATGTTTTATATCTGCGGAGAAGGGATAAGAAAGCTATCAGTAGATATTGCTATAGGATTTAAATCATTTTGTAAACAAAACAAATACAGGGCTAAACTTTGTTGTTGTTGTTGTTGTTGTTGTTTTGTCTACCACTAAAGTTCAAACTGTCTATCACAAAGTATGGTGGTGAAAGTTGGTGAAACTGTCCAGGCATCCTTATTGCAATTTTCATCTTCATGGTCCTTAACAAGTTTAGAAAACCTTATGTTCCTCCACCAAATCATTTTAACTGAAAAAAATACAATTCCCAAACCAAAAGTAATGAAATCAATTTAAATTTTTACGGAAGTCTTTCCCAAAAGCCAAGGTGAAAGCTTGTGTATAGCACACAGAATAAAGTCTTGAAACCTGCTTCATCTCTCTTTAAATATAGATGAAAATCTTTATCAACAACTGGCTTTTTTCTCTTCACTCTAGTATACCCAAGTTCCCCATTAAATCTGCCCTCAAGAGCTCTTGACTTTTGTAACTGTGCCTTTCTTCTTGACCTTAATTTATGATCTGTTTCTTTCTTTCTCTCTATGTTCTCCTTTCTTATTATGTTTTTATTGGCCACATACTCTGGAGCTAGACTGAATGGGTTTGCAGCCTGCACAGGAACTTAGCATACTATGAATGCAGGCAAGTTTCTCAAACTCCCTGTGCCCCAGTTTCCTCATCTGTAAAATGTGATTCTATGATACAGGGTCAGTATAGAATTAAAACAATTAATCCTTGTAAAATGCTTAGAACAGAGTCCTGTACTCAAGAAGTGCTTTGTAAGTATCCACTATTATTATAAGGTCTACCTAGTAGAATTTTTGTGTTATGCATACTTACGGATTTTCAAAGAGTTAAAGACGAAACAATGTCTTTCTTACTCGTCTACTATAAAATAAGGTGGCTTCAGAGATAACTTGAAAATTATGAAGATTTCTAAATATAGTGAGAATGAGTAATCTAAGATAAATTATTACAAAACCACATTTATTTTTTCTCAGTTATTTCCTAAGATAGTACCCAAGGACCTTAACAATTACACTCATCAGTTATGCCATAATGAGTGAAGAGTGTCTGGTGACTCAGAAATGCTTTCTTCTTCACCCAGAATCTCTCCTCCCATGAGAAGAAGCCAGTACGAAGGCTCAAATCAGATATCCCACCATAAGAACCTCCAGAACCAACCAGTACACAATGAAATCCATGTACCCACTTTTCCTAACAAGATTTCTGCTCAGAATCTTCTGTATGGCATTCTCCCTAGCTGCAGAGAGGCAATAAACTCATTTTGCTTTTTTCATAAACAGATTTATTTACCTCAGAAGTGTGCTTTCTATACTGGCCATGATTAGCCAATTATAGCCTGTATTTCTATAATTAAGTCTATACCTTTTGCATGGGAACATTTCAACGAGTTCCTTGAAGACGTTTATAAAAGGAGTTTCAAGAAAATACAAGGTTGAGATGATGTGTTGCTCGCATGGATGAAATGTGATCAAGAAAATCTTAGTTAAAAAAAAAAAAAAGAAAATCTTAGTTAAGGCAGGCCCACAATAATGAGGAGAGATAGGCAGTGCACATTAACAAGAAGCAAATGCAGTATTTTCAATAACACACACAGATTTGTAGGTCCTTTCTAAAATATACCCTGGAACAGAAACTTCAAAAAATCATGGATATACTTTTGAAGAGTGAGGTTCTGTAATTCAAGCTTCTAATCAATACTTTTAGATAGGGAGGAATAAAAAATTCTCTCTATGGCTATAACATGTGGTGTCACATTTCCTCCAGAGAGAATTTTTACCCCAAGCCTACAAAAACTTTGAAAGCAAAAGCAGATATGAGAAGTATTTGTAAACACCCTGATGTTTTAATATGAAGAATTTTGTGCTTACTCAACTAAAATCAGTAAATTGGTTACTTGAGACTTCAGGATTATAAGGTATTTTGTTTTGTTTTGTTTTGTTTCCTGTGGGGAAATACTGAATGGAATGTATTCTACTATTTGGTATGAAGAGAAGAAAAATACTGAATGACTTGAATTTAACTTTCTCTTCCAATTGGCCTTAAATCACTATTTTTAAATTAAAATTATAAACACACATCAAACGTTCTTTAAAAATCATGATGTGACATTAATACTGATTTAAGTGTACTCTTTTGAGGAATACATATCCAATATGCCATGAAAAGTTGGTGAATCAACTATTCCCATTTATTGCCATTATTTTTTTTCTAAAATAGATTTTACACAAAAAATAAAAAATATATATTTAAATGGCTAGGTTTTATTTTAGAATATTTACTATTAATTAGAAATATCTTTCTATGATGTCCAAAAATTCAGCTTCGTTTCTCCATCTGAATTTTGTACATTAAAAGATACCTCTAATTTTCAAGATTGCCTTTATTACATCAAAGTAGATCTCATGGGATGAAACTTCCATTTTAAAACTTGCTGCTTAGAGTTGCTTTTCTTTTTCTTTTTTTCATGGTAAAGAGATCTTATGATTGCTGGTTTTATGTAAATAATCCCTACTTACAAAAAAACAAAACAAAACTTTTGTGCTTTTCCTGAAGAATTATGCATCCATGTTACAGACGAAATGTAAAGAAATAAAAAAGTGCTGAAAGCTACATTGTATTCTATAGGCTACAAAGTGCTCTGCAATTTCCAGTAACTGATGTCACAAAATATTTATTAGGACTATGTAAACTGATGGAAAAAAAAAGATAAATATGTAAAAACTAGTATGTAGTCATTTCACACATATTATCAATGACCCAGGAAAAATTTTAAATTATATTTTAATAATTATGTTCATCT
The DNA here is from genome assembly GCA_028533885.1 of Nasua narica. NCBI lineage: Eukaryota > Metazoa > Chordata > Mammalia > Carnivora > Procyonidae > Nasua > Nasua narica. Next base: position 17,886,634 of record CM052810.1, read on the forward strand.
GTGTGACAAAACAAAACATCATATACTTTTTGTCCCAATAACTTCATTTATAAAAATAAATTTAAAGATATAATTTTAATTAAAATGTGGATATTAACTTATGCAAGGAAGTTAATCACTATATAATATAGTATTTTAATACTAAAAGGATAAGAAATAACCTAAAAAATAAAAGAATAGAAAATTCTAATATTACATTTATTCTTTTAATATTTTGCATTTATTAGAATAATATTTAAAATATATTCAATAGAATAGAAAAATTTCTTAGTGCATAAGGCCATGAGAATCACAAATATAAGACAAACTACTACTGAATATCTTCTAATTTGTGTGTGAGTAAGGTTAGAACAGAAATTTTAAACAAATTCTTTTTGTTTCTAAGGTTTTTATTTATATATCTGACAGGGAGAGAGAGAGAGATCACAAGTAGGCAGAAAGAGAGGGGGAAGCAGGCTCCCCACTGAGCAGAGAGCCCACCTCCAGGGCTGGGGCTTGATCCCAGAACCCCGAGATCATGACCTGAGCCAAAGACAGAGGCTTTAACCCACTGAGCCACCCAGGCACCCCAGAAATTTTAAACAAATTCTGAAAAGCAACACACATTCATAGTGTTAAATTTCTGGTAATGCTATTTGGAGTGATTTGTTTTAATGTTTCTATATAATTTCCTTATGAGTCAGTCATTTATATTTGACATAAACCATTTGCCTATTCAGTTAAAAACAGTGTGTGCTTTAAAATAAATGAGTATTTTTATTAACAAATGATTTTTATAGAATATTATCTATTCATACTTTTATGAACGTGTTCATTTCCCACTGATAAACTACAGACCTTGAACTAGCTAAAAGGAAAACAAAATGAAGTAAAACTGAGGAAAAGAAGTAGTATTTAAAATAAAAACTGTATCTATGTCTTCTGAAAATACTACACAATTCAAGTTATTCTAACATCTGATTATGGCTTCCCTCCATGTGTAGAAACTTGTGAGAAAAAGAAATGATGAAACCCAGTCACTGATTTTGTGCTGCGAAAGGATGAGCCAGAGAAGAATGTTCTTTTTCTACCAGATCTCATTAACATTCAAGTGTTGGGAAAATTAAGAATTAAAGGCCTCTGAAAGTCAAGTTGAAAGGAAAAAAGACTTGGGAAAAGAACACAGAAAGAGATGGTGATATTTGTACTGAATGAAGAAATATGTTGACTTAATACACACTTTGTAGTCCTCTCATAACCACAAGAGAGACCAACCATAAAATAAAACTGAAAGTTTGACTGCATATCAGAGCATGGTAAGATTCTAGTTTCTCTATAGCTTAGCTACTGGAGGACTCTGTTTTTAAATGTCTTTTTATAGAAGATTACACGTTTCTTGTTTGTTTAGCCAACAGGACTGATACTGTAACCTGTGGTCAAAATCATTATGACTGACATTATTTTCAGGTAACCTCCGATTACAAGTGGACTTTACAGGGGTATAGAGGTATCAAGATAGTGTAGTAGCACCTCCAAGGGGACTAGAACCAGAAATAAAATCCATTAAAAAAATAGCACCACAGTCTCAGTACCCCTCTCTCTTCTATCTCTCCTACTTCCCAGGTCTCTCTTTCTCTTTTTCCAGATGTTCGCCAACATTACATTACCTCTGATTTGAATGCACAACAAAGGCTGAGAGAGAGCCAGGTTTTTATTATTTATTTATTTATTTATTTATTTATAAAAATATTTTATTTATTTATTTACAGACAGAGAGAGATCACAAGTAAGCAGAGAGGCAGACAGAGAGAGAGGGGGAAGCAGGCTCCCTGCTGAGCAGAGAGCCCGATGCGGGGCTCGATCCCAGGACCCTGAGATCATGACCCGAGCCAAAGGCAGAGGCTTAACCCACTGAGCCACCCAGGTGCCCCGAGAGCCTGGTTTTAAACTTCAAATTCCCAATAAATTACTGACATTTTCTGAATCACATTTTCCTTTTGCAAAGGGAAATTTTTTCTTAATATTTTATGTGGAAGAAAGAAAATGACTACTGATAATGTTGATATCAGTTTCTCTAATCTACACATCCAACTGATAAATTCCTTCCAACTGTTTTTTAAAGATTTATTTATTTTAAAAAATTAAAGATTTCTTTATTTTAGAGAAAGAGAGAGTAAGGGGGGAGGAGCTGAGGGAGAGGGAGAGAGAATCCCAAGCAGATTCCATGAGGAGTTCAGAGCCCCATGGGGCTCAGTCTCTTGAACCTCAGGTCATGATCTGAGTCCAAATCAGACACTGTGATCATGACCTGAGCTTAACTGACTATGCCACCCAGACTCTCTCCAACTTTTGACAGAGGCAAATTATACTTAATGCATCTATTAAAAACTTTCGTATTTATTAGGTGCTTCTTTGTTGAAATTCAATTGACATTACTTTTGAGTGAAAATAACATCCAACAATCTTCTCCTGAATAAAGATGGGCTTGAGATTATGAAAATATTGTTTACCCAATTTAGAAAACATAACTAGGAGTGTACAACTTGAAGCCCTAGTTGGTACAAATAAGAACAGAATAGGTGGTGCTCATTCTAGTTACTAACATTGCATAAGAATCTACCTCAATTTTTAAGCATAGAGCAGTCATTTTATTGGGGCTTGGGGCTCTGAGGCTTAGCAATTCAAGCACAGAGTGGTAACAAGTTACTCATTTATAAATTTTCGCCTCTTGGAAAAACGCTAAGTCAGACTGGACTTAACAGATAAGGGTTAGAATCATCTGAAAACATTTTAATTCACTTATCTGGTAATTGATGATTGCAGGCAGTAGAACCTCTATTGGACTGTCAGCTTAAATGAGTTCTCTCCACGTGATTTCTTCATGTATACTCATTTGGGCTTCCTTACAAGATGGCCACAGCTAAGTTCCAAAAACAAGTGTCTCAAAAGAGCAAGAAAAGTCTGTGCCACTTTAATGACCTAGCCTCAGAAATTACTTCAGTTATACTTGTTACTGAAGGCAGTTGGGATACCCTATGTGTTCCAAGTAAGGAGACACTTGGGAGGAATGTCAAAGTTACATCGTTAGAAGACATGTAGGATAGAGATACTATTGTGGTCATCTGTCAAAAAGGCAATATGCCATAAGGCTTGCATTTAACAATCGTTAATGATACACAGTTGAGTATTCGAAAAATCAAAGGGCTCTATTAATATATGCGAGATGAGCACAGCAGCCTGCCTACCTAAAGTCTCAACAACATACAATTAGATTTCACATATGTATAACTCTGAGTCAACACAAGGTGGTCTGCTATATATCAGCATGATCTGAGGAGTGGTCAATAAGTTTCCAGTAACAAGCATATAATTTTAAAAGGTTTGTACATACTCTCTTTTCGTTTCAATTAAGAGGACATTTCACAAAACCATATATCATAAATGTGCACTTAATGGGGCAATAACATTTTTGAGATCATACTGGTCTTGAACTACCCTATTTTTCCACCCTTTCTTCAATAGTTCTTCAAAAGCATCTAAGCATGTAACTGTGATAATGATCCCTTTACATAAAAGCTTTATATAATTGGCATGAAATTTGCCATTTGTTCTACCACCTCAGGGGGGAAAAAACTTTCCTTAATATTTGCTCTTTATCTTCTATTTAATTTTATAATAAACTCCTTTCCTTGGAACCAGATGAAAAGTTTCTATTGTTTTGCACGCTCGTGTCTCTGTGGAGATACACTATCGACTTATAGGAACTTAGCAGTTTTTAACAGTTGGAAGGCCAACACTCAATATTTATCCTGAAGTTGCCATGGCTACTAATGCAGACAAAATTCGCTGAACAAGTTCAAGTTAGAGATAGCCCGAAAAGCACAAGGGGTCTCATTAATGGCTTCAACGATTAACCGCAGTGAAAATTAGTGAGTGAATGTGCTGTCTTGATTTCCTATTCTGTTGATCTTGCTCGTGATAAAGTGAGACTATTTAGGAAAAAAATGTACATAAATATAGTTTGATAAGTGTCATTCTTTTTGTTGATGAGATGACAAAGAGAAAATTACTCTTACTCCATTATCACCTAAAATCATTGATGTAAACAACATCCTATAATGTTCTTTACCTAAAGTCAGAGGCCCATAAGCCTCTGCTATTTGTTAAATATTTATATTACACTTTTAACTACATTAAAATATTAGTAGAAACACATGCATAAAAGAGATAGTATACATAAGTACATGTGTGTATGTATGGAATATTAGTTTATTCATGATGAAAGGAGATTTCTCTTCTCAGGATTGACCTATTTTGGCTTTGTTTTTGTCATTAAAAATTATACTTGTTCATATTTTAAATGCTAAATTATGAATGAGTCTGAACATTTTCTTTAAGTTGACTGATCTTTGCAAATATAATCATATAAGAATTCATTTCCAAGGTTTTTTGCTACATACATCACTGATAACTTTAGAATTATTTTATTCAGTGAGGATGCACTGAGCTGTTAGAACAGACTGTCCTAATACTTGCAGCTTAAAAAAATGAAGAGAACAATCCAGAAGAGGCTATGGGAATTTAGATGTAGATTCTAGACACTAATTCATTTGATTTATTGAAGAATTCATGGATCCAAGCCTTCCTGTTTTTCTACTCTTTATCACTCAGTATATAACTGAGTTACCTGTTCATGATTTAGAATATTGTGGCCATCTCTTTGAATATCACACTCTTGATTTTTAGCAATATCAAAAACTGTTTTTTTTTTATTCACCTAATTCTTTTTTTTATTGGGGAACAAAATCTTTCTTGGAATTTTATTTTCCAATATAAATTACATGTCCAATGCTCTATCTAGCAAAAGGAAATTTTATTCCACAGTATTAATATTAATTAATAAATATTAATTGTGGTTTATTTACTGGCACTCAAATAACAAAAATTAAGCAATATAATCATGGCATAGGCAACCAAAATTTTGTATTACAGATCTGGCCAATTAATGGCAGGATAAGTAAGGCAATATAACCTTATTAAAAAGCCAACCTCTAAGTCACCTCCAAATCCTTTGCCTTTCTTAATACACTACTGAATTATTAGGCTTAATTGGTGAGGGGTACGGAGAGAATAGGGAAGAAACCCCATTCCCCTTTCTCCAGTCTGTTCACTCCTGAGAAACTGTCTCCTCTCTTCAGCCATGATGCTTTGATGTTATTTAACCATTGTTATCTATTCATAAAAATTGAAGCATCATTGTTCATCCGTACATTTAAGTTACACTCCCTACTTCAGGCCCAGTATTATAAACTAGGTAAATGGTTGCTCAAAAATCCAAGTAATGGGGTGTGCCTCGGTGGCTCAGTGGGTTAAAGCCCCTGCCTTTGGCTCAGGTCATGATCTCAAGGTCCTGGGATCAAGCCCCGCATCGGGCTTTCTGCTCAGCAGGGAGCCTGCTTCCCCCCCACCCAACTGCCTCTCTGCCCACTTGTGATCTCTCTCTCTCTCTGTCAAATAAATAAATAAAATCTTAAAAAAATAATCCAAGTAGAGCACCTGGGTGGCTCAGTTGGTTAAGCAACTGCCTTCAGCTCAGGTCATGATCCCGGAGTCCTGGGATCAAGTCCCATGTCGGGCTCCCAGCTCCACGGGGAGTCTGCTTCTCCCTCTGGTCTTCTTCCTTCTCATGCTCTCTCTCACTGTCTCTGTCTCAAATAAATAAATAAAATCTTTTTTTTTTTAAAGATTTTATTTATTCATTGACAGAGAGAGAGAGATCACAAGTAGGCAGAGAGAGAGGTGGAAGCAGGCCCCCTGCTGAGCAGAGAGCCCGATGCGGGGCTTGATCCCAGGACCCCGAGATCATGACCCGAGCCGAAGGCAGAGGCTTTAACCTGCTGAGCCACCCAGGTGCCCCAAATAAAATCTTTAAAAAAAAAAAATAATCCAAGTAATATATGATACCCTGGGAAAAAAGGGAAATTCTAGTTGGCTCCATTCCTTGGATTTAATTTAATTTAAATTTTTAAATTTAATCTATTCCTTGGATTAAATAATGTAGTTTTGAAAGCTATTTTACTTAATCTCAAAGTACTTATAATTTTAATCTACCAGTGCTTATGCAGAGATATCAGATGTTCTATTAATGTCATCCTAAAAGTGTGACTTCTCCAAAGATACAGTGTGATAGCAACATTGTTAGCTGTCTGCATTTTCTGAAAAAAGAAAAAACTATTTTAATTATTCTTTAGTTACTATGTTTCTTGGTGTCTATCAAAAGATGCAGACATTTTTATGATTTACTACCTAAAATTTTAGATACGTCATTGTTTATAATGGGAGAATTTTATATATAAACTTGCCACATAACTCATTATCAATATCTGTGGTACATACCAGTGCAATTCCAGGTTTTCTTTCCTTTATCTATTGGCTGAATAAATTTGGGCATTTTTTTTCACTTTTCTTAGGTCATATTTTCTTTTGTAGAAAAGGTATAATTTACCTGCAAAATTACTAATCATTGAACTAGGCACCATAAACACAAAAATTAATCAACCACCATCCTGTTGTCCCCCTGCTCCCCCCTAGATTCTATCCTTGGTGGTTCTAGGGATGGGAAACATAAGTCTTGACAGACAGAAAGCAAAAGGAATACGTAAATAGTGTCCTAAGAACATTTTTTGGAGTTGGAAAGGAACCAGCAACCTTGAATTAGAGCCAGAGAGGATTGTCTGAAAAGAAAATATTTAGGTAGAGTCATGCAGTTTGAGCAGTTTTACATTAGTAGGAAAAAGAAAAGCTATTAAGATAGTATAGGTAGAAGTCTCTGAATAGAATTCTAGGTTTGAAAGTTTGGGTAGGCTACCCTCCTGTCCCAAATGACCCAGGACTTAGGTTTTCCTGGGATGTGTGATTTTAGGGCTAAATCTAGGAGAGCCACAGTCAAACTGAGACAACTGTTCATACAAAACCTGAGTTATCAATTTATGACACAAAACAAACCCAAAAAAAGGTTTATCATGGTATGGTAGGGCAGCCTTTAAATCTGACCCCCAATCATTCCCATCTCCTGTTATTCGCAGCTTGGGTTATCAGGGCTCTGGAATGTGGGCTGGACCAAGTAATTTGTCTCTAACAAATGGAAGACAGGAAAGCTATGAGATGTTACCTTTGAGATTAGTTTACAAAAATGGCTGGTTTCCTTCTTACTTGTCTTTTTTTCTCTCACTCTGAGGGAAGCCAGCCACTGTACTGTGAGATGCTCTACTGGGTCAACAACAAAGCAAGGACTAAATAAAAATAAACTTAAGAAAAGGAAGCACATCCAAGCTAGAAAAAGTAATCTCGTTGTCTTTTTTTTTTTAGTAATCTTATTTTCTATTAATGTAAAATATCTGATCATCGTGACTCCAAGTTGTAAAAATACTTTCCCACCTTTAAAAGACATATATTAGTAAATTATATTACTGAACGTATGGAATTTGACTTCTAGAAATTCCCTCAGCACCTGAAGGTTATACGATATAAAGCCTATTATTATATTATAAATTACATATTCCATTATACTAAATGCAGTAATATATATTTACATATGTATATTTTTAAAGATACATATTGAACTATTGTGCAAATGAATGTAAATATTTTAAAACATATAAAATATAAAACCTTTAATAAAAAATTTAGCCCATTTCATGTAGTAAGGTATATCTATAAAATAGATTACACTGCCCAAAGCAGTTTGTTATGATATACATTTTACCACTTAAAGTATTGTTTCTTCTTCCTGAATACATTTGTATTCTCTACCTAACTTGCTTTAAATCAGTGCCATTTAAAATATTTCCCAATTCTACTCTATTCTAAATTAAAAGCATTAAATCAGTTTTGCAAAATTGATCTTCAATAAATACCCATTTTCAATTCTAAAGCTTATTAAAAACTTTGCAACTGTGGATATCTCAACAGAAAATCTATGAATTCCAGGTGATTCTATTTGTCCCTCTTCCTCTTTTATAAACATTTTAGGTAAATTCCTTCATATCCACATTAATTTTAGTTGATATTTGTTGAGCGAGAGTAGAGTCAAGATCATTGATAAATTTCCTGTTGCTCTTTGGATCACTTACATATAAGGTAGAAAGATACAAACAGTACACAGATGTCAAAGCATAGTCTTTTATATTATGGAAAGTTTCTTTTTTTTTTTTTTTTGTCAAAAATATACATTTAAAGCAAGTTTCACCAAAAAAAATATTTACTTTTGAACTGAATTCCATCATTTAACCAGTGGTATCTTTACAGGTATAAAAAGTCTAAAGAAAACATGGGAGGATCCCCTGTTTCCCCTTTTCCTTCTACTCTTGGGTCTTTTCCTATTTCTTCCTCCTGGTGAACCCTGACTAACCAGTGCAAGGCTCTCAGAAATAGGAAGTACTGTTTTGATGGTTATTGAAATCACAACCATTACTACTGAGAGCAAGAGGCACAAGAGAGGTCTAACCTTCAATTCCAAGTTTCAGTCAGAGACAAAAACTGCTGCCTGAAAACTACAAAGGGCATATACCCAACCTTCCTCTATCCCATAAAAACCCCAAGACTGTTTTAATCACCAAGTCATCCAGTCTCATGTGTGCCCTGACAAGACCTCAGTTTGAGAAAGCTTTTAATTGCAATCATGTTTTAATTAAGTTTTAAGGTTTTAAATAAAAACATCTATAATTTTATTTATTGGTCAGTCTTTTTCAGGCCCAGATAATTTTAAAAGCCAAACTTGTAGTACTGTTGTACCTCCTTTCCCTGGAGTCTGTGGACATCTACAAATAGAGTTAGATTGTACTTGTACAGTTGGCAAGAGAATACAGGAAGCTGTGAGACTCTATGAGAACATAAATGTACTCTCAGCAAAAAATCTTGTGCAAGGATAGAAGGACTCAAAACTTGCACAGGTGCATAGGCACTTCTTAGTTCTAAGACAATTTGAGTTTTACATGGTGTCAAAAATGGGGTAAGGCATGGAAGCTCCCAATGAGGAGTTAATTTAGTATCTCTTTATTATCTCATTAATATAAATTATATCTAGCCTCAATTTTAAGGTATTCAATGTCAAAATTCTTTTTGGCACTGCTGAATGTTCAGTAAAATATTGTTAAATTTTCCACCCTGATGTGAACTCTTTCTGGGGCAGGGGATGGGGGTTGGTTTAAGCAAGTTTGTCAACTTTGGGTGCAGTAATACAAGAGCAAGGGTAGTAGGTTTCAACAGCAGAAAATATGATTTGTAGAAAAATTGCTTTATTGAGTCAAACAAGTGGCAGATAAAAACTCCAGTCACCAGTGCTAGAAAACATAAAAGCATTACCTGGAAATTAAAAGGAAAATATTGTCAAGAAAAAAAAATCAAAACGTGGAAAAGAGAAGTCTTCCACAAAATTGAGGGAGCTAAAACCACAAACTGAAGTGATTTGGATATTACATATAACCAAACAAACTCTTAATATATTGGTTATTCAAATTATGCCGCTAAAGAAAAAAAAATTACTGAGGTGTGTGGCTGGTTCACTTAGAAGAACAAGGGACTCTTGATCTCCAAGTAGTGAGTTTGAGCCCCATGTTGGGTGTAGAGATTACTTAAATGAATAAAACTTAGGAAAAAAAAAAGACAAAAATTACTTTTGGCTTATTATCATCCACATGTTAATGTCTTTTTTAATTGTTTCCAGTAAAGGCAAAATATGTTTCTATTACATTCTAGATCTATTAAAGAGTAGGTGTGTCAACTATTTGTATAATCCCTGACTGCTCACTTTATAAAGATTTTATTTATTTATTTGACAGCGAGAGAGGGAACATAAGCAGGGGGAGTGGGAGAGGGTGAGGCAGGCTTTCGCTGATTCGGGACCCCAATGTGGGACTTGATCCCAGGACATGATCCCAGGACACTGGGATTATGACCTGAGCCAAAGGCAGACGCTCAATAACTGAGCCACTCAGGCGCCCCACTGACTGCTCACTTTAAAATGACTGTTTACCTTCTTGGGTTATAGTATATTCACTTATTGACTAAAATACAAATTCCATTTCAGTGATTTAATGTAAAAACATTGTCAAATATTAGAATTAAATATATTTTATTATTACATTATTTCTAGGGATTACAATGAATTTACAAGTAAATATCTACTAGAAAGGAAAAGAAGAAATAATAAAACATTTCTTTTAGGGAAAAATGGACTTAAATAGTTTTTATAGAGCCACGAATTTTCTTCCTAATAAATCTTTTGAAAAATATATCATGCATGCAAATAGTACATAAGATAAAATAGGAAATAAATAAAATGACCAGCAATGTGCTAAAATTTGAATCCTAATAATTTTTATTTCTTTCTGTCTTTCCCTTAATATAAGACTTTCTAGTTATAGATATAACCATGGCATTTCTGTCAGCTAGTTTTGGCCATGAGACTAAGCTCTGCCCAATGGGTCATAAAGGGAAATGTAGAATGGGATATCTGGTAAAGTCCTGGAAGGGAAGAGGTATACCCTTCTTTGTCACATCCTCCTCTCTGCTGACATTGAAATGTTGGCATGGGGGCTGGACTACAAGACACATGTAAAATACGGAAGTCAGGGCAACAAGGAATATAGAAGAAGTGAGGTCCTAAATAAAGGGCTGATCAGCCAAACCAGTACTGGACTGATCAATTCTGGACTCCATGTATGTGAAGGCAAAATATACTTTTATCTTTTTAACACATCTATTAATTTTATATTCTGCCACTCTTAGCCTTACTTCATACAAATAAAAACACCTTCTCTTAAACACCACTATATGTTTTTTAGTTTAGTTAATTGTATTTTGTTTTACACTGCTATGAACATTTTGATAAAGTTAACATTCAATTGTAATCCGTTTTCTTAAGACTTTCCTAATCCATGTTAATATATATAATTTTGTATCTGCTTTCTAATATTGCTGGTTTTTTTGAGGCATTAGTCAAACTACATACATATATATGGTTATATATTAAGAATAATCATACATTATATTACGTATAGTTATAACTATACTTATATATAGCTATAAACATATAATTATAATATATGATATATGTTATAATAAATAGCTATAATTATGAACTAAATATATGATAAAATATTGAATAAAATAGACTATTATTGAAAGGCTTAGATACAATTTGGTAGTTTTATCAATGACATTTAATTACTGAAGTTAGAGGTTTATAGCAAATTGCAAGATACATATGTAATTCAAAGTGACAGTAATGCCATCCATCAAGTTCCAGATTTTGAGAAGTTTGTGAGAAGATAGTTAAGTGCTGATAAAAAAAAAATGCTTGTGTCTCCATATTTGGAAAGGCATATAACTTTGGTGGATATGCAAATGATTCAAACATTGAGAAATATCACAAATTTTGTAACTATAATTAATATATATATTTTTTATGTTTTTAGGTCTATTCATCATTCTGAATGGAATGAAATGAGACTTCATTAGCATACTCAGTGTTTCTGTAGGCAAATGGAAACCTCTTCAATTAAGATAGTAGTGATGTGAAATCATTTTTGGAAGTTATTCAAAATATGCACAGATAATTTATGTTATATCCTAAATTAGCCCTTCAAAAACATTCATTTGAGAATTCATTGTATTGGCAATATTTTCTCTTTTTAAACTCAAAAGGTCATAAATATTTAATTGTTTAGGATATTTAAACATGACTTACAGTTTTCAATAATTATACTAATAAATCTCTAGGTAGATAATGTTTTTTGGCATCTGAGTAGAACTTTAAGAACTGACCTTAACTATGAATAATAAGCAATGATTATTAACTAATATTAAAGAAGATATGTTTGACAGATTTTTTTAATGTATTTTTTAAATATTTATTTATCAGAGAGAGAGAGAGAGAGAGAGCATGAGAGGGGCGAAGGTGAGAGTGAGAAGCAGACTCCCCATGGAGCTGGGAGCCCGATGTGGGACTCGATCCCAGGACGCTGGGATCACGACCTGAGCCGAAGGCAGTTGCTTAACCAACTAAGCCACCCAGGTGCCCCAAGTTTGACAGATTTGAAGCAACATAATCCCATTGCTAATGAGTTACGGTATTGGGATTCCATCTCATTTTTTGATAATTGCTCCACATTTACATTTTGGGGAATTTATATGAAAAAAAAAGTTAAGCTGAACAACTAATTCATAAGTAAAAATAATAATATAATCAAATTCCACAACCAGCTACATTTTCATAAAAAATGACAAAGATATGATAAAAAGACCCCTATATAATTGGCTCTGGTACCTTTTTGAAGGCTTTATATGAATTCCATTGTTTTATTAATCTAAAACCAAGTAGTGGTATAACAAATCTGGTCAAATGGGAAGGAATATTTAGAAGACATTTAACAATAAATTATTTCAGAGGTATCTGTGATTCAGATAACAAAAAGAATAAAATGGAAATATATATTTAATGCAAGAAAAAAGGACATTATTTATGTTTTATTATGTATAAATAAACAAGTATACAAACAAAAATAAGACATCTTATCAAGGGTTCAGATTTCTTTGCTTACTCTTGTTTCAAATTTTGATGATGCTCCAAATAAAAAGCATAGTAAATGTTCTTGTGGAGATCAAAGTTGGGTGTGAAGAACATTTGCCGAGATTGAAAAAGATATCTTGGTACTAATAAAGAAGATATAAGCAGAGATTTGATATTTCCCACATAACAACAAATATTATAAGAAGGAAAAGTGAATACTTTGGTGGAAAAAGTGAAAGAAATAATTGAGGTTGTTTTTTTTTTTAAGATTTTATTTATTTATTTGACAGAGAGAAAGAGATCACAAGTAGGCAGAGAGGCAGGCAGGGAGAGAGGAAGAAGCAGGTTCCCCGCCTAGCAGAGAGCCCGATGCGGGGCTCAATCCCAGGACCCTGAGATCATGACCTGAGCCGAAGGCAAAGGCCTAACCCACTGAGCCACCCAGGCACCCCAAGAAATAATTGAGTTTAAAGTGCAATTTAATTGTAGACATTAGACCAAAGAAGCAAAAATGTGAGATCATGAAAAAAGTTTTCATTTCCAGTTTGAAAATTCAACAATTAGAAAATCAAACTATGCCTCCAGCAAATAGTTTTGACAAAATATTTTTTAATCTGCGTTGAATGATTGAAATAGTCACAATTTATTTATATTTGTGAATCTGTCAATGAAAATCAATAAATATAAAAAATTTATTTAATCTCAATATTTTGTCTGTCTCTGTTGTTGAAAACCATCATCATTATAAGACAATAACAATTTATTATTCACCTTAAATGTGAAAGTATAATGGTCTAAAAAATTTTTTATTTGACAACATAAATTAATAATTTCCTCTAACCCTAATTGCTGGTACTCTCATATCACAGTAGGAAAATGTGACCAGGGACCCATGAGTGACTCAGTTGGTTAAGCATCTGACTGGATTTGGGGTCAGGTCATGGTCTCAGGGTTGTGGAGCTGAGCCCTGCTACAGGCTCTGCACTCAACATGGAGATTTCTAGTCCATCTCCCTCCGCTCCTCCTCCCCTCCTCCCACACTCTCTTGTGCACGCTCTCTCCTTCTCAAATAAATAAATAAAATCTTTTTAAAAAATGTGACCAGAGCAAGCTTTACAAATTAACAAAACCTAAAGAAATCATAAACTTAGTGAGACATTTTTAATCATAACCATTTTTTTCATTTATATCACATAAACTATACTAAGATGTAGCAGGTCACCATTGTGAGAGCAGTTGGGTATGATAGATATTGATATGTCTGCATTTTTTAATTGAGACATTATCTCAGCATTGTGGAAAATGTATCACTGAATTATTCAGGTAGTTTATTTATATCTATATAGTTTAATAAAAAGTCAGTGAATTTCATTTTTTAACTAATCTTGAACATCCTCATTTTAGAAAGTCTAGGTGGTTAAAAAAAAAGCTAGACTGTTTTTCTGGCTATGGGACATGTATTATTAGCAGTGTACTTTAAACAACAACAATAATGTTAATATAGCTTTAGTTTATCTTTCTACTTTTTTTCCTAGAGAACAATCTAGTATATTTGGTATATTGCATAACTCAAATCTTCTGTATTGAGATTAAAATCTATTTAAGTATATAATTTATGAACAATTAACATCTTTTCAATATTTAATTTTCAAGCATTAAAAGGTACTAATAAAAGATAATATCAAATGGCAAATGCTGTGAAATGTGTAAGCCTGATGATTCACAGACATGTACCCTGGGGCAAATAATACATTATATGTTAATAAAAAGTTAAAAAAAAAGATAATATCAAGAACAACAAAAGAAACACACAAATCACAATTATAATTAAAATCTATTTCTGGACTACTTAACACAAGTTAATAAAGATTCAATTGTTCTATGACAAATTATGTTATACCGAGGAAATCCTTCACAAACATTAAAAACTCCCTAAAAATCATCAGGAAGCTATTTCATAACTTTCTAGTCTTACTGGTTACTATTTGTTACTAATACACACTTTTAGGACCAACTAGAAATCTGGATAGCTTTCCTTCTCTCACAGGCTGCTTTTGAAAGTAGCCTGATGCTATCACTAATGTTATTGCGAAGATCACTCATATTATAATTAGGTTGAATAAACTGATGGCACTTCTAGTCAACATTATGAAGGGAAAACTAATGAAGAAGTAAGAAGATAGGAATTGGATAAGAATAAATAAAGGTATCTGTATTTAGGGACTATATAATCTATATACAAAATCTCAATATAATCAAAATACAAACTGTTAGAAGAGGCTTTCATATATTTGCCAAATTAAAATCAGACCCAAAATATAACAGCATTTCTTAACATCTACAATAAAAACTATAAAACATACTAAATATAAGATGTCATTCACAAGATTCTATGTTAATATAACTGAGAATTTATAGCATCTCTAAAGACAAAGCTTCAAAGCTCTAAAAATTATGCTATGTGTTCAAAATTTTCCCATTTTATAACATCTTCAAATTTGGAATGACTTATTATCAATGAGGTATGAAAATGTTAATTTAATTAACAGTATTTTTTTCTTAATTGCCTATAAAATAATAGTGTATCTTCCAACCAGGAGCATCTTAGATTCAGTGATTCATGGTAAAAAATGCAGAAGATGCTCTGAATTACTGGACACATTAAATTCTTTTGGATGAGTTGACTTAATATAATAAAGATGTCTGTTTTCTCTAAATTAAGCTACAGAGTTGATGCCATCATAACTCGAATCCAGTGGGGTTTTTCAAACTGTTGAAAACTCTAATTAAAATTCAAATAGGAAAATAAAGGATTACAAAAACTAGTTATTCTTTTTTTTTTTAAAGTGAGGAACTTGTCTTACCAAGTATTAGAATACATAGGTACTCCTCACTTTTTATAGTGGTGTGAGACCACACACACACACACACATAACCGTACAGGCCATAATCATGAAAACAGTCTAAATAATCAATGGGGAAAATTACTATTGTTCCAAGTCTTTTACTTTTCCTCAAAATATTAAATTCTAGTGTTGGTATAAGTTGGTATAAGAATATACAGGAATAAAAATCATAAAATAATATTCATCACACTATAATATAAAACATTAGATATACTGAGAATTAAAGTATTCTGTGTATGTGTAAAAAAATACCAAGATAGATTTGAAAATTGTTTGGCTTCCCCTTTTATCATATAGCCTATGACATGGAGTGAACATCTTTTCTGCGCTTTGAAGATTGTTACACTTCTTTTTAAGTTTGGATCAGCTTCCCATATTTTATCCTTTGCACTTCCAAGGCCTTGAAATACTGCTGTGAGTTTCTTTCATTTGAACATTTTAACTGGCAACACTTCCTCTGGAATATCTTCATCCTATTCATCAAAGCACTTTTTTCATTTATGCAGATAATTTCACGTTCACTAAGTTCCTCTGGTTGGACATTTATAGTCTCCAACAGCAACAGTGTCCTTATTTTCATGCGCATTTATTTCTTCTGTAACTCCATCTACATTTGGTTTATTTCTAGCATTATCCATTTTCACTTCTTTGCTGCACTTTCATTTTTAGGAGATAATTTCTTTTCTTTATTCATTTTTTATAAAATGTCATATATCAGTGAGACATTGAGGCAACACAATTAATTATGTGCTTTGCTATATTTCACCTGAAAAACAGGTGTATGGTGACCAATAACCAACAGACATTGAAGAAGTGGGATGATTGGTTTCCGATCATGATGTGCACCTTTTATGTGCCTCGTGGTAAGTGAAATGAAAAGCTAGCAGTGAAGACTGTACTTTATGCAATTAATCACAATTAATTTACCCAACCCAGGTAACTAATTTTGAATTGTGTGGTTGGAGGAGTGGTATTATTTAATTTGCACGTTCACTGAAATTCATGCAGATCAGAACCATGCAAATCAGAACCAAAGGACTGCCTGCACTTCCATGGCAAATAATAAAATGGCATGTTATTGTCACAACCACAGACCAACAGAGCAATAGAGAAAGAACAGAGAGCTCAAGGTCAGCCTCAGGCAAAATAAATCAACAGGGCAAGGAATATTTCTTTCGCAGATGAAGTTAGACCACTAGCTCTTCATGGGGAAATAGACAACTGGATATCTCCTGATACAAAAAAGATGGAATCGGATGAGACTAAATTTTTAAGTATTTGAAACAAAACTATAAAGTTACCATAGAAAAGTGCAAAAAATATTTTTGTGAATGTGAAGTGAAATACTTATTTTTTAAAGATTTTATTTATTTATTTGACAGAGAGAGAGTAAGCAAGCACAAACAAGGGGGGAGTGGCAGAGGAAGATGGAGAAGCAGATTCCCTGATGAGCCGGGAGTCGGATGTGTGCTTGATCCTAGGGTCCTGGATCATGACCTGTGCTGAAGGCAGACGCTTAACCGACTGAGCCACCCAGTGCCCTAAACTAGTTATTTTTAAATCCATTTTTTATTTTATTTCCCTTCATCTTCTTCATTTACTATATAATTATTACAACACACATTTTTTTAAAAAAAGTGGTAAACACCAAATACAGAATAATGGGTTACTTCTGAAACTGGAGATAAGGAACGAGGTAAATGACACTTTGAAGTCAGGAGAAATGATCTGTTTCATAAACTGGTTAGTAGATACACAGGTGTTTGCCCTATCACTAACTGTGGAAGGCAGAATCATTGACGAAAGATATCCACCCTCTCTAATCCCTGGAAATTGTCAGTACTTTATATTACAGGATAAGAAAGTATTTGCAGATAGAACTGAAGTTAAGGACTTCAAAACAGGGAGCTTATCCTGGATTATGTCAATGGCTCAAATCTAATCACAGGAATCCTTAAAAACAGAGGTTTTTTTGTTCTGTTTTGTTTTTTGTTTTTGTTTTTGTTTAGCTAGAGTTAAATAGATGTGGCAGGTAGGACTACCTCCTGCTGTTGCAGGAGAAGGGATGCACGTACTTCTAGGAGCAAAGAGGGCCTTCACAGGCAGCCTTCAAGAAAGTGGGAGACCTCAGTCCCACATCTGCAAGGAACTAAATCTGGCTGCCAACTCAGTGAGATTGGCAGTAGACTCATCCCCAGAGCCTCCAGAAAGGAATACATTTCTGCCAATACCATGATTTGGACCTAATGAGAGTTTAAACAGGGGACCCATTTGAGCTGTGCTGTAATTACACTTCTGACCCCAAGAAGTATGAGAGAGTGGAGTGTTGATTTAAGCCACAAAATGCATAGTAATTTATTAAGGCAGCAAAAAAAATATGCTACACATATAAACAATTATTGTAATGAAGTCACTGTTTTGTTGTGTTTTTATTTAGAGAGGGAGAGGGAATCTTAAGCAGGCTCCATGCCCAGCACAGAGCCCAACGTGGGACTCAATCTCACAACCCTGTGATCATGACCTGAACCAAAATCAAGAGTTGGATGCTTAACTGACTGAGCCAGCCAGGCTCTCCATTACTGTTTTATATAGCAAAAAATTTATCAAAACTGGAACTTATAAAGCCTTAAATTTTCTTATGTATTTTGTGTCAGCTCAAAAATTAGAATTCCAATTTTATATTATTTAGAATTAAAAATTAAGGATGGCAAATATTAATATTAGGGATAAGTAAAATGTGTACTCAAAGGAAATTCATAGCTTTATGGCTTCCAGAACTAAAGATGTTTTTATATTATATTATATATATATAAAATAAATAACATATTTATTATATATAAATTTATATATATTTATATTATATTAATATAAATATATACTATGAATTATAATATATTATAATATATTCTATATTAATAAATAGAAGGTTTTAAATTCATAAGGTTGATAAAACAATTTCAGGTTCTTGTACACTTCATAGTTTTTTTTATGCTATTTATGCTTTTCTATTAAGAGCAGAGTGAGTAAAAGTGTAGTTTCTCAATCCAACTCAAATGTACTTTGACTCAAGCAAATGACAGTTATCCTTACCTTCTAAATTTATTAGCAGTATTTTGTTTCTGTTTTGTATGTTTTCACTATATACATAATGAAATAGTTTAAAGCAAGGCTTGGCAATCTATGACCCAGAAGCCAAATCTGGCCTGCCATCTATTTATGTAAATCAAATATTACTGAAACACAAAATCCATTTGCTTAGTTGTTGTCTACAGCAGCTTAAATGCACCAAGAGACAGTTAAGTGGTTGCAACAGAAAATACATGGTCCATGAATCCTCAATTATTTACTCTCTTGCTTTTCATACAAAAGTTTGCCAAATCCTGATTAAAAAAAATAACATAGGATTTTTTCATGATAACTTCATGGTGTAAAAATCCATCAAAAACAAATTGATGATGACCAAATATAGAAAAAAATACAAAACCTATTATCTTTAAAAATCTGAAAAAATACATAATTATAACATATGTTCAGAGTTTTTTTTTAGAGTTCTTGGTCTTTTAATCAAAGAGAAAGCTTATCAAAGAAAGTATAGTGAATAAAAGAATGTAGAAATCTGTATGGATCATATCCGAGTACCTAAAAAGTATGCTCTTGATTGTCCTATCTCTTCATATTTTTAGTCTTGTAATACCCTTTTCCTTTCCTCTTTTTTTTAATTAATCGTCCTTTATTTCATTAGTAGCTCTTTCAGTTACATATAAGACTGGCTAGTTTTACTCTACAAATTTAAAAGGTGAAGCAAATTAAACTGGACAAATATATATCTTAACTTTTAAAGTATGAAAGGAAAAATAATCTTGTAGCTTATCTTTATTCATAGAATTGCTAGAAGAAGAAATCATGAATTGATTTCTCTGGAGTAGAAAAAAAAAGTGAAAGTTGAAATTGGACCATATTCTAATAGAAGTATAATTAGATAAAGTTAATGTTCCTAGTAGAATCTATATGTCCTATTTCTAATTTCTAATCTTCACAGAGATTCTAAATCTTTTCTGACTCCTGGCATAGATTTAATCATCACTCTCCTTGAGTGTGATTTGAAATGAATTATATAACAGTTGAACAAGGAAAGTCTCCAAAACTAAGCAAAGCCTAAAACAAATACATCATAGTGTATAAATAAACAACAGCCACAATACAGTATGTATAATTAGAGATTTATTTGTACATTTTTTTCATGGGTCATCAGGATTTGGAGAAATGTGTTTAAATGAGAATAGTTATGTATTATGATACCCTTCTGAGTTTTTATGTCTTTACACAGAATGATTGATTTTTCTCTCCTGAAAAGGAATACTAGATTGTTATATGGTCTTTAAACATTCACCCCTGAAGTGGTTCCTAAATTTTCCATTGGGTAGTCAGATAAGGAGGGCAAGAGCCTGGATCTTGATGTTGGTGCGATCAAAATAGTGGTTTGAAGAGTTTGTGATGGAGGCAGAAGTGGTTGGTTGGGAGAAGAGAAAGATCAGAACATTTAACTCTGGAAAGCTTGAAAGTTAAGTTTATTTTTTTCCCTTGTCCTTAAAGTTGTGACTTAGTGTTCTATACTTGCATGGAGTTAAGATAAGAACACTTCCATGTTTAGGAAAAAAGTGTCCTTGCAAAGAATTTTTTAAAAGAAAGTAAGCTAAGCAAGAAAGGCCGAGTAAGCTTTCTATTATTTATCCAATACACAGTAAACGCTTCCTAAGAAGCCCAGTACTGTCATTTTTGAGATGGGTGACCTGGAACAATCTACCATTTGCAACCTATGAGTTGAGTCACCTGAAGCATTTAAGGCAGTGGGTTCTCAAAGCAGTTTAGCAATTCTCAAACCATAGAAAGTTAGCATCTACCCAAGCAGAAAATCTGGAACCAGCCCTGGTTGAGGATTTGTATTCAATTCCGGAGAAATGTTATTATAATTCCCTGGAAAAAGACAGTTGAATTGGCAAGTATGCATGTATTCCTGGGATAACAGAATCAAATAAAACAATGAAATTTATCTGAACCTAAATGTAAAAGGGGAAAAGCTTTTATTTCTTTAATTTCAAGGGGGTATTTTGAGGATTAAATGACAATTTTTGAGTCTCCGCATCTTGTATGCTCTTGTGTCCTTTATTACTTTCCTAACTAGGCCTTTTCTTGGAGGTTTATATATTGCTCATCTTCCTTTGTGTTACTAGAACAGTCTATCAAAAATATAAATGTGATTATACCACAATCCATCTTAACACCTTAATAGTGGCATACAAAAAAAAATCCTTAAGATGACCCTGCCTATTTCCTATCTTTTATGTTTTGCTTATGAAATACCAAATCGAATCACCTGTTTTTCTAAGCAGATGCTATATTTTGCATCAGTGTCTTTCCACTTACATCAGCATCTTTATGTTCCTCACTCTTTGGCATATGTGCATGTGGGTGAGGGGTGTTTCTATCTCTAGTTATCAGACCTAGTTATCCCAGTCCTTTAAGAGACCACGGCTTTCATGGCCTTAGTAAATTCCCCCTGATAAAACTACCTAACACCAATCACTCTTCTCCCCAAACATGACTAGCTATATTATGTGTTATCCTTCTGGAGTCCTAATCCAAGCTTCATAGATAATATCTTAATATGTCTGGCTGTTCATGGTGCTTATGAAATCTTTGAGGTCAGGATGGACAATTTATTTATAAGCCTAAGTAACAGTGACTAGCCTAATAAATTTGCCCTGAACTAAATAGAAAACAGTATTTTGAGTAGGCAATGGTAGTACTACATGAGTTAAATATAAGCATCTTTATTTTTTATTTTTTAGACTTTTTTAAAAGATTTTATTTATTTGTCAGAGAGAAAAAGAGAGCCCAGGGTGTGGTAAGGCAGAGGGAGAAGCAGGCTCCCTGTTCAGCAAGGACCTGGGAGCCTGATGCAGCGCTCAGTCCCAGGACCCTGGGATCACAACCTGAGCCCAAGGCAGACGCTTAACTGACTGGGTCATCCAGGCATCCCAAATCTAAGCATTTTAAAGACAATAGAAAAGTAGTACAAAATAAGATGAATTTTAAAATTATCTCTATATATTCAAATTTATAAGATATTCCTTAAAAAGACTAACAAAAGTATAGGAGGGGAGACTTAAATAACATCTCTGTAGAATTTTATCATTATTATTATTCTATAGCAAAGTCTAATATCTTTGGGGTTTTCATGAACCTCATCTTTTTTTGATTCTCAATGCAATGCAATTCAGCCCTCTGGTAATTTACAAAAAAAAATTGCTTTTAAGTGCCCTCAATCTATGACAGAAGGTTCAAGAGGATGTCGGAGATATATTTATTGATTGTAGTCTCTCACTACTTTTGAAAATGTTGCTCCTTATACAAATAGCCCTTGGCCTTTGAAAAGCGTGTTCTCATCAGAAGTATCTTTAAATGTGGGGAAAATTTATCATTCACATTAATGCTTGATGAAGTTTGTTTTTTTAAAGAACTAAAAAGGCATTCTATTATTTTTACTGCATGTATTCACCTAATATTTTTAAATGATTTAGTTTTAACTCTAAATTTAAACACTTATTATTTATTTAATTTATGCCTTAATTTTTAGTAACACCCTATGAATGGTAATAAGGTAGTAGATTCATCAATTATTTTTTTTTCTTTAAGTTTTGTGACACCAAAATAATTTGAGACTTCATATTACTGTAGAAAAGGTCTGTTATCTCCTTCTGTGGAAGCAATTAAATGGCACTCTGGCCTGGTTTAATTCTAAGCTCACTTATATCCTTGTTCTCTTTAAATAAATTGTAGAACATAAAAGAATGAAAAATATTCAATGATTTTTATAAAAACAATAATTGCACAAATTTAAAATGGTATCACGGTACAATTACAGAATACAGAATTTTCAGTTCTACATTCTTTAGCAACATGATATCTTAAATAATATGATTCAATTACAGAAATTAAATTTAGAATTTAAAGTGGCAGTCTGTCTCAGAATAACATCCTACCTGAAAACAAATTATGATAAATTACATATGTCATGACTATTTGACTAGTGAATCATTTATTCATTCATTTAATAAATATTCATTGGTAGGGGCACCTGGGTGGTTCAATGGGTTAAGTCTCTGCCTTCGGCTCAGGTCATGATCTCAGGGTTCTGGGATTGAACCCTGCATTCGGCTCTCTGCGCAGTGGGGAGTCTGCTTCTCCCTCTCTGCCTGCCTCTCTGCCTACTTGTGATCTCTTTCTCTCTGTCAAATAAATAAATAAAATCTTCAATAAATAAATGAATAAATAAATAAATATTCACTGGGAAGCATGCTGTGTGAGGCACTCTTCTGAATGACGGGAACATTGTATAAAATGAACATGAAATAGTCCTTGCATTCAAGGAGCTGATGTCCAAAAGTTGAAAGATATCTGACAATGTTTAAATGGACAAGATGATTTCAGAGAGAAACAAATACCATAACATAAAGAGAATAAGGTGAAGTGACCGTAGGAAGAAAATGCTTCGGATACGATGGTCAGGAAATGCCTCCATGGGAAAAAAAAATGTTATATATGCTAAATCCTGAAGATAAAAAAGCAGTCAGGCTCATATGGTCTCAATATAAACCAGAAGAAAGGTATAGCATGTTAATGAGAGAATGCACATGCTATGTTTATAGGAAAGCCAGATGGTTGGTAAAGTTTGAGAAGACTGCCCAAGGTAAAGATGGAAAGAAGTGATCTCAAAGTGAGAGGGAGCGGGTCTTCAGGGTCTGCAAGATGTCAAGAGAAAGGGGTATGGCTCTTATTACAAGATGAAGCAGATATGGAACAGCATCCAATGTATAGATTTAAGAGGAAGTGACATTATGTGGTTTATATATACAATAAACGCAGCATGGAAAATGAAGAGTCCTTGGAAAAAGTAGTTAAAAAGGAGCTGAGAGTTCAGTTATATAGCTATTGCAGTATCCTGGTTAATTAAATGTACCGTAAGACACTGTTTTTAAAGCTGAAAGAAAATCTATGCACATACATGTAGTATTCTTTCATTTATTAATTATACAAATGTTTGTTAATATACTTGGTTAAAGAATGTGCTAAAATTGAGATAACAGAAATGAATTGGACACAATCCCTGCAGAAGATGGAAGCATCTAACATCACATAAGTCATATCTATCTATCTATCTATCTATCTATCTATCTATCTATCTATCTATCTATCTATTTATCTCCAGGTTAAACTGCACAAGAAAAAAAGGAGACCGGGAACTGACTGTGACTGTGACTGGGTGAATTTCATGATGAATTTTCACTGGGGTATATGCAGTGCTGAGTCTATGAGATTGATATTATGTTACTAATTATAAAGCCATCAGTCATTGTCTAGACATTAGCGGAAGTATTACATACTAAAAGTAAATAAAGGAGGTCAGAATTTCCTCAAATATAATTACATGTTTAGCTACATAAAATATTTCTGGCATTCTACTTGAGAAGAATAACATTTTTCATAAAAATACACATTCAGAGGTGAATTTACAATGTAGTAAATGAAGTTAAAGATTCATAGGTCCTCAATGAATACATCTCTTAAAGGGCTTTAGCAATGCAGTCACTTTGCTTTCTATAATGCTTTTGTAGAATTTTAAAATTAAGATGGTATGTCTTCTTACTCTGCCACTTCATCTCCATCAGACTTACTCTGTAGTCAATTAGCGTTAAGTGTGGCTGCAGGTATTGTAAGTATAACAAAAGGGTGAAGGGGAGTAGGAAGTGCTTGTAACTTCATTTTCATGAGATATGTTTCAATGGTTACAGTCATGTCAACGTACAGCTATTTTATTGCTAGAACCCTCAGTTTAGAAATTGCTTCCAGGAATCAGGATGGAGTCATTCCAGATATATTTATTCATGAACTTTTTAATTTATTCACCTATCATTTATTGAGTACCTCTTATGGGTCAGGAACTGTGCTAGGAACCAGGAATATAAAGATGAACATAAGAGACATAACCCCATGCAGATGTTTCTGACTTCATTTCTGTCTAACAATATCTTTTGTTCATCTCTTCTACATTTATGAACTTTCCCTTCTGTTCTCATTCTAGGGGTGCTGTGATGATTTTCCTGGCATCCTAAGTCTAAGCACAAATAATATGTTCACTTTTTGAATGTCATTAAAAGCACGTAGTGATGGAAGTTTGTAGATGTAAACGATGAAAGATCTTTCAAAAGACTTAACTTTCTTTACATTATCTCTACAGAAAATACTTCAGGTTATTTTCATAGGAAGAGGTGATCAGGAAGTTTTCACCCAAATAATATACAGGGAATAATAGTGTAGAAATGTCAGGGAGTAAATTATAGAGCAGAGTATAATGGTATTTTTTCTGGATTTTGTGATATTTGTGGCAAATTCCAATTTTATTAGCTTTCTAATTTATGATGATTTCTCTTAACCCTAAGTAAATTTAATGTGCATGTTCAATATTACTTTTAATGTGTATCTTTTATTTTATATTATATAAGATTCAAGACTCACAAAAACTCTACTCATAGATTAATGACGGAATTGTTTATAAAGAGCATCTTTCATATAGTTTCTCAACTAGGGCTCTTTCAAATGTGAATTTTGTATCTGCAGTCTGCACTTGAGTAAGAAATTACCATTCAGATATTTAAAGACATTTATTCCCTAGGGACACTGAAGTGAATTGAGGCTCTTCCCACTCCAAGCTCTGAACCCTTCTGAGTACAAAATGTTTATTTATACTATGAAAAAAGACAGATGAATTTGCTGAATTTTGCAGAGCTGTGTTATTTATTCTTTCAAACACATTCTTATAAAATAATACAAATATTTTATGCATTATTGTCTAGATTTTTAAACATATTTCTGACAGTGCATAATGCATACTCTTATTATAGCATGTTTGGTAACTTGTCTAAGGTCATTGATGTTCTTAATTTTGACTAGAGATTTTTTGTATTTAAAAAAAGTCTCATAAAGAATTTTCACAAGATAATCATATGCTCCTTGAAAACCAAAAGAACAATTACACACGAAGAATTTTCAAGTGTTTGCCAGTATGCAATTAGAATTTACCCACAAAACTGCAGTGAACCATTTTTATAATAATTTATGACACTGTATCTTTGTATTTTTAAAGTAAGATTCTAATGTTTTTAACCGCAGAGGGAGGGAGTAAGGAATAAGTCAGTGAACTGGAAAATCAGAAAGCTCATTGTACATCCAATAATATTTCCTAGACAAGCTTTTTATGAGGAACTTGTTCTAGTAAAATCCAAAGTAAAATACAGCATACCTGTGGAAAATATTAAACAATATTTCAATAATTCATTAATTCAATAAGGTTGAAAGATAGTGGTAGTTTTTACAACAGTACATGATAAAGTAAGATACATTTAAGATTATATATATATTAAGTAGAGAGACTATGTATTCAAAATATGAAAATTATAGCACAAAGTCCCTTGTTGACCATAAAAATGCCAAAAAATGCTATTTGATGTGAAATGCAAATGCCAGAGGAAAATAATACAAGTGAATAATTTATTAATTGAGAAACAAAGTAAATTAACTCAAAGCATATTTTAGTATAAGAACTTATTGATAATTTTTAACATATATCAAGGTCTATGCCTCCAAATATACTCTGCTAAAACTAGACAGCAATTATAATCTGCACTTTCTCGTGTTATATGTAATTTCTATAGAACATTGGCAAAAATGAATATAACTCAAAATTCCAATTAAATTAATTTTCCAGGTTTTTTCAGGATAGTCCATGATAGATGAAACAATTTTAGTACATGCTTACTTCCCATCATACCATGTAAGCAAAGAAAATGATGAATTATTAACCCACAGAAAATGTAAGATATTATTTGCAGTGTCCAGGTATTTGACAGGAAAAAATAAATTCATTGTCATAATGAATATTTATCTGCTCCCTTGTACATCTCTAATTCTAGGTTTCCTTCACTCCCAGCCTCTCCTTATAGTGGACTGAGATTCCTGCCTGCTGTAGTACAGAAAACTTTCTTTCCTTAGAAAGTCTGAGCCCTTCATGGCCTTGCCTTTGCTGAGCTAACGTTACTGCATGCGCTATTCAGTTATCACTGGGCACAAAGCATCAAGAGATACTCTGGAGAACTCTTGAGTTCATGACATACTTCTATCTTTCCAAGGATACTAGAATCAGTAACTCCAGCCAGTGTGATAAATCTCCTATTTACCTTTAACTCATTGTCAGGAAGATCCCTCATTGGCCAGGTGGTATTCCTTGAAAGGGAGCTCAGACTTGGCAGAGCCCATATTAAAAGTGACAAGGAACACATATTCCACAAATGGATGACTTGTGAAAAGGACACAAGAGGAGCCAATGCTTCCTTCACTCCACAGTCTAATTCTATTTCTTCTAGCTTTGAGGGAAAGGAGAGTATAGGATCACATATTGGCTGTTGGTATAGGGCATATATTTCATCCTGAATAAAAAGCTCCCTAACCTTAGAAGGTGTTTCCCAAAGCTGGAGATTTAGCTAAATCTTTTAACAGACTACGCCACCAGCCCAAATTTAAATTGCTTTAACTGTGGCTTCTGTATCTGATGTGATATTTAACACTTTCTCTTGCTGATGAGTTAGGCATATTGTAAGTACTCACGCTGTGGTGTTGGTGGAGGCAATGGTAGCAGAGAAAACTCATTTTGATCTTAAAGTACATGTAAATTCCTCTAAAGCCAAATTGCTGGATCTATAGGTAAGATATTTGCATCCTTCAACTTGGCACCAACGTGCTAGCAGGTAAGAGGGAGTTCACAATAGCCTGGTAAGAGGGAGTTGGTACTGCCTATGTTATGTCCTCTCTCCTTGCTACTACTGCCATTCTATTTTGCAATCCTTTGATTAAACACTGGGGTGTTAGAAGAGAGAGGCCAGCTAACATTGAGAAAATGGCTTTTCAGTCCATTCTTTACTGAATGCCTTCTTTGCAATTTGTTGATGCTCTTTGGTGAGTAATAATATGAGAAACCAAAATTCATATGCTTTGTGTTCACTCCTATAAGCAAATTCACATGCCTCTTTTCAAGGTTGGTTTGTTTCCATTCTCAATTGTTTCTAGCTCCTGTCCAATCCACTGAGTCTTTACCTATTGTCTAGAAGTGTGAATATGCATTTAAAGTCAATTGTCCTCATGTACAAAGTTAATAACTAGGTTAACTCCTCTCACATGTCCCCATAGAAGGATATGCCTTTATCATCACTTGCCCAGGCACCTATGACCAGGTCTGTACAGTGTCAATAGTTCATGTAAGATTGCATGAACATATTATATTTTGTTACATTTATCAACCATGGAAGATTACCTCTTCCTCCATAATCAAATTATAAGGAATATTTACAGGAGAGTAAGTATATGTTGAAGGAAAGGTATTATAAGAAATGTATATGACACGAGAGAGTCTAGATACCTGTTCTTATAAAATGTATTTTCTGGACATTGTTAGGCCTTACCTTGAATGTATCATTTCTACCATATGATGTTTATTGGGTTGGGCCTGATTCTATATGTATCATTTCAATTTTGTGCTCTTTCAACACTAACTACTTCATAGATTTGAAACACCCAACTCATAATAGGCAGTTGACACTGAAAAATATTTGATGTCTCATGGTCAGGTGCCCATTGCCTATTAGTTTCCAATAGCATACTAGAGGCTACTTTTCAGACAATGTGTAGTTCTCCACCATAGAATGCACAGTTTGCTTCAGGATCCTAAAAGTCTAATCTTAAAATCACCTCTTAAATCTTCCCAGAGAGGAGATTCGGCAAGACGGCAGAGGAGTAGGAGGTTGAGATAGAGTCGGATTCCAGAAGTTCAGATAGAAAGTAATCAAACCATTCTAAAAGCCTGCAAACTCAACAGGAGAGAGAAGAGAGGAAGAAGAGCAATTCTAGGAGCAGAAAATTGACCGCTTTCCGAAAGGTAGGACGTGTGGAAAAAGTGAATCCAAAGTGATGGGAAGAGAGACTGCGGGAGAACGGCTGGCTCCCTGCAGCCAGAGAGTTGCGGAGCACAAAATCGGAACTTTTAGAGTCTGCTCCCCTAAGGGAAATTGCTCCAGAGGCTAGGCCAGGAGTTTAGCCCTCACAGGAGCAGTGTGGTTTCAGGATCCATGGGGTCACAAAGGGACAAGGGGGGAGGGTTTCAGTGCGGCAGAGCCCCCAAGTACCTGGGTGGAGAAGCCAGTGGCAGAGAAGGAGCTCCGCAGTGCACTATCAGCTTGAGCGTAACTTAGACTGTGATCCGAGGCACAGTCGGAACACGGCTCACCAGGCAGGGACCCCACAGGAGGCAGCTCTGGAGAGACCCCTTCCTTTCTCCTCTGGGAGCGGCGGCGCAGGAGCACGTAGCAGGTAGCTGGGTTTGGAGACTCCAGACGGGGCCACGAGCCAGAGATACAGAAGATCAGTGAGAATATCCAGCCAAACCCAAGTTCATCAATCAGTGAAAACTGTGGAACCCCAGAGTATTTTTCTTTCTCACTCACCTATTCTTATCCCAATAAAATGACAAGGCGGAAAAACTCACCACAAAAAAAAGAACAGGAGAGAGTACCAATGGCTAGAGACCTAGTTAATACAGACATCAGTAATATGTCAGAAATAGAGTTCAAAATGATAGTTATCAAGGTGCTAGCTGGGCTCAAAAAAAGCATGGAAGATATTAGAGAATCCCTTTCTGGGGAAATAAAATCCCTTTCTGGAGAAAAAAAGAACTAAAAACTAACCAAATTGAAATCAAAAAAGCTATTAATGAGGTTCAAACAAAAATGGAGGCTCTTACTGTTAGAATAAATGAGGCAGAAGAAAGAATTAGTGATATACAAGACCAAATGATGGAGAATAAAGAAGCTGAGAAAAAGAGAGACAAACAACTATTGGACCATGAGGCAGAAATTAGAGAGATAAGTGATGCCATAAGACACAACAATATTAGAATAATTGGGATCCCAGAAGAAGAAGAAAGAAAGAAAGGGGTAGAAGGTGCATTGAAGTAAATTATTATAGAGAATTTCCCTAATCTGGCGAAGGTAACAAGCCTCAAATCCAGGAGGCACAGAGAACCCCCCTCAAAATCAATAAAAATAGGTCTACACCCTGTCACTTATTAGTAAAACTTACAAGTCTTAGTGACAAAGAGAAAATCCTGAAAGCAGCTCGAGACAAGAAATTGGTAACATACAGAGGCAGAAATGTTAGACTGGCAGCAGACCTATCCACAAAGACCTGGCAGGCCAGAAAGAAATGGCATGATATATTCAGAGCACTAAATGAGAAAAATATGCAGCCAAGAATACTATAACCAGCTAGGCTGTCACTGAAAATAGATGGAGATATAAAAAGCTTCCAGGACAAACAAAAACTAAAAGAATATGCAAACACCAAACTAGCCCTACAGGAAATATTGAAAGGGGTCCTCTAAGCAAAGAGAGAGCCTAAAAGAAACAGAGACCAGAAAGGAAGAGAGACAATATACAGTTAACAGTCACAATAAGGCAATACAATGGTACTAAACTCATATCTGTCAATAGTTACCCTAAATGTAAATGGGCTAAATGCCCCAATCAAAAGTTACAGACTATCAAAATAGATGAAAAACCAAGACCCATCGATATGCTGTTTACAAGAAACTCATCTTAGACCCAAAGACACCTCCAGCTTTAAAGTGAGAGAGTGGAAAACAATTTACCATGCTAATGGACATCAAAATAAAGCTGGGGTAGCAATCCTTATATCAGATAAGTTAGATTTTAAGCCAAAGACTATAATAAGAGATGAGGAAGGACACTATATCATACTTAAAGGGACTGTCCAACAAGAAGATCTAACAATTGTAAATATCTATGCCCCTAACGTGGGAGCAGCCAATTATATAAACCAATTAATGACAAAGTCAAAGAAACACATCAACAATAATACAATAATAGTAGGGGACTTTAATACCCCACTCACCGAAATGGACAGATCATCTGAGCAAAAGATCAACAGGAAAATAAAGGTTCAAAATGACACACTGGACCAGATGGACATCACAGATATATTCAGAACATTCCACCCCAAAGCAACAGAATACACATTATTCTCTAGTGCACATGGAACATTCTCCAGAATAGATCACATTCTGGGACACAAATCAGGTCTGAATCAGTACCAAAAATTTGGGATCATTCCCTGCATATTTTCAGACCACAATGCCATGAAACTAGAACTCAGTCACAAGGGGAAAGTTGGAAAGAACTCAAATACATGGAGGCTAAAGAGCATCCTACTAAAGAATGAATGGGTTAACCAGGAAATTAAAAAAGAATTAAAAAAATTCATGGAAACAAATGAAAATGAAAATACAACTGTTCAGAATCTCTAGGACACAGCAAAGGTGGTCCTGAGAGGAAAATATATAGCAATACAAGCCTTTCTCAAGAAACAAGAAAGATCTCAAATATAAAACCTAACCCTACACCTAAAGGAGCTGGAGAAAGAACAAGAGATAAAACCTAAACCCAGCAGAAGACGAGAAATAGTAAAGAGCAGAGCAGCAATCAATGAAATAGAAACCAAAAGAACAGTAGAACATATCAATGAAACTAGGAGCTAGTTCTTTGAAAGAATTAATAAGATTGATAAACCCATGGCCATACTTATCAAAAAGAAAAGAGAAAGGACCCAAATTAATAAAATCATGAATGAAAGAGGAGAAATCACAA
>CM052810.1:17918016-17971391 GCA_028533885.1 Nasua narica
ATGCCAGCAAATTAGACAATCTGGAAGAAATGGATGCATTCCTAGAAACACACAAACTACCAAAACGGAACCAGGAAGAGATAGAAAACCTGAATAGACCCATAACCAGTAAGGAGATTGAAACAGTCATCAAAAATCTCACAAGAAACAAGAGCCCAGGGCCAGATGGCTTCCCAGGGGAATTCTACCAAACATTTAAAGAAGAATTAATACCTATACTCTTGAAATTGTTCCAAAAAATAGAAATGGAAGGGAAACTTCCAAATTCATTTTATGAGGCCAGCATTACCTTGATCCCCAAACCAGACAAAGACCCCATCAAAAAGGAGATTTACAGACCAATATCCTTGATGAACACGGATGTAAAAGTTCTCACCAAAACTAGCCAATAGGATCCAACAGTAGATTAAAAGGATTATTCACCATGGCCAAGTGGGATTTATTCCTGGGCTACAAGTTTGGTTCAACATCTGCAAATCAATCAATGTGATACAATACATTAATAAAAGAAAGAACAAGAACCATATGATACTCTCAATTGATGCTGAAAAAACATTTGACAAAGTACAACATCCTTTCCTGATCGAAACTCTTCACAGTGTAGGCATAGAGGGTACATTCCTCAACATCATCAAAGTCATCTATGAAAAACCCACAGTGAATATCATTCTCAATGGGGCAAAACTGAGAGCTTTTCCTCTGAGATCAGAAACACAGCAGGGATGCCCATTATCCTCGCTACTATTCAACATAGTACTAGAAGTCTTAGCCTCAGCAATCAGACAACAAAAAGAAATAAAAGGCATCCAAACTGGCAAAGATGAAGTCAAACTCTTACTCTTTGCAGATGAAATACTTTATGTGGAAAACCCAAAAGACTCCACTCCAAGACTGCTAGACTCATACAGGAATTCAGTAACGTGTCAGGATGTAAAATTAATGCACAGAAATCAGTTGCATTTCTATACACCAACAGCAAAACAGAAGAAAGAGAATTTAAGGAGTCCATTCCATTTACAATTGCACTCAAAACCATAAGATACCTTGGAATAAACCTATCCAATGAGGCAAAGAATCTGTACTGAGAAAACTATAAAGTGCCCATGAAAGAAATTGAGGAAGACACAAAGAAATGGAAAAACATTCCATGATCATGGATTGGAAGAACAAATTTTGTGAAAATGTCCATGTTACCTAAATCAATCTACACATTTAAGGCGATCCCTATCAAAATACCATCAATTTATTTCAAAGAAATGGAACAAATATTCCTAAAATTTATATGGAACCAGAAAAGACCACGAATAACCACAGGAATGTTGAAAAAGAAAACCAAAGTCGGCGGCATCATATTCCAGACTTCAAGCTGTATTACAAAGCTGTAATCATCAGGACAGTCTGGTACTGGCACAAAAACAGACACACAGATCAATGGAACAGAATAGAGAGCCCAGAAATGGACCCTCAGGTCTATGGTCAACTAATCTTTGACAAAGCAGGAAAGAATATCCAATGGAAAAAAGACAGTCTCTTCAACAAATGGTGTTGGGAAAACTGGACAGACACATGCAAAAGAATGAAACTGGACCATTTCCTTACACCACACACAAAAATAGACTCAAAATGGATCAAAGACCTCAATGTGAGACACGACTCCATCAAAATCCTGGAGGAGAACACAGGCAACAACCTCTTCGACCTCAGCCACAGCAACTTCTTCCTAGAAACATTTCCAAAGGCAAGGGAAGCAAGGGTAAAAATGAACCACTTGGACTTCATCAAGATCAAAAGCTTTTGCACAGCAAAGGAAACAGTCAACAAAATGAAAAGACAACTGACAGAATGGGAGAAGATATTCGCAAATTACATACCAGATAAAGGGCTAGTATCCAAAATCTATAAAGAACTTCTCAAACTCAACACCCAAAGAACAAATAATCCAATCAAGAAATGGGCAGAAGATATGAACAGACATTTCAGCAAAGAGGGCATACAAATGGCCAACAGCCACATGAAAAATTGTTCAACATCACTAGGCATCAGAGAAATACAAATAAAAACCACAGTGAGATACCACCTCACACCAGTCAGAATGGCTAAAATTAGCAAGTCAGGAAACGACAGATGTTGGCAAGGATGCAGAGAAAGGGGAACCCTCCTACACTGTTGGTGGGAATGCAACAGTGGGTATAGCCTCTCTGGAAAACAGTATGGAGGTTCCTCAAAATGTTGAAAATAGAGCTACCTTATGATCCAGCAATTGCACTACTGGGTATTTACCCTAAAGATACAAATGTAGTGATCCGAAGGGGCACATGCACCCAAATGTTTATAGAAGCAATGTCCACAATAGCCAAACTATGGAAGGAACCTAGATGTCCATCAACAGATGAATGGATAAAGAAGAGTGGTATATATATTCAATGGAATACTATGCAGCCATCAAGAGAAATGAAATCTTCCATTTGCAACAATGTGGATGGAACTAGAGGGTATTATGCTAAGCAAAATAAGTCAGTTAAAGACAATTATCACATGATCTCTCTGATACAAAGAATTTGAGAGGCAGGGTGAGGGGTTCTAGGGGGGTACAGGAGAGAAATGAAACAATATGGGATGGGAAAAGAGAGAAAGCATAAGAGACTCCTAAACTCACGAAACAAACTAAGGGTGGCTGGGATTTGGAGGGGGGTAGGGTTATGGACATTGGGGAGGGTATGTGCTATGATTAGTACTGTGAAATATGTGAGCCTGATGAATTACAGACATGTACCATGGGGCAAATAATACATTATATGCTAATAAAAAAAAAAAGGAAAAAAATGCCCAGTGCTCATCACTATAAGCCCTCTTCTTTATTGAAGGACCATGATATCATTTGGATCCTCTGGTACTTCAGGTCCTATATACAATAACATACACAAGGTTTTAGAATTTTTCTTTCTTCAATGCACAGTTCCCTGGTACATGCCAACATGAAGTTTAGGAAAAGACTGGGGAAATATTGACTTCATATAATTGAGGTGATACTATAGACAGCTTCCTTAATAGGAAAAAATGTCCTCTTTAGTCTGTGAACTGTCTTAGACCTAGAAACTAGGCAAGGGACCAGAATTTTCAACTGCAGCATCTGACATCTTTTGCTTATGCTTCTCACCTCTTAATATTTTCAGAAAAATAAATATAATTATGGCAAAATACAACAATAAAGTACTGTAAGTTAAACTATACTTGTTCACTCATCTGTTCTAATTATCTATTTCTGTTTAACAAATTAGTCTAAAATGTACTGGCTTAAAACACATGTTTAAAAAATGAGACAAGATGAAACCAGAGAAGGAGACAAACCATAAGAGACTCTTAATCTTGGGAAACAAACTGAGGGTTACTGGAGGGGAGGGGGATGGGTTGGATGGGGTGGCTGAGTGATGGACATTGGGGAGGGTATGTGCTGTGGTTAGCGCTGGAAATTGTGTAAGTCTGGTAAATCACAGACCTGTACCCCTGAAACAAATAATACATTATTTGTTAATTCAAAAAAAAAAAAAAGAAAAAAATTGCTCACAATATTGTGGGTCAAAAATTCAGGAAGGCTCAGCTTGTTGATCTGTGTCTGATTCATATGCCCACTCAGTCTGAGAAATTTGCAGCCATGATGTTTTTTAACCCACATTTCTAGTTAAATATGGCTCACTGGCTTCTCTTTCTGTCTTTGTGTCTATCACTCTCCATATAGCATCTCATTCCTGGTGTCCTATGTGGTTTTATCTTCTCATACCAGAGTTTTTTCTAAGCCCTCATGTCTACAGAAAACCTTTCAAGAGATAGGAGAATATAGAAGCTGTCAGTCTCTTAAAGCCTGGACCTGGAAACTGGAACAGGGAGACATCTACCATATCCTGTTGGTCAAAGAAGCCACAGAGGCCACCCAGAATAGAAGGGGAAAGATTTAAACCTTACCTCGCAGTGGAAGGAGTGTCAAAGAATCTGGATCGATCTTTAATCTACCACATGATTTTGCCCATGGAAAATCTACAGATTAAGGTACTCTCTTTGCCACCCCAGATCTGCTGTCCTGTATTATAATCCAAAAGTGCCATAATATGGCCTCTGCCAACTTAAAAAATATATAGATAATATCCGTTAATACCAAAGAATCTAGGTCCATGGTGCCATTTTTTAAAATCAATTCCATCCTACAGATGATATCAAACATTGACATGATCTAAAATTCCAAGGCCCCCTGACCAGTGCATCTCTTATCCGTCAGTAGAGGTAGGAGGCATTCTTCACTCTCTTATGTAATAGATCCATTCTAACATCCCCATCATTTACATAGCCTTCTGAATCCTTCTTCAAAACTTTACCATGAGAATTTTGTCTTTCACCTTATTTACAGCAGGCCATGATTATGTTCACAATTGAGGAACCATCCCAACAAAATCTTTTTTTTTTAAGATTTTATTTATTTATTTGACAGAGAGAGAGATCACAAGTAGGCAGAGAGGCAGGCAGAGAGAGAGGGGGAAGCTTGCTCCCCACTGGGCAGCCAGCCTGATGCAGGGCTCGATCCCAGGACCCTGAGATCATGACCTGAACCAAAGGCAGAAGTTTTAACCCACTGAGCCACCCAGGCGCCCCCCAACAAATTCTTATCAACTATCTCCAAGTGCCCTAAGAATTTAAACACAAGTCATGAATATGTGCTCTCATGTCAATGTTTCTCCTTGCCAAGTTTTAAATTCTGCCCACTCATTCAATTTCAAACAGATCTATTCATTCACCTGTTCCTTTTTCTTTCCAGTTTGTATTAACTAGGAACTCCAATTCTTCCCCATGTAAGACCCTTCCTTAGAGCAAAAGCTCTATTGTCCTCCTGTTGTGTCCTGAAGCCTAATTAGTTATTGGTCCAAGAGGAAATAAACAGAAGCAGATATGGACCTCATTAAAGACAAGTTTTTAACAAATAAGGGAAGTTATGTTTTCTACCTTGTCTAGGGGACTTGATGAGAATCTAGAGGTTCAAAATTCTCACAATCATCTACTGAGATATTCTAATCACAGATCTCTAAATCTTACTATTTTCTTATTATAGTTTGAATAGCTAGCATAAGATGTCTGGAAAAACTATGCATTCAACATTTTTTGCTGCTCAGCCACTCTTAAAATTAAAACCAAGGCCTGTTTTTATCCACAAAATCCTTGTAGTTGCAAAAAATACGAGTGTCTTTAGTTCAGCCATGGAAGTTTCTAGCTTGCCCAATGTGCTTTGAGTTTTTAGTTTTAAGGGAATTAATTGAGTTAACTGGTTTACCCAATTCTTCAGCTTCCACATGTACCTCCTCAGAATCCTCCACTTATGATATTCTAGAAAAGTGTGATCATTTTGTATGCCCAAGTTGATCACCATCTCACTTACCACCACACTGTGGCCCTTCTGCCATCGGACAGGTATGTGGTCCACTTCCAGAATGCTACATGAGGCACAGTGGGCCGGCTCTTTGTACCAACAATCAGCCTGGGTTCCCTTTCTAAAGCTCATTGTGAATTAATGTCTGGCTTACAAGCTATTTGTTTAGAATATGATTCCAGGAGAAGGAGTGAGAATAAAATGAGAGAAGGTAGGAGAAAAAGCCAATACAAGGATGCATTTTTGAATTGAGAATCCCTGTAGGGGATTAGTGTTCTTATCCTCTAGGAACCTCTGAGGAATCTTATAAATGTGGCTCAACCTAGACTACTGACGGAAGGGATGGGCAAGTCATAATCATTGTTTCTATTCTGATTGGTTGAAGGTTTCCCCTAGGCCACGGGCTCTGCTGCACTTGTGGAATCCACACGTGTAGGTGCAAGAGGATCCCTGTCGACACCCAAGCCAAATCATAAGAGACGTTTCTGACAAGCCAGAGAAATGTGACAGCTGCCAAAGTGAGACCCTGTCATTGTGAAGTATGTCAAAGCCTGTGCAGAACTATTTTCTCTAACTGTGACTTGAATCAGAAGTGAGGCCAATAGGATCTTAGATATTGCTTAATAGCCTATCTGAGAGAAAGTCTAAGGAAGAGATGGATGAGAAAACCTGACAAATTTTAAAACATGAAGGAAAAAACAACAAAATTTGCCAATGGCTTTAGGTAAAAGATAGGAGGATTCAAATATTGTGGCTCTTGGAACTATGTGTATGAGTCAAGCTGAACAAAAACGGGCTTTGGATTAAAAACATAACTGCAATAGGTTTGACATAAAATACCTGCCCCAAATGTTCCATTTCATGAAGGATTCCTACTTAATGAATCACAGAAAGGTAAAATAAGGGCCTAATTCCCATCATTTTTGAAAATGGGGTGAGAGGGGTATGTAAATGTCAGCGATTTTAAGGACTTTTGCCAGAAAAAATACTAATGGGAACGAATTTGAAAAACACAGAAAACTTCCAGGCTCATCATGAGAGAATCATTTACCAGATTAAGAAGCACTGCTTTAGCTAATCCATAATGAGAACAAAGAGCAGAGCCACCAGGCAAAGTTATCTCTTAGAGGCCAGAGCAAACTGGAAAGGAGCTCTAATAATCACAAACTTAAAGCTCCCTGCCAAAAAATCTTTCAGATCTGGCTTTCTTTCTTTTCTCCATAGGAGATTTTTTGAATCGGTGAATTTAAGCCTGTGTCAGTTCTTAAAACATTTAGATGGAGAAGCCTACACAGTTCTCTAAACCTAAGTTTCACTTCCAATTGCAGATTAAAAAAAAATGTATCCCCCCATAAAAATAAACGAAGGAAAAAGTAACATGCACTGAGCGAAAAATATAATAGTACAAAACAGTTGAACAACTCTATAGTCTTATAAATATCTTTTTAATGTAGAATCAATACAAGAAAACTAGGCTCATGATGATTTTTTTTCCAAGATTTTATTTATTTATTTGACAGAGGGAGAGAGATCACAAGCAGGCAGAGAGGCAGGCAGAGAGAGAGGAGGAAGCAGGGTCCCCGCTGAGCAGAGAGTCCGATGCGGGGCTCAATCCCAGGATCCTGAGATCACAACCCAAGCTGAAGGTAGAGGCTTTAACCCACTGAGCCACTCAGGCGCCCCAGGCTCATGATAATTTTTAAAGGAATGCACATAAAATGTGTGTGTGAAAAATTTTGTGTGTGAAAAATTCCAAAACATTATAGAAATATGAAGCTAGTTGAGAAATAAGAGGAAATCTGGAAATTGGGATAAATGACTCAAAATTAAAAACTATGTTTAATAAAGTAGTATAACTAATCCCAAACAGATTGGATTCAGAGGCCATTTTGAAAATCGAAGCAGAGGCTCCTAAAGTTGTATAGAACATATGAGAAAGGGATGGAGATGAAACAAGAGTAAAGAAGAGAAGCAGTAGTTCATATACATAAGAAAGACCGAGAAAATAATCAAGGAATGGGGAAATTTTTTTTTCAAATTATGAGAAGAAACTAATGAATTAGAGAAGTGAATCTGCAAATTAGTGAAGAAATCAATTTGTCTCTCTCAGAGAATGTTTAAAATTATATAGTAAACAAGAGACAGCATAAACAACTCCTATAAGCATCATTACAATGGAAACAAATTAACTGCAAAAACAAAATTAAAAGTTTATGCTCATTTAGATTTCACTTGTAAAAATCAGATCAAACAAAATCTTAAGCAATGAGTTCCAGAAGACTTAGTGAAATCCAAAGGATTTTAATTGATTTCATTTTTAATTTATCTAGGAAAGTAGCAGAAATACAATACAAGTAAAAATACAGGAAATAAACTGCTCACAGCTTCAATAATTTCACACACACACACACACACCCTAAACATCACACAGTCAGAGGGCAGTCTAAAGACAGACTCAAAATCTTTTGACAACGTCTATAAGTTTATATGCTAATTATATAAATGAATGCATGGAAGTGTCCCAAATTAGAGATGTGAAAGCATTGTTTGTCTATTGTTACAATAAAAGAAATGTAGCCATTAATAAATGTTGTAAAAAGTGGTAATGTAAATGTTAAAAAAAAAACCGGATGCTTATTTTTTTTTTTCTCTTCTTGTGCCTACAGGGCTGAATGAAATACAGGCATTCCCTTTTAGCTCTGCAGGGAAGAGTTTATAGACGCCTTTGAAAAAACAGAGATGCTAGTGTTATTAGCAGTGCAGCAAATTACAACCAGGCAAATCAGTGTAAATTCTCTAACACTGCAGAGTAATTTTACTTTTCAGAGAAGAGTCTTGTTAGAAATAAACTTTGTTAGATCAGTATTTAAAATTCATAATAATACTTACTTTTTTTGGTGCTATAAGAGGAAAAGGCCTTTTCCTCCTAATCTTGCTAAAATACCTGTACTAGTGGTTAAAATCATCTATAATTTCAAGGTTGAATATTGGAATTCCTTTACATAGCTCCCAGAGTAAGCAAAAAAAAGTCTGAGGTCTTCTAAACTCAGACTGGAGGAGAAAATCAGGGAAACAATTTTAACAAATGGATTATGAGACCTGTGATATTTTGTCTTTACTTTTGTTGTTTGTTGTTGATTAAGGAATATTTTGTCTTCTGTTATTTATTAAGGAATAATTCCCTTAAATGTCTATCTTTTTGGAACCTTTTATCTCTTGCTTTTCTGATAATTTAAAGTATATTCTTAGTGTATCTTACTTGTTTAATATCCAAATGAGTTATATCGTGAGGCATTTTTAAGGCTTCAATTTAGAGCACATTTAAAACATTTTTGGAATCACTCCTTTATATGGATCTTTTTTCTAGCACCACTATTATACATTATATGATTTTATCCCTAAGTTCCTATAAAGGTGACCTGTCAATGTGAATAGATCTTGTATATCTATCTTATAAAATGCAGACTCTTCCTTTTGGAAATGGTTTGAAAATTTATGAACATATTTGTATTCATTTGAAAATAGAGGCAACAGGAGTGCAAATGGGTATAGTCACTCTGGAAAACACTGGAGGTTCCCAAAAAAGTTAAAATAGAGCTACCCTATGATCCAGCAATTGCACTATTACGTATTTATCCAAAGGATAAAAACATAGTGATTCAGTGGGGCATGTGCACCCCAATATTTATAGCAGCAATGCCCCCAAGAGCCAAACTATGGAAAGAGCCTGGATGTTCATTAACAGATAAAGAAGTGGTATATATATACAATGGAATATTACTTAACCACCAAAAATGATGAAAATTTGCCATTTGCAACAATGTGGATGGAATTAGAGGGAATTATGCAAAGTGAAATAAGTCACTCAGAGTAGGACAAATACATATAATTTCATTCGTCTGTGGGATTTAAGAAACAAAACATATGAACATAGGGAAAGGGAAGGAAAAATAGCATAAGATGAAAACAGAGATGGAGGCAAACCCTACGAGTCTCTTAACTATTCGAAACAAACTGAGGGTCACAGAAGGGAAGGGGTGAGAGGGCAGGGCAATTGGGTGATGGGCATTAAGGACAGGATGTGATATAATGAGCCCTGGGTGTTATATGCAACTGATGAATCTCTAATTTCTACTCCTGAAACTAATAATACACTATATGTTAACTAAAGTGAATTTAAATTAAAAAAAAAAAGAAAAAGAAAATAGAGGCATCATTCTGGTTAATAAGAGAATTAACCCTTTCCTTTGCTCTGAAAGGTGAACAAAGACATGTAATTCTATAAGTCAATAGCTCTAATGAGAATCATCAGAGTTATAAGTAGGTTGAAGCCTTGTAGAAGAAGGATCCTGTATCCATTGTCCAAAATATTTGTTAAGTATTTGATATCTCAAATAAACTCTGCTATGCCATAAAAGAAGAGTGTTACTTCCCCAAATCTGGTGTTTTATGTAAGTTGTGGGTGTTGTTAGACTTTTCCTTAGAAAGAGTTGGAGGCTGATGCTGAGAAAGGAGCAAAATGGCAAACACATCGAGAGCCAACCAAAACATAGATAAGTTCACAAATGACATATGTGCCATTGTAAATCACCATTCCTTCTTTCTTAAATCTGTAAGTCACAGGCAGAAATGGACCTTGGTAAAATTTGGACTTTCAGAAAGGTTACCATCTTTCATAGAGTACAATAATCCAGGGACTCTATTAAACACGAGGTAAAGGCAGGCTTACAACTTGCATTTTGGCAGAGACCCAAAGAAAGACAGAGGAGTAGGAAAACATCCAAGATGGAAAAGGGAAAAGCTTCAGGTATGCCTTGTTTAAAGGCTATTAGCATAGAGAAGCTACAGGTGGATTGCCTACAAGCAGGGCACCTTATATGATTAGTTAGTAATTATTAGTAAACATTATCTTTCTTAATTTGATCCTAAGTTGGAAGTGGGGGCAAAAGTTAGGGAAGCTGTCACTATTAACAAGTCCTGGTCATTTGGAGCCAATTACTATAGGGGTTATTGCCTGGCTTCTTGAAGTGGTTGCTAAATATAATAGGTTGGCTTTTTGGATTGGTTACTTCAGACACTAAGTTGTCTTCCCAGATTGGTTGCTGCAGGTTGTGGGTCTGAGTTTCACTTTTTAATATACAGTATGGCCATTTTCCATTTGTATATGCAGTTTCTCAACTTATTAGACTGTCTGCAAAAGATTTTATGAGTAGTAATTTATCATGGTGAAAATCCTATGATACAGGTAACCACTACTAAATAGGAGGAAAATAAAACCTACACGAATCAAGAAACATTTTAAGTTGACTCAGATTAAGAAGTGGTGGTGATGTGCTTTGAGTTCTCTAAGCTCTCGTTCCTAATTTGTAAAGCAGTGCTAACCAATAGAACTTTCTGTGAACAAATATTAATAAACTCTGCCATCCAATAAGAGAACTCATAGCCACATGTGGTTATTGAGCAGTTGAAATGTGGCTACTGTGACTGAAGAACTTAATTGTTAACTATGCTTAAGTTTAATTAGTGTAAGTATGTATTCATATAACCACGTATGGCTCATGGACTCTGTATGAAAGAACACAGCTCTATAGAATACAGAATACTTCTCTGAAATAGGAATTTTGAGGGAAATATCTTCATTCGGGTTGCATTAGCTAAAAATCATAACTATGTACCATTAAAAAAAGAAGAAAAAAGTATTATTTGTGGTTCTAGAGGCTGGGAAGTCCAAGATTAAGGTACCAGAATAGTTAGGTTCTGGTGAGAGCCCTCTTACTGGTCTCAGACAGCTGTCTTCTTACTGTTTCCTTACATGGAAGAGAAAGGTCATTTCTCTCATGTCTCTTCTCATAGGGCACTAATCCCACCTGTGAGGGATCCACTCTCATGACCTGCTTATCTCCCAAAGGCCCCACAAACAAATATCATCACTGGGGATCAGGTTTCAATATATGAATTATGTGAACACAAATATTTATTCCAGGAAATAAAACATCATTTTTAAAGTTAAGTCATTTAGAGAGAAAAAAAAAAGTCATTTAGAAAGAAAACAAATGGAACAGAGAAGAAGAGACTAGCATTAAATATAATTGTGTTAAATCATATATTTGTATGTATGTTATGTGTGTTTATATTGCATATTTTTCTATATATGTGTATATTCTATATTTCACATATGTGATAGTAAGTGTGTTGCATATAAAATAGATTTACAGCAGTTATAAGTATAGTATAGTAGTATAGAGTACTAGTAGTGGTGTGACAACAGTGACAAGGAATAAAGCCGATTCACTATAAAATTGAAAGATTAAGAATTCCAGTTGTTGAAAGATCAAAGAAATAACTCAGTTGCCAAAGATCTTTCTATATCCCAACTGTGCCATAGTCTCCATAGGAATAGTTGTCATTGGGTTTATATGACATTTTTGATAATCTTATTTCTATACCCCATTAGTTGATATTACTTGGTACTCTCAGTTCTTGAAAATGAAATGAGCCAAATACATTACACTTAATGGGTATAATTTTTCACAAAAACTAAACAGTAATTTCCTCTTTAATCCCATATGCCTTTTATGATACACTATACTTTAGGTGGCGAGATTCAGGCAGTCTTTCTCCCTATATAGGCATTTAGCATACAAAAAAATATGACCCCGTAATTGCACTACTGGGTATTTACCCCAAAGAAGCAGATCCAGTACAAAGAAAGGCCACATGAACCCCAATGTTCATAGCAGCAATGGCTACAATCGTCAAACTGTGGAAAGAGTCAAGATGCCCTTCAACAGATGAATGGATAAAGAATATATGGTCCATATATACAATGGAATATTATGCCTCCATCAGAAAGGATGAACACCCAACTTTTGTATCAACATGGAAGGGACTAGAAGAGATTATGCGGAGTGAAATAAGTCAAGCAGAGAGAGTCAATTATCTTATGATCTCACGTGTGGAGCATAAGGGAAATCTTGGAGGGCATTGTGAGAAGGAAAGGAAGGGTGGATGGGGGGAAATCAGAGGAGGAAATGAACCATGAGAGAATGTGGACTCGGAGCAACAAACTGAGGGTTTTGGAGGGAAGGGGAGTGGAGGGTTGGGCAAGCCTGGTGGTGGGTATTGAGGAGGGCACCTACTGCATGGAGGACTGGATGTGGTACATGAACAATTAATCTTGTAACACTGAAAAAATAAAATAAAAGTATTTGGGGGAAAAAAAGCACACTCTACACAAAAAAAAAGATAATCAAATACATAAAATGAAAATGTAAATGTATCATTTCTGAAATAAGAATCTTAAAGTTGTCATATCTCAATACACATTCTACTAAGCTAACATTTTATACTTTTCTTCAACCCTAACAAATTCTTAATAGAATATATATTCTCCTATTATTGACAAATGCTAAGCATCAAATTCTTTACCTTTTTATTCTGCATAATGATAGATATTTCCAGTTAAAATCAAGTCAAAACTATATTGCTTAAACAACTGCATTCCTTCATTGCTTATGCCTCTATAATGGTAAATCTCACTTTCGAATCCATTGTTAAAGGAAGAATCAACTTTGTTAATCCAGATGCTGCTTTAGAATCTTATCTTTTTAAAAAAAAAATTAGCAAGGAATATTTTATATTCTTCCTTCTACATTAACCAGCTGTGAGTTTTATTTCTCAGAATTTCTAGCAACCTTGCATATGTTTAGAGGCAGACAGTCTTAATGCTTTTATT
Organism: Nasua narica; assembly: GCA_028533885.1. Lineage (NCBI taxonomy): Eukaryota > Metazoa > Chordata > Mammalia > Carnivora > Procyonidae > Nasua > Nasua narica. Next base: position 17,931,162 of record CM052810.1, read on the forward strand.
TTCTTGCATCATTTCAATTAGACCACTGCTGTTGAGCGACTACTGTTCTTATGCACTGAAGATAACCTATCTTGATCCTCACATTAATTTCTGGGTTTGGGGCAAATAGATAGTAAACTTTTAAAAAAGTGAACTTTTACAATATAATATGATTATTAGATTGAGGGGCACGGATAGCATTACATACAGAATGCTATGGGAACACAGACCTGGAACACTAGCAAACATTGAAGTCCAAGGAAAGTTTCCTGAGAGAAGTATGATCATGCGATAAAGCTAATAATAAATCAACTATAATATGAGGACCAAATGAAATAAAACATCTTCTTACTCACTCTTTTAAGTTCCTTTTCAGTTATTTTGGATGCAGAAATTGTGAGGAAATTATTCAAATTATTCAAAGAATACTGTTACATAGTTTTGTACAATCAATGAGAGTTTGGATAACATGCATTTGTTACCTTAATATGGTTTTGATAATGGATAATCAATCCAGATTTACATTTTTGACAGTTTAGAAACAAAGTGAAACAGAGTAAATCAAATATGAATCAAGACATGGTAAATTACTTGTGAATAATCCCATTTCAGAATTTCCAAATGTTTCCTTCTCAATTCATACATAATAGTAAAATGACTGCTTATTATAGATTTTCCTGGATGGAAGACTCTGGATCATCAAATTAGATAAGAATTCACTTTAAAAATATTAACTAAGGCAATGATATAAGAATGTGTTAGGTAGAAAATAAGCTAACAAGTTTATGACTCATTCACTAATTGAATCATTCCTACAACAAATATTTTCTGAGCACTTTGTACATATGATACAGTCCTAGGTGCTAAGTATCTGGCAGTGGAAAATAAAACAAAGCAAAACAGGAAAAGTATCTGCCTTCCTTGAGTCTACTTTCTGGATGTGGGAGGAAAAAGTAAACCAATGCATAAATACAGTCTATGGTATTTTGGATGTGAGTGCATAAATATGAATACATTTTAGTAAATGGTCATATGCATTAAACATCCTTTGATTTGGAAAACCTACATTTCCTTTTAAAAATTTCAATGTTTATGGGGACAATCCTTGGTTTAAAACTTCTTTGGAAAATATTCCATTTTAATGTCTTTTGACCTGAGGTGAGACTTTGTAGGCCATTTTAACTTTAACAAAGGCCAAGCTGATATTCAGATTTAGGGATCTAAAAATTGTGATTTATTCATTAGCACTAAGAGATGATAACCTGACTGTTCAATTTGTAAAATGTGTCTGAACAAGTGGAACAACCTGCAGATAGGTTGTTTGATAAATTTAAAATAGGATACTGCTGATTCTTTAGAGCTATTTTCATAGCAGGTTTATAAGTAGCTCTGTATCATTGTGCAGACATTTCTCCTAAGGATCAAAAGTTTAAGCACTCTTAACAGGGATAAAAAAATACAGGAAACTTCTTAATCTTTTATTTTTCCTTACTTGGATATCACACAGACTTGGGTATAATAATCCTGCTATGTTAAAGCATGCAAATGTGGGTCTTTTTTGAGGTCTGAACTTTGAAGATTCTCTTTAGTCTTTGACAGAAACATTTGGGCTTCTGTAAATGTAAGAAACACCCATACTCTTCCCTCAGACATCTGTAAATCATCTTCTGACTTCATTCAAATTGCTTATGCATTTTATTTTAATACCATTTTACTGCTTTCAATTTTAAAGCACATTTTCTCACTTAGTCCTTCGATTTTTAGTGACCAGACACAAGGGATATTCTTGAATTTGTTAAGGTAGGAGTAGAAATTCGTCAGGCAAATATGATGGAAAATGTTGTGGTAGAGGAATGTTGTCAGAGAAAAGAACCTCAGCCAATAGTTTTAGATTTTTATAGATAGAGCTAGCTCGAAAACTCTAACTTGCTGTTACCTAAAAACTGGAATAGGGAATTCACTGGTCAGCCTTGTCGCCAGGATGCTTGGTATCATGCCTTTAAAGGAACAGATAGCCTCTTCCACTGCCAAATTCAGGAAATGTCAAGCAGAGTGATCAGTGTTTTTCCTATATCTATGGGGCAAAATTAATTCTGCTTAATGTCCTCTTTAGAGTAGGGACCAATAGTGAATCAGCTCATTTCTCTGCTGACTCAGTTACTCTTCAATGCAAGATTTCAGGACATGAAGCAACTCACTTTGACCTTAGGAACTAATTTCATTTTTCTCCCTAGACTACCAGAAATTCTTCAGAAGCATTAATTATTTCTTTGTTCAATAATTTATCTCAGTATGGATCCAGATTTATTTTGGCTATAAATCAGTTTTTATTTCATTTCATTTTTTTAATTTAAATTCAATTGCCAACATATAGTACATCACTGGTTTCGGATGTAGAGTTCAATAATTTATCAGTTGCATAAAACACCCAGTGTTCATCACATCACATGCCCTCCTTAATACATATCACTCAACTGCCCCATCCTTCTACCCACCCCCCTTCCAGCAACCCTCAGTTTGTTTTCTATAGTTAAGAGTCTCTCATGGTTTGTCTCCCTCTCTGATTACTTCCCATTCAGTTTTCCCTCCCTTCCCTTATGATCCTCTTTGTTGTTTCTTATATTCCACATATGTGTGAAACCATATAAATGTCTTTCTCTGACTGACTTACTTCGCTCAGCATAATACCCTCCAGTTCCATCCACGTCACTGTAAATGGTAAGTATTCATCCCTTCTGATGGCTGAATAATATTCCTCTGTGTGTGTGTGTGTGTGTGTGTGTGTGTGTGTGTTTACACCCCACATCTTCTTTATTCATTCATATGTTGGTGAACATCTTGGCTCTCCATAATTTGTCTATTGTGGACATAATGATCTGAAGGGGCAACTGCACCACAGTGTTTATCAATGCAATGTTCGCTTCATTTTATTTTATTCAAATCATTCCAGATTTGGTTGTTGGGAGCTTTACAATCGGCTCTTGTATCCTTTTGACCTTCCTTCATCATTATATTGTTTTTCTTGTTTCATTGAACACTTTATTTTCTGGGACTACAAGATGCTTTAGATGCTTCTTGTGTATCTCCTGCCCAGTCCTAAAATTAGTTATTTCTCAGAGGAGTCCTGTCAAACACATAGCAACTATCTCTGATCTATTTAACATCTCTGTAATTCTTTTTCTGTAATTTCATGTAAATGGAATCATTCACAGGATAGCTTTTTCACACTGCTTCTTTCACTTAGAAATACATTTTTAAGATTCATATATATCTTTCCAAGTGTTGAGTGCTCATTTTTTAAATAATTCAATAAAATTCCATTAACAGATGCATCAAGTTCATTTGTCCATTCACTTATTGAAGTGTACCTAGTTGTTTCCAAGTTTGGAAAATCTGAGCAAAGCTGGTATTAACATTCACATGCTGGTTTTGAATACAATTTTCAAAACAGTTGGGTAAATTACTTAGGAATGCAAGTGCCAGCTTTTTGTCTTACAAAGAACTTCTAAGCTTTCCTCCATACTGGCTATACCATTTTCACTACCACCAACAATAGATGAGAGTTTCTATTATTCCAAAATCTTTCCAGCAACTTGTAGTGTCTCTTTTCTGGGTTTTAGAGATTCTGATAGGTATTAGAATTGTTTTAATTCGAAATTCCCAGATGACAGTTTGAGCATATTTTCATATATTTATTTTCCTTCTGTATATCTTCTTTGGCAAGATGTCTGCTGAGATCTTCGGCTCATTTGTTAACTTGGTTGTTAATTTTCTTACAGAATTTTTTGTATATTTTAAATACAAGTGCTTTTGCAGGTATGTGTATTGCAAATAATTTCTTTCCATTTGCAGTATTTCCTTTTGATTCTCCGAACACTATCACAGAGTTAAGAGTTTTTAATGTTAATAAGGTTAAACTTATTATGTATTGCTGCATTATTGTAGTTGTGCTTAAAAACTCATCATAAAACGCATGGTCATCTAGATTTTCTCTTATAGTTTCTTCAAGAAATTTAAGAGTTTAGTATTTTGTATTCAGCCTAATGATCAGTTTTGCATTAATTTATGTAAAAGGTGGAAGATCTCTGTGTGTGTGTGTGTGTATATATATATATATATATATATATATATATATATATAAAATTATTCCAACACCATTTTGTTAGAAAAGAGTTCTACATCAAATTGCCTTTACTTTGTCCTTTTGTCAAAGATTAGTTAAGTACACTTTTGTGTGTCTGTTCCCACTTATCTATCCTACCCCATGGAACTACTTGCCTGTTTCTTTGCCATATTATGCTGTTTTGATTACTCTGACTTTACAGGTAGTGTAAGTCCAACTTTGTTCTTTGTCAGTGTTGTCTTGTATATACTAGGTCTACCATTTTCCAGTTAATCATCTGAAACACTTTGTTGATATCTACAAAACAACTTGCTGTGGTTTTGATTGGGATTGTGTTGAATCTGTATATCACAGTGGAAATAACTGACATCCTAACAAGATTGAATCTTCTGAGCCATGAATGTGGAAACAGACCAGTATTATGAGAATTTATGTTATCTAGTAAGAAGTTGAACTTTGTTTAATATTCACTGTGCTATAGACACCAGAACTTGTTCTTTCTCCCTTGTTTACTTTGGTGCACCCTAAATGATTGGAGGGCAAATGAAGGCAAAAGGCAAGCTGACAGTCCCCAACCACCACCAAGGTGGGACACATGTATCATTCCTCAGGTACTCGTGACTGCCTAAGAACAAAGGCAGAGGAGAAACACGGTGAACTGATGAAGATCGCAGTCATACACGACATGAAACTCCACCACAGTATGTAACTATCTTAATAATTTACTAGAGAAACACAATCATAACAATTTCCGGACCTCCAGGAAACTATAGACTCAATTTCCTAGAACCCTAATGCCACCTTCACCCCCACGGATACAAGACCTTGTATAATCAGTCACTCTCCACAAACACAAGTGCAGCTCTTTCTGCCCCTGGGTCCTGTTCCCATGCTATAATAAAACCACCTTTTTAGTGAGGTAGAGCCTCTCAAGAATTCTTTGTTAACAATGTGCTCAACTACCCCACATCACTAAATCTCCACTCTACCCCTAGGTTGGGTTCTGAGAGGACCACCCCCCAAAGCGTGGTTCCAAAGCCCCAAGGACTGGGGACACCTTAGCAATACCTGAAGACTCAGCCTGACACAGAGAAAGAAACCATGCCATTTGCAACTGCAGAAAGGATTCAGAGCAGGAGATCTGAAAGAAAACCTGAACTAATCCCAGTGAACCCACACTTTCAGCTATGCTGTGAAGACAAACCCTGAGCCTGATACTTACTTACCCTAAACCCACACTCTCAACTCAGTCTTCTAGGATGGTTGCCACAATACCACAAGATCAGACCTACCCTGCTCCTGGGTCTTAACCCTAACCCTAACCCTAGGTTGGGCTCTGAAAGGAGCACTTCCAGAAGCCTGGCTCCAAAGCCCCAGGGAATGGGGACATCTGAGCAATACCAGAGAACTCAGCCTGACACACAGAAGGAAACCATGCCATTTGGAGCTCCAGAATGGATTGAGAGCCAGAGAAAACTGAAAGCAAACGAGTTAATCACAACAAACCCATACTCTCAGTGACCCCCTGAACACAAGCCCTGAGCCTGACACACTAACCCATGCCCTCAACTCAGCCCTCCGAGAAAGTCACCACAATCCCGACAGATGAGACATTCCATGCTCTTGGGCCCTAATCCTAACCCTAGGTTGGGTTCTGAGAGGACCACCCCCAGAAGCCTGGTGCCAAAGCCCTGGGGATTGTGCACACCTGATCAATACCAGCGGACTCACTTGGCACACAGAAGGAATCTGTGCCATTTGCAACTCCACAGCAGATTTAGAGCAGGAGAAATCTGAGTGCAAACCTGAGCCAATCCACCGAGTAGTCACATAGTCTTTACTATTAGGGAAGTTTAATACCAGGCTTTCTATTTTCTTAAGCTTTTTGTACTTAATGCAAAATCTACCTGGTGGTAAAAGGTGCGCTGCTGCTAAAGACGAAAAAGTCATTTCTCTGGTTAACCAATTTACTGGGAGATGTTCTATCTGATTGTGAATAATGGACCTATAAACATGCAAAGATGCTTCTTATTTCCATGACAACTGTTGTGAGCCCCTGTACAATATTCACTATGTCATGTCTTTTGAACTTAAAAAAATGGCTCATGTAGCCCATGTCCTTTGACTCATGTCATTAACTTAGTAGCCCTTCTATATTTTCTAAGCTCACATTGGCACCGAATGAAGTAACAGAAAAACCAATGCCCATCCTTTCAAACAGAATCTTGTTCTATGATTTCCACTCTCCTTTGCCTTGATAGTGGCTATTTCCTCATTAATCTCATGACAATTATACCACATTCACTAGATACAATGTGAAGAGAAACCATATCAGATCTGTAAAATAGCCAAAATCAAAGATGTTCAGTTTTTTAATAAATACAAAGCGAATAGGGCCAAATAGAAAAGCGAGTGACTGACATACCTGACCTCTTGAGCAAAATATCATAACAGAGAAGAAATTAAGAATACTTACAGAATAGCAGATAATTCTCCAATCATCTGTAAGACCTGACCAAAAATATTTTAAATCTTAACTTGAACAAACTCTGTCTTCTGTAATGAGATAAAACATTTGATCTAATACCAAATCAATACTCCACCACTCTGAGAGGATCCTTGAGGGAATAAAATGATTCAAGGAATGAGTGGGCTCCCTTTTTGTATATAAAAATTTGGGGGGAGAATGATTAGGAATAACCCTGCTAATCTGAAAAAGAACATGTTAGCAGATGGGAGAGGGAGGTAATGATACGCTCAAATGCTTGACTCTGGTTATAGGACGAAATGTGCTGCTGGACAACATGTTTGCTGACATTAGATTTGGCAAACAACTGAGCAGAAAGAAAAAAAATTAAGATATAATAAACAACAGAAAACACACAGGCCCAGCTCCAAGCTTCATTCAAATTATAGGACTAGAATGAGCACTTACCTCATTTGCCATCCCTAATCAGAAGAGAATTTCTGGACTACAAAAGCATCCTGTGTAGGATCAACAGTTTAAGAAAGGACATGTAACTCGAGTATTTATTTTGTTGGTTTAAGAAAATAAATACCGCCTTTTCCTTTTGCACCCAAATAAATATTCCACCTTCCTGTCTTCCTCTCCTCTCCTCCTCCCCATTTGTCCTCTCCTCTCTTCTCCTCTCCTTATCTCATTTCCTTTGCCCTTCTTTCCTTTAAACCTGATAAAAGGAGTGTTTAATTTACTGAAAAATGAGTTGTGCCATGAATGATTTATACAAAGCATTCCATAATCCATTTTGCAACAAAATCCATGCAAATTAATTGTTTTCACCCACTGCTGACAAGTTAAAGCTTTATACAGTCATTTCACATAGACTGGATACGATTTGAGTTTAGCTGGGAAAAAAGATGAACATTCTCTCCTATAATCTCAATAAATTATTTTGCCAATGGAACAGAAGAACTCAGATTCCCGCAAAGGGAATACAGATAGTGCTGAGCTCAGTTTAAAACAAACAAAACAAAACAAAACAACAACAAAAACCAAAAATGAAATTCGAAGGTTGTTCCAATTTATCAGTGTTTGTACAAACAAAATGCATTAGAGGCATTGAAATAAAACAAAGATAAAGAATTAGTATGTAACTTGAAGGCTAAACTAGAACATAGAAAGGAAAGAAAAAAAGAACAGAGATTCAGAAAAACATAGTAACAACACCAACTTGTTTTTTCTAGCCACAGTAGATGAGAGTATAACTTCCCTAGACATATAAAACTGTATACTGGTTTAATGACACACTGCATATTCAATATAATTCATTGTTTAGAAAAACAGTAAATACTTTGTATTATTATTAATATCATAGAGAAGGAATTTGTCATCTTCCTAATTTCTGGTAACAAAGAAACTCAACTGGTATGGGTATATACATTAACAATATTGATATATTAGCTATTTGAACCAAATATTAGTTCCAAAATGGGCAAAACCAGGTAAGCAAATCCCTTTCATATTTTATCTGTATGAATATTCCATTATTCCTCATCTATGATAGAATTCTTTTTCTATTTCTGTAAACACAATTAGTTTTCTTTGGTCTGGAAAATATTTCAATTCTTTTGTTTCATGAAATCTACTTACTTCAAGATAGACGAAGCGTTTGGATATTGAGTAGGTGCAGTATTTTTTTTTTTTTTTTGTAACTCAGGGTGAACCTTGTTAAAGAAGCAAGAGTCCTTCTCGACCTTTTGCATTGAGTAAGCATGAACTGCTTACTACTCAGCAAAAAAATTTTTTTAGTGGTAAAAATTGCAGAAGAATCAGAGGAGCTTATTTCCCATTTTGTTTTGGCTCTCGACATACAGATTCATGCTAGTTCCACCAACATTTTCATTAATGCACTTATTAGATTTTTTGGCTTTTAGTTCCACTGGTCATGGAAGACTGTGAGGCATCCAATTACCCCAGACTCTCCCCACAGTCTCATCTCTATGCTGGTGCAGACTATAAACGGAAAACCAAAATTGAATATGACTAGTGAGTAAAAAGCCCCATCTCTAATCTGCTAGTGTAAGTGCCTGCTAACCAACTCTTTCAGAATTCACAGTTATAATTTCATTCCCCGATTCTACAATTACCTCGTCACAGATATAAGAGTCCTGATATTTGGTAACAGGAGCATTAGCTTATTTGTAAAACCATATGAACTGCTGAAAACTCAGCAGCTGATTTTGGTAACGAATGTTTTCATCTCAACCCGGATTTTACAAAATCTTAAAAAACTAAGTAAAACAAGGTACAGGAGATTCACATCTGAGGAATGTAATCACTCTGCTTGCCCTTGTCTCTTTCCAGGGAGGAGAGTTAGAAATGACATTGGCACATTTGTTCAACTTTCTTTACATCTAATGGCCATCTTTTCACGGACACACATTTGGCTAGAAGTCTTTCAAAGCCATGCCTTAGTGGGCCAGTGGATTCATTATGAGAGCACTGCAAGCAATAGTCACATCAGTTGTGATCATTTGTAATGTGATGGTACGCTGTCTTATCCCATAGTGGAAGGAAGAATCCTAATTAGCAGCCAGCATGCCAAGACTCTGCAGTCAGTAACAATCTGTTGCTAGTAAACCCCTTCGAAAGCATTAGTATGTATCCCACGCAGGATTGCTTTTCAAAGAGAAACTCATCCAAACCAGTTCAAAAGGTGATTGTTTTTAAATACATATGGATGTGTGTAAATATACATAATAAATGCATGTAAACAAATGAAAATATCGATATAGTTCAAAGGTATTATTTTTCAGCGTTAACCAAGGACTAGCTGCTGAGCTGATAATTTAACAAGGATTCTCACTCCGAGTTCCCACAAAAGCCATATTTCTGTGCTCACTGTACAGTTGTGATAACTGCAACTCAGCCATTTTAGTCATTTGTTTATGTTATAACAGCCAAAAACTAGTTGGCATAGGTTTCTGTGTGCTTATAATCACCATGGAATAGGAACGTGCAACAGAATCTCATTTATTGTAAATGCACCTTATCACCATTGGAAAGAATAAATTATCAAGCAGCTCATTTTTCCTGGCATCTCATGCTCACATTTGTTGTTCAGCTGTTATTCCCTCACTCCTCCATTTTTCCTCCTCCTTCTCCCCCCAGTCTTTCAACTCTGTTTCTCTCTGAATTTTTCCCCTAACTTCCTTTCTGCAGACAAAAGTTTCATCTGGTAAAAGTTCCATCATCTGACTGGTTTCTATGTCTAGCTTAATTGAATTACATACCTCATTAAAAATTATCAAAAGACAACCAATTGTCTGAATTAGGTTCAGAGGATGGCTCCTTACCCATGTAGATTTTTAATCCTATGAAACTGGTGAAATGGTCAATTAAAAAATTGCTTATTAAGTTCTGAGTGTTGATGGGTTTTTTCCTATGATATGTTTGACCTATGATTTATGGAAAACCTGCAAAAGATATGTCAAAGTATCTTCATTTAGAACATTTATTCCAAGTCTTCTAAAATTTGAGAAATCTCATGTGAGTCTTTCAATCTATTACTTATATCTAAACATCTATAGGTATAGAATAGTAAATTGTATATCTGTTTTGAATCCTACTTCAATAGTCACCTCAGGCTCGTATTTTCCTTTCACCTACCCTAGAAACACTCTTCTCTTCCTTCAGAGTACATCAGTGTCTGTACTTTCTTCACTTGCCTCGTTCAGCATTTAGAATATAATAGAGATAAGGTTGACACCCTTGTCTGTTCTGCTATATTCAATTTCGCAGTAGTTAGCAATTCCATAGAAGAGCCTGTCATTACTCTGAATCCATTTCGTGTAAAAACTCAGGAAATTTATCTCAGGCTGTTTATTTCAAAGACAGACACCCTGAATTGGGACTGGGATATACATGTTCACTTTTATTCAATATTCCTCTGGCATATGCTATGACAAGTAAATTTCCATTCTGAAGTTGATGTTAAGCAGCCTCTAAGCAAGTGGCTGTAGCATTAGCAGCATAAGGCAAATGCAATGATCCCGTTATCAATCCCTTTGCCTCTAGTTTATTCCCTACCCATATCAATCATTTTAACTGCTGCTATGTAATCTTCCAAAATATCACTTTCATCATGTCACAATACTGGCCAAAATGCTATAGTTGTCAAAATCCATTGTCTCAAAGAATAAGAATAATTTCCTTTCTACATTTTTTCAGTTTCCAAACTGCGTTTCTAACTTTATATATTAACACTGTAATATCAATGTTTTCCATGCTAATTGAAGTGTTTGACTAAAAGCTTTCATACTGAATCTTCTGGATTTTCTAACACTCCCTGAAATAATACTGAAGATGTACTTCTTTTTAAGTCACAATCTTCTCTATCTTTGCATTAGAATTTCAGAATAGATATTTATTTTTTTCTGATTCCACCGCCCCAAACAAGTCTGGGATGGATTTGGTCACAAATTCTATAACCTCTATTAACTTCCTTATTAAAGGATGATATTATGCACTATGTGTATCTTAAATTATTCCAGATTTCTCTTATTTATGATGTAGGACTTGTGTAATGCAGTGTATGTGCTGGAAAACTGTTGATGTTAAATATCTGAAGATAACCCAAGATTCAGTACATCTAGTAAAGCCCACTTGCATGGTAATTATTGGAGATGTTACAACAAGTCAAAAGCTCAAAGGAAAAAAATACAAATTAAAAGATTAAAGTACAATTGTAAATTCATTTAAGTATGTCTCCTAGTAAAGTATCCTCCTCTCTACATTTATATAATATATACACTTATCATGTTATGTTGTAAAGAGAATAAAATTAAAGCCATTTGTTGAATGTGTGTGTGAAAATATTGACTTTAATACTGGTTTGGGTAAAACTGCAAAAAATAATGTCACAGGTTTTAGCCTAATATGAACAAGTTTGTATATGGTTCTCGGGTTTCATGAAAATCATGCATTGTCCTCAGGTTGCTTTTATCTTTGAGTATGACAGAACACCAATGAAGCATGATTTTTCAAACAGTGTCCTGGAAGTTCTATCAATGTCATGTTAGGTCACATCTACAAGCCTACTTCATCCATCAAAATTACTGTGACCTTCCCGAGACAATGTCATAATATTTTGATTTTAAATCCCTATCTTCTCAATCTATTACTTTCTTCAGTATAATGTAATACACATATTAAATGTCTATGTCCTACATCGACATACAGATTATGTTTTGAAGATTGGCATATTGCCTACTAGAGTGTATACAGCTAAAATAATTCCAAATCTCTTTTATTGGCAGTATCATTTTAAGAAATATCCTATATCTTTATAATTTTATCCCCAATTTATATAAAGAATGATTTAATAATTGTTCATTTGTTCACTTGTTATTTAATAAATATTTGCTAGATGTACTTATATATCAGACACAGTGAATAAAAGTATGGGTAAGGCAGAGTTCTCACCTTCAGGTCTTAAACACTAATGAAAGCCAATGGCTAAACAATGAAAATCTCAATTTCTGATGTTTATAGGCAATAAGAAAAGGATATATGAAAATGCAGACTTTGGCAAGTACCCAGTCTTATCAAGTGAGAGAGGACACAAATACAAATAAGCTAGTAATAATGGAAATTGGCACTTGTTGTTTACTGTATAAAATGCAGAGTGCATTATTTAGTTTAATCACACAATAAAAATTTTAGGTATGTTGACATTCTTGATAGGATAATGAAGGCTAGGTAAGTTCAGAAAGTTGCAGTGGTGTCCAGTATATTTAACTATTAGTTATACTACATCTTGTCGGAGTCAGAGTATCTTTAAACTGAGGTTTGAACAATAACTCTAAGATATAAAAGAAAAATAGAGTTCAGAGAATAGATTCTATACATAAATACGTCATGTTCAAAAGTCAGAGGAAAGGAAAGCCAAATGCGTTTTTGGAATAAAAGATTTTCAGAATTAACTGAGTAAAGATTAGAGTGATATAACTCTACATTAGGTCTCAAGAGTCATATCATTACATATATAATTTAGAGATAAGTTTAAGAAAAGAATGAAAGTGATAATAAGACAGTAAGTATTTTAAGACAATGATATGATAAAGTTTATAGGAAGGTATGCAAAAAGATCATTCTGCCCGCAATGTGAAAAATAAATTGCAGAAAGTCCAGTTCTAATAAAAATAGGTCAAATTATTTGGAGCGAATCTGAAATGAAGAAAATTCTCCCTAAATTTAAAAGACATAACCTAAAATTTTGAAGAAATGAAAGAAAAAAAACCAACAGTTTGAAATTCCCATGCCAAATTATGGAAAAAAGCCTGAATTTATAAAGGTAAACAGAGTATTGAAGCAACAAAGTTTTTCATATTCTGATGACATTTGTGGATACCATAAACCTAGACTAAAGTTTCAAAACTTTCCAGCCGAAGGAGGAAAGAGTCAAAGCCAAAAAATATCCACGGGTAGGGAGTTTCTAAGACACTCTGCCCTGCATTACGGTGATCACACAAATCTCTACATTCCTTCAGGATAGTAGCAAAGGAGAAATTCAACCATCCTACCCTACCCACAATAAAACTGAGTTGGTGCTGAGCAGGTCCGAACAGCCATAGCAACCACAACAATAAAGCTGAGAAATGGGAGAGATCGCTAAAAAACAATGGCACCAGATAAGCAATGTAAAAACTCCTGTCCCAGATACACATGGTCTGTGATGATCGAGGAACCTGAAGCAAGGAATTGTATTTTACTAGTTGTGGTCTGGTTATGCTCCTGGAAGGCAAACACAAAGCATTTCCAACACACTTTTTTCTTAGACAAGGATCAGCATGCAAAATACCCAGGTGCATAAGGAGGTAAAGCCAGGGGCCAAGCATTCATGACAAGAGATCCACACATGTTTTGCATATATACATTATCAAATTACACAGCAGCCTAAAAAGATCACTGTAAAACGAAGTTTGGGCAAGTTTACTATAAGAACCACCATAAGGCTTTATTTAAAGATATTTAAAGAAGATTCAAGTAAATATGTATATCATGCTCATCAACTGGAAGACTTAGTTATGTAAAGCTATAGTGATAGATTAATGCTCTCTTTTTTCCCCCCAAATACTTTTATTTTTAGTGTTCCAAGATTCATTGTTCATGTACCACACCCAGTGCTCCATGCAATACGTGCCCTCCTCAATATCAACCACCAGGCTTGCCCAACCTTCCGTCCCTTCCCCTCCAAAACCCTCAGTTTGTTGCTCACATTCCACAGTTTCTCATGGTTCATTGTCCCCTCCAATTTCCCCCAATTCACCCTTCCAATAGTCTTAAGAAATTCAGCACAACATTAAGTCTTAAGAGATTCAGTGCAATATTAAGTACAACTTCAACATTTCAAAAAATTTCAACATTTTCTAAATGGAAATGTATAAGCTAAAACTTATAAGAAAACCCAAGGAAAAGCCAAGACACTTAGAGACTGAAGAACAATTACGGAAGGAGAAGTTCCTCTACCAGACAGAGATTTACTACAAAGCAAAATGAGCAATACTCTTTCATTTAGTCACAGGCATGGATAAATAAATGTCTGAAAGAGAAAAGAGAGTCCCTAAATAAACCTATGTATGCATGGTAATTTGATATATAACAGATGTGCCACTGCAAATCAAAGGGGAAAACAGAGTTTAATTTTGTTTTGTTTTGTTTTTAATAAATGGAGTAGAGCTTGGCAATACTATGGTACTACAAAGATTTTTTTTTTGGTGCTATAAAGATTTTATAAGACAGAATATTTTAGGTAGCATATCAATAAATAAGACAGAATATTTTAGGTAGCATATCAATAAATTCAACACTTAGTAGGAAAAAAGTATATAAGGAAAACTCAAAAGCAACTCCAAGAGACTAAAAACAATCAACCAAAAAAGAAAGCCATTTTGGGAGCCAAAGTAGGGGGTAAAACGCAATTATTCAGAGGTAAAGGTTGTCAAGTTTTTTAAAAATATCCTTTGGAAACTTCATCAACATGATATTGATATTGTTCATACAATTTTTACAGATTTAAAGAATTAACATATTGGGAAGAATTCCTCACAATATGTTAATTCTTATATGTTTATATGAATATGTTTATGTATGTAATAAAGTCGATTGTAACTTACTCTAATGAGTTGGTGCTGTGTATGTGAGGTCTACACAGGAAAAGAGCTTTGATTGGGTTTTCTGTTCTCTGTCACATGCTTCTGAGATAATTATTACATCATTGTGAGTAAGGTATATAAGAATGGTTGTCACATCTAGGGTGGAGTAAAGGGCATCAATGGGTTCCTCCCTGTTATACTATGAACAAACAGGGAGAAAGCTAATGAAACAGGTGAAGACAGTTTCCCTGGGATTCAGAATTTTCTAAAGAAAAAATTCCTGATCTGAATGGTCAAGTTCAACCACAATACCGTAGCCTCTGCCATAGAGAATGCTTTCCCTACTTCATACTTTAGAACTTCCAGAAGCAGTAAGGCCTTGGCCTTGTTCCTTACACCTTGCACACACTACAAACTAAGTATGTGGTACTTTCAAGGCCAAGTAAGTTCAAAATCCAAAATAATAGGTACTTAAGAATCAAACTACAGTAAGAAAAAGACATCAGAGTAAAAAACCCACACTACATAAACCAGATAATGATGAAACACAAGAAAATATTAAATTAAGAATAATACCTCAAAGAGATGATGCATCCCAACAACATCATGAAAAAGAAAGAACTAATTATAAAGAAGATTAATCATAAATATTAGGTAAAAACAATGAGTTAAAATAATTCATTAGGTGAAGAAATAACAGAACTAATAATTTTTTTTTGTTTTTTTTAAAGATTTATTTATTTATTTGACACAGAGAGAGATCACAAGTAGGCAGAGAGGCAGGCAGAGAGAGAGGGGGAAGCAGGCTCCCCACTGAGCAGAGAGCCTGATGCGGGGCTCGATCCCAGGACCCCGAGATCATGGTCTGAGCCGAAGGCAGAGGCTTTAACCCACTGAGCCACCCAGGTGCTCCAAAACTAATAAAATTTAAAAATATAAATTAAACTAGAAATTTCATAAAGGAATTCTTATAAAATTCACATGAAAAATAAAGAAACAGGTGATATATAATAAAAAGTATTAGATGTGTAGGTTTACTATTCAGATAGTTCAGTTATATGAGAAAGAAAAAAATAAAAAAATTAATACATAGAATTTCAAAGAATTTATAAGAACAAAAAGATCTCTCATTGAAAGGAATATGATAGTTTCAAACAGAATAGTTAAAAATCCACATATAAATAATAATAAGATCATCAAAGAAAGAGTCACTTTCAAAAGTTGTTAAAGTTCATAGAGTCTCAAAGAAAAAAAAAATCAGATTTTGATCAGTAGCCACAGTAGTGCCAAGGAGATAAGAAAACAGTAAACAATCTTTTCTAAATTTTCATAGGAAAAAAACTTGAACTACTGCTTTTATATCTAACCAATATATTAATAAAAAATGAGCATACAATACATATGTTCTCCATATATGTAAAATTTAAAAAGTTTACTAATACTGATCTTTGATAAAAACTCTTGGTAGAAATAACAAAAACCCCCTGCCAAAAAATAAAGAGAGAGAGGGTTAAAGAGAGAAGGATTTTTTTGAAGAAAGAACTAAATTTATATAGGAAATAATTTATATAGGAAATAAAGATGAGTAACTATTTATTTATTTATTTATTTATTCATTCATTCATTCATTCATTCACTCATTCATTCCTTCATTCATCTGCCAGAGAGAAAGATTAAGAAGGAGAGAGTGAGAGCACAAGCAGGGGGAGTGGCAGGCAGAGAGAAGCAGACTTCCCACTGAGCAGGGAGCCTGAGGCTGTACTCCATCCCAGGACCCCGGGATCATGACCTGAGCTGAAGGCAGATGTTTAACCAACTGAGCCACCCAGGCATCCCAAGATGAGTAAATATTTAATAAAAAGAAGAAACAGAGGTTAAATAAACTTCTTTCAATACCAGTCAAGTAATAATGGGATAAGACTCAAACAAAATAGAGTAAGAAAAAAACAAGAATTAAAAAAAAAAATTAAGAAAAGGACAGGAGTTCATCCAAAGCAGTGACACAGGCATAGAAGTGCACAACAGAGGGACAGGGGTGAGCACCACCCCAAAGTGACTCCTGCCCAGGGAAGGGGAAGAAAATCACACATACCAGTCCACTGCAGCCCCAGCAGTGGGCAGGGAGGCCAGATACAGTCTGACTGTAGGACCGACAACCAATGCAAGCTTCTCAGGGACAAAGGGAGAACACTCGCAGTTCAGGGCTACTGCTGCTCTGGCAGATGCCTGGTTCCACTTGACCCAAGCAGAAGCAGCCCAGATTGGCCCACTAACAACACAGGAATCAAACAATACCCACAACAGGTGAAGAGAGACTTTGCAGACGCCTGAGCTGAAAGCAAATGTGGTTCGATCACATCGGCAGGGTGCACACAACACACATAGGAGATATGCCTGAAGCTCCAGGTTTTAGTCAATTGGGGACACTGCACTGCAGGGCATTACAGGATCACTTCTTAATAAGGCTGCTATTTTCAAAAGCAGGAGACATAGCTGACTTTCCTAATATATAGAAACAGACTCACTGAATTAAACATAAAATTACCATATGATTCTGTAACTCTGCTACTGGATATTTATCCAAAGAATACACAAACACTAATTTGAAAGAATATATGCACTTGATGTTTACTGCAGTATTATTTACAATAGCTAAAATATGGAAGCAACCCAATGTCCATCAAGAGATGAATAAAGAAATGTGTGAATGTATGCATACACAAATACACACAATGGAATATTGCTCAGCCCTAAAAACAGATGAGGTCTTGGTATTTGCAACAACTTGGATGGATCTAGAGAATATAATGCTAAATGAAATAAGTCAGAGAAAGACAAATACGATTTCATTCATATGTGGAATTTTAGAAACAAAGCAGACACAGAAAAAAAAAAACACACTCAAGTATAGAGAACAAATAAGTGGTTACAAGAGGGGAGTTGCTTGGGGGGATGGGTGAAATAGGTGAAGGGGATTAAGAGTACACCTTGTGTTGAGCACTGAATAATGTACAGAATTGTTGAATAACTACATTGGACATCCAAAGCTAATTAAAAAATTAAAAAATAAGAGATAAAAAAATAAACCTTACAGGTACAGAAAAAATTAAATGAATGAAAAAGAATATTAGAAGTAAAGTAGACTAAATTTGGATCTTTATGAATGAGAGGTAACCACTTGAACAATAAAATAAAAATAAAAATCTTGACTTTCAAACTCTGGCAAATAGACTTCCAGATGTTCTCCATGATCTTTTCCTCTGGCGTTCAAATCTATGCGTAATTCCCTACACTTGAGTGTGTCTGGGAACTGTATGTTGCTTCTAACAAATATAATACGGCAAAGATAAGGGGATGTCACTCTCATGATTGAGATATATTAGATTCCATATGGTTAGCAGACTCAGTTTAGAGATTCTCCTTGCTAACTGAATGTTTTATACTGAATATTCGTGTTCCCCTCAAATTCCTATGTTGAAAATTTGTTGGCTGTATTGGTAGATGGAAGCTCTAAGAGAGTAATGAAGTCTAAATGAGGTCATAAGGGCAGGGCCCTGATCTGGTAGGATTAGTGTCCTTATAATAAAAGATACCAGGACGTTCTCTCTCCATGCACTTGCACTGAGGAAAGGCCATGTGAGGACATTAAGAAGGTGACCATCTACAATCCAGGAAAAGAGCACTTACGAAAAACCAATCCTGCTGGTTATTTTTTTTTTATTTTTAAAGATTTTTAAAATTTATTTATTGGTCAGAGAGAGAGAGACAGCACAAGCAGGGAGATCAGCAGGTAGAGGGAGCAGGCTTCCTGCTAGTGAGGAGTCTGATGCAGAACTCAGTCCCAGGACCCTGAGATCATGACCTGAGCCAAAGGCAGACGCCTAACTGACTGAGCCACCCAGGGGTCCCTAATCCTGCTGGCTCTTGATCTGGGGCTTGCAGCCTCTAAAACCGTGAGGTCAATTTTTTGTTTGTTTGGTTAAGCCATGCAGTCTGTGATGTTTGTCTTTGTACCCTGAAAAAACTAATACCCTGAACGACAGGAATAAAAAAAAAAAAAAGCCACGGTGAACACAGACCACATGGTAAAAACTGTGGGCAGTCTCCAAGAGGTGAGGGCAGCCTTCACTCAACAGCCAGTAGAAAATTGCAGATTTACAACTACAAGCAAATGAATTCTGCCAAAGAACTGGGGAGTCTTGAAAGCAAAGTTTTCCTTAGTCAAGCTTCCAAATGAAAACTAGTAAGTAAGAAACAAACTCAGCAATGTTGCAGGACACAAAATCAACATATAAAAATAAGTTTTATTTCTATACACAAACAGTGAACAATCTGAAAAGGAAATTAAGAAAATAATCCCATTTACAAGCACCAAAAAGAATAAAAATAGGAACACATTTACCCATAGAGAGGAGGAGATAAAAATAACGGAAAAATTACTTTTAAAAAGGGTAGGCAAAAACTTCTCAAATTTGATTAAAAACAAATACCTACACATTTAAGAACCTCAATAATCCAAAGCATGCAAAGAAATGCACACTGAAATACATTATAATCAAATTGTCAAAAGCCAAAGATAAACAGAGAATCCTGAAAGCAGCAAGAGAAGCAACTCATTTCAAAGTATCCTTAATACCACTCACAGCAATTTTCTTATCAGAAACACAGAGACAAGAGTGATTTGGGTAATATTTTCAAAGTGCTAAGAGAGATAACCAGCAACCAAGAATTCTATATTCAGCAAAATTTATATTCAAAAATCAATTAGATATTAAAGCATTCCCAGTAAATAAACTTGAGAAGGTTAGTTACTAGAAGACCCACCCTATAAGAAATGCTAATACTGTTCAAGCTGAAATAAAAAGACACTAGATAGTAACTCTAAGCAATATGAGGAAATAATGAACTCTGGTAAAGATAAAGGTAAAAGTAAAAGCCAATATTGTATTTTTATACTGCAAAACCTCCTTTCATTTCCATATAATTCAAAAGACAAAGCATAAAACAATAATTATAAATCTATATTAGTGGTCACATAATGTATAAAATATATGTATTTATGCTATTTAAGTTAAGTTAATATCAATTCGAATTAGACTGTTATAAACTTGTGATGTTATATCCT
This sequence comes from Nasua narica, assembly GCA_028533885.1. NCBI lineage: Eukaryota > Metazoa > Chordata > Mammalia > Carnivora > Procyonidae > Nasua > Nasua narica. The sequence goes on from CM052810.1 coordinate 17,951,006, forward strand.
GTACGGTAATCACTAAGAAAATAACCAAGAAATAAACACAAAAGGAAATAAGAGGGAATTAAAAAGATAGACTACAAAAAATAAAGCACGAAAGAAGGCGGTGATAGAGAAAATGAGGAACAAAAAAGGTATGTGACATATAGTAATCATACAGTAAAATCACAGAAGTCCTTCCTTACCAGTAATTATTTTATATGTGAATAGATTCAACTACCCAAAAGCTAAAATCTGTAATAAAACTGTTAAATGAAAACATATGGGGGTAAATCTTCATGACCATAGATTTGGCAATGAATTCTTAGGTATGACACCAAAATCATGAACAGCAATAGGAAAAAAAAAAGACAGATAAGTTGTACTTCATCAAAATTAAAAACTTGTATGCATAAAGGGGCATTATTAAGAAAGTGAGTGCAGGGACCCTGAGTGACTCAGCCAGTTGAGTGTCAGACTCTTGATTTTTTTCTCAGGTCATGATCTTGGGGTCCCAAGGTTGGACTCCTCGTTCACTGCAGAGTCTGCTTGTCCCTCTCCCTCAGCTCCTCCCATACCCCTGGCATGTGTGCAAGCTGGCTCGCTCTCTCTCAAAAAAAGTGAGTGCACAACATAACAAATGGGAGAAAATATTTTTTTCTTTTTTTAAAGATTTCATTTATTTATTTGACAGAGAAAAGACAGATCACAAGTAGGCAGAGAGAAAGGCAGAGAGAGAGGGGGAAGCAGGCTCCCTGCTGAGCAGAGAGCTTGATGCTGGGGCTCAATCCCAGGACCCTGAGATCATGACCTGACGAAGGCAGAGGCTTTAACCCACTGAGCCACCCAGGCGCCCCTGGAGAAAATACTTTCAAATCATATATATGATAATATATAGTATCCGGAAGAAAGAACTCTCAAAACTCAACAACAAAAACAAAAATCCACTTTAAAAGTAGACAAAACTTGAATAGATATTTTTTCTACAGAAAATATAAAAATTTCCAATAAGCACATACAGTGCTTAACATCATTAGTCATTAGGAAAATACAAATCAAAAGCACAATAATATATTACTCACACACACTAGTATGGCTACGACTAAAAATGAAAACAGTAAGTATTGGTGAAGACACAGATTAGACACGGATTAGAAACTTTTTACACTGCTGATGGGAATGTAAAATGATTTACTTATTGGGGAAAATGATTTGGCAGTACCTCAAATAGCTAAATACAGAATTGTCAAATGATCCAGCAATTTCACTCCTAGGTATACACATGCGCACACACACACACAAACACACACACACTCACACACACAATGGATACAAAAACAAGCACATGTACATGCATGGTCAGAATTATCACTGCTCACAGTAAAAAGGTGGAATCAACTGAAATGTTTGTCAGCAGATGAATGAATAAACTAGAGAATATACATACAGTGGTATATTATTCAGCCATAAAATGGAATGAATTACTAGGACATGATATACAACATGCATGAACCTAGAAACATTATGCTTGGTGAAAGAAGTCAGAAACAATGAGCTACATATTACATCATTCACTTACATGAAGTATCTACAATAGGCAAATCCATAAAGGCAGAAAGCAAATTGGTGGATGCCAGGTGCTTAAGGAGAGGTAACGGAGAGTAACTGAGTATGGGGTTTTCTTTGGGACTGATGAAAATTTTTTTGAGGTAGATAGCTCTAGTTGCTGCACAACACTGTGAATATACTGATTTGGTCATTTTAAAACTTAATTACGTTATATGAATTGCACCTCAAAAAAATCATTGAAAATATATAGGAATGGAAATTCTATAGTAGAAAAATATAAACAAACAAAAAGAGCCATGGAAGCAAAGTGCTTGTTCTAAACAAACACACACATGAACACATACACAAAGTATGAAAAATCATACTCTGATAAATACTAAAGAGAAATGCTATAAATTCAAGTATAAAATATTAGTAAAATTAAAAAAATACAAACATGTATCTAATAACTTGATCTCAAACTACATAAAGCAACAGCTCGAAGAACAAGGGATAAAGGTACATAAATCAATATTTGTAGCAAGACTTTTTTTTTAGCAAGATATTTTAACATGTATTTCTAAGGGGGACAAAAAAAAAAAAACAGCCATAAGTGAGAGAAACGGGGAGAGAGAGAAATTGAATAACAAAGTAATGAAATGGAATTTATACACAAACATAATAATTTGAATTTTTATATCAATTCTAAATGTGTGTTTATGTGTTTTGCTATTATGTGCTACAAATAATATACATTTATTTAACCTCACATCCAATATTTATAAAATTAACTACTTGCGAGTTTACAATATCCTAAGTACATCTGAAGAATCAACTTTATATATATTGTGTTCTCTGGACCACGAATGAATTAACTTAAAATCACATTCAGAAGCATAGTAAATGAAGCATAATTTCAATCCTTATACTTGAAACCTAAATGATATATTCTATAAAAATCTCAAGCAAAAAGCTAATATTTAAAACTAAACAATAATAAATATATTTTAACAACTTTTAATAACAAAATAGTATCAGTAATAAAATGGCAATAATAAAATATTTGGTGATATATAGTTTAGGAAGTACTTAAAACAGTATGTTTTGATTACTTTTATCCAAGGAGGATAATAAATTACTAAAAATATACACATTTGTCTTAAGAAGTTAAAATAGGCAAATTGAACAAACTAAGTGAAAACAGTTTGAGGAAATAACAATACTAAGCACATTAAAATAACTGTCTCAAGGGCGGCAGAGGATTAGATTATAAATAAAGGCAGAAAGGTAAAAATAAAAAACACAAGAGAATATGGATATGCCGTGGGCATGGAGAGAGATGTCAATGATTTCTGAAACAAGTAATGAAACTGGGTATTGAGTTACAATCAAAGCTGAGTACCAGTTATTAATCTCTTTCCCCTATTAGTGGAACTAGCTGCCAGAAACATAGAGTGTATATGGTTCTTTTAAATGTAGGAGTACACAGAATTCAGAATTAAAAATTAGAGGCTGTAAGACATAATTTGGTAAAGAACGTTTTGAAGATGAACTGAAACATAAAACTCAAATAAAATTAAGGACTTCAGTTTTTATGAGAACTTTTTTGGTGTCAAATTATTAAAAACAGAGCTTTTTGGATTATTTAATTACAATGATTGTGGCTCTCTCTATAATATATATATTTTGTATATATACATATATTTTATATAAGAATTTTGATATGTAGTATTTTTGTTGTATTTCAATGCTAAAAATTTTTCTAATTTCCCTTCCGATTAACTTCATTCATCTATGGGTTAATTAACATTTTATTAATTTATCATAGTCTCTTATCTCTTGATATTTATAGTATAATTGTTTTATGGCCAAAATATGTAGTCTATGTGATTCAATTCATCAAAAAATTGTTGAAATTTGATTTATGGTATAAAGATTTGTCAGTGGATAGAACCGTTTCAGATGTATTTGAGAAAAAATATATTGTCACTAATTTTTAGGAGCTTAGTCCTAGATAAGTCCATTAAATCTTGTTAATTGTGTGATTGAATTTTTCTATATTCGTACTGATTTTTTGTCTGCTTGATTAATGAATGATTGGAAGGGGTATGTCAAAAACTCTCAGATTATTATGGTAAGTTTATTGATTTCTTTTTGTGTCTTAATAATTTGAAAGGATTTTATTAGGTGCACACAATTGAAAAATACTATATCTTAGAGCCAATCGAGTCTTAAATCATAATATAGTCAGCCCCTTTCTCATTTGAAACACAATTTGTCTTAAGTGTTATCTTCGTTTGCTATAAATGTAACTATAGAGCTTATTTTTATTAGTATTTCTGTAGTATGCCTTTTCCACCTGTTATTGGTAACTCATGTCCGTCAAAATTAATATTGAAGTTTTGTGAATTTGAGTACCTCATAATGTGACTCTATTTCAAAACTGAGGCTTTAAAGAAGTAATTAAATTAAAATGAGTTTACTAGAGTGGGCCTTGACTCAACTAGTGTCTTTACAGAGAAGGAAATTTGAACACAGATATGTACAGAGAAAAGATGGTATGAAGACAGAGAGAGATGGTGAACATCTATAAGGCAAGGAGAGAAAGCCTGGAACACATCCTTTCCTGTGACCCTCAGAAAAAAATCGACCATGCCAACACCTTGATTTTGAACTTCTAACCTCTATAACTGTAAGAATATACATTTTTATTGTTTAAGATACCCAGTTTTTGGGACTTTATTATGAAAGTCCTAGCAAACTAACACGCTATTCCTTTTCTTTCCACCTTATGCACTGGGCTTTCTCTTATACAATGCATCTAGCATTTTTAATTCAACCTAAGTCTGGTTGAATTCATTTAATTATTTTGTGAATATGACATATTTGAATATTTTCCTACCACCTGGGTCTCTGCTTTCTATTTATCTCATCTTTTCTTTCTTCCAACACAGGTGTCTTCTTCCTTTTAGTTATTTTATAATTTTCCTCATTTCCTTTTACCGCAGCCATTGATTTATTTTTTTAAAGATTTATTTATTTATGTGTGTGAGAGACAGCACACATAAGCATCGGGGAGGGGCAAAGGGGGAGGAAAAGAGAGAATCTCAATCAGACTCCCCGCTGACTGGGGAGCCTGACGCTGGGCTTGATCCTATGGCTTTGAGGTAAGGACCTAAGCCAAAATCAAGAGTCGGTCACTTAACTGCCACCCAAGTGCCCCCACAGTTATTGACTTATGAAGGTATATGGTATGTTTCTGTTATTTTAGTGCTTATTCTAGACACTTCACTATTTATTTACTTATTTATTTTAGATATTTTACTTCTTCATTTGAGAGAGAGAGAGACAGAGAGAGCATGGGGGAGGCAGAGGGAAAAGCGGACTCCCTGCTGAGCAGGGAGCTTGATGTGGGGCTCATTCCCAGGACCTCGGGATAATGACCTGAGATGAAGGCAGATGCTTAACTAACTGAACGACTCAGGCGCCCCAACCCTAGATATTTTAATGAGTGTATTTAACTTAGTATATTCTAAAATGAAACAGTCGTTTACTCTTCTCCTGAACCAAAAAAAAGGACTCCAGCATGCAGTAATTGCAAGCAAACTTATTCTAGTTCATATGAAATAGTTTATGTACCTTCCTTACTTTAATCTTGCTTTTTTAAAATCTCTTGTCAATTAGGATTTGTTACTTTTGCTTGGTATCACCCATGTTTGTTCAAATTTTATTTAGACTAAAAACCTATTTACCATTTTACTAACACATAATCTCCTTTAACATGGCCAGCTTCCAGCTAGGATCATGTTTCCTCTTTTAAAATTTATTCACCTTTTAGTAGTGGTTATTCCCATAAATAATTTAGAAGTATTATTCCTCTCACTGCTAGTGAGAAACCAGGGGCTCATACATTTTCAATTAATACATAATCAGCTCTTGTCCCCCCATCTGTTTTTAAGGGGTTCCCTTTTCTCTGAGAAACACTGAGTAACCTCTGAGTAACCCATATACAAAGATGTATCTAGGTGTGCATTTCTTTGTACGATTACCTATGCGAGATTCTTCCTTTTCTGAATTCTGGGATTGTATATTTCATCCACAATGATAATTTCTGAACTATTATCTCTTTGTATATTGTTTGTCCTTGGTTCTTGTCACTACTTATTTCTAGACTTCTTAGGAGATATATTTGGGACAACCTCATCTGTGTTTTTGCTATATCTTCCTATATATTTTTTTTAAAAACTTTTGTCTCTGTTTATCCCTCAATAATTTACCTAATTTCATATGCCAATTGGCATATGTGTTATTTTCACTTATTACCTAATATGCTGTTTGACTTTGTTAAATTTCAATATCTGGCACCCTTCTTGGGTTTTCCGTTGCCTCTTTAATTTCTGCATACACAACAAACATCCTTAATACTTTTTTTATAATTAGTAATTTCATTAGATGAGATATTCATTTATCTAGTTCTCTTTTTCTTTAAATTCTTCATTTGTTTACCTACCTCTGCATTTTGTGTAGTTTTTTAAAAAAATAGTTATTACTACAACTTCACATTTCCTGGAATTCTATTTATTGAAATGTTTGAGAGCCATGTTGAGGAAGCATTTACTTTAGAGGGACTTATGTTTGCTTATAATAATTACCTAAGAATATTATAGTCCTATTTTATTTTAAGTTTCAAAAAGCAGGTAGCTTTTGAGATTCCTTGAGAGTCAATAATCAAATCATACGAGAACTAGTCATTAACAAATTTTCAAGGTAGCCTTTTTGTTTGTTTCAACCTACACTCAGAGCCAGGGATGAAACAGAAAATTTCTATTGTTCTTCTGTCTCTGTGGTGGGAATTTTTTTTTTTTTTTAAGATTTTATTAATTTTTTTGGTAGAGAGCACAAGCAGTGAGGAGCGGCAGAGGGAGAGCGGGAAGCAGGCTCCCTGAGGAGCAGGGAACCTGATGCAGGGCTTGATTCTAAGACCCTGGGATCATGACCTAAGCTGAAGGCAGAGGCTTAAACAACTTAGCAATCCAGATGCCCCAGGATTTTTTTTTTTTTTAATTTACTTGTTTCCTGAGATATAAGCTTTCCTTGGAACTTGACATATATAAGGGGGTCCTGGATCTAAATTCCCACACTACTCAGGATAAGGTACTACATTTTTAGGCCATTACCATTGGTTTATATACCCCTTGGTAGCAGCTTTAGCATCTGTGCCACTTTCTGGACCCAGGAACTTGGTTCCCATCCATAATGGATTTCCCTATCGTCTTTCGGGGTCTCTAAATAATATATATAAGCATGATTATTATTACATTTAGCATTCTTGAACGCAAAATAGTAGAAGATTGCCAAGATGTCTCTTGTCTTACTAAAGGCAAAGGTCAATGCAATTCAATTAACATTTATAGAAATATATATGTTATCGTGACTATCAATAATTCAATAATCTGTAAAAAGCTGAATTCTATATTTTGCGTTGTTATTCACACAGCAAAGTACTTTATATATAGGTGTATTATGATGACTATTGAATCAAATTTAGAAAATAATATAGCTCTATGAAACATCATTAGAAATAGATTTTGATTTGGCTACTTGATCAGCAATGGTTCCTGTAAGACACGTTTTGAGTGAGTCTCATATTCACTGTGTAATGATTACTATTTCTGTAAATAGCTATTTGATGTATGGCTAATATAAATCTCTTTGAAACATTCATTGCTAGTGTACTTGCCATAGGATTTGCATCTTGTTCTAAAATAGGTCAATTGTCAATATAGAAATATGCAATACAATTCTGTGATTCCACATGTCTTTAAAGCACAAGTAATTCCTAAAATTTATTGTTCTGCATTTCTTTGTTAAAGGTATAATTTTGTCCTTTCTTAATAGACCTTTAGTAAACAACTGTCTCAAAATGTGAACAAAATTGTGACATTGTCTATTGTCATCCTATTATTTCTGAAGAAATTAAATCACCAGTAAGTTTATATTTGAAATAATCAATTTAAATTTAGAACAGGTAAGATACTATTTAGAAGCTAACAAAACATTGATGGTATATTACAAAAATGCATATAATTAAATGATTTTGGAAAAGCCAAAGTAGTTCTTTTTTTCTCTAAACAATTTCATAATGATTTTGGTTAAATTTTTTTAAATGTATGTTGCATTGTTCTCTTAAATAATTATTTTGTACTTGGAAATTATCTGTAGTATCTACCTAACAATTGGATAATAATGACCATTTTCATCTGAATACTAATTTTGAGAAGGATTTTCTATTTTCAAACAGACAAATATATTCTTTTCATTTTTCTATCACTTTTTCTCTGAATTGCAACTTTATTTTGCACATTTTTCCAGTTATTTCAGGTAATACCAGTTGATATTACCTCTTCAAAACATTATTACTAAAATAACTTATCTTAATATTACTATTTTAATGAGGAGATTTTTTACTTTAGATGCCACAAGTTATGGACAGCTTTTTTTTAAAATGACAAGTGAAGCTTACAAAAATGGTTTAATATACTCTTGGGTGTGTTCTCACTTCATGTTTGATGCAAAAGGTAACAGCAATAGTTATTACTCCAGGCTTTTCCTGACATATTACACATTTAAGCATTTGAAGATGATCACAATTTCTAAGCCTGAGTCTATCCACTCAGCATACTCGTATTGGCTGACCATGTGCCAGGCACTGTTAAAAGCCTTGAGGTTATGATGAAGATTAATTCAGATGTAGGCTAGAGCAGTAACATCCTGGGGACACAGTTGCTGAGGTATCAAAAATATAATTTGATTAGGTTAATTGAAATGTCAAAAGCATTGTTCCTTAATTTTGATAATTTATAAAAGCCATTTGTAATGTTTCTTACGTCATTCCATAAAATAGTTACTTACATATTAGGGATGGAGTAAGACTACGTCTCTATCTTTAAGCCTCCAGTCCTTCTTCCTGGTTTCTAAAAGATGAAATAGTTGTTGTTCTATGTGGTTGAAGAGTGAAAATTTAGGCACCATTTGCTGCCAAGCACACCAGAGATATCAGATTCATGAAAGTTTTCCAGTTTGATACCCATGGAAAAACTAGAACTAGAATGTAGAAAGAGGAGAAATTTCATTTTTAAATTACCAAGAAGCTTCCTATATAAAAAACAATGGGCAATATTCACAAAGGTGTATAAAATATTTAGTAGTCATCTGCAGATCAATAATAGTATTTTAAATACATAAATATGAATGTTCCATTATGGTTTTACTCAGATCCGAATTAAGTAATGTTCCATAGGGTAATGTATTTATAATCTCAATAGTTTTTGTTAATCAAATATTTAGGATTCAATAGAGTAATAAAAATGCAAAAAAAGTAATTTATACATCAATAGAATTATACCTACATCTATTTATCTAGATGAACAATGATTATAGATTTTCATTGCAGTAGAGTTTTGATATAAAATTATCTAAGTGATCAATATTAACAATAATATACAGTTTCTTTAATGGTATTTAAATAACCAATCAATAAGCACTATATTATTTTGAAATTTCAAATTCCATCTACAACCCTGTATAGTATGAATAACATCCTATTTGTGCAATATAATTGAAATAACAATTTTGGGGACTTTAAAATTTTATGACTTGAACTGTTTCAATAAATTTTTCATTTTCCAATGAATTTCTTTGATATCATGTAGGTATAGATTGATATTCTTATTCTTGTTTACTCTAAATTTAATAGTACTTTAAATTTACCTACACTGGATTATCAGTGACTACCAAACTCTATAAAGTCAATTGTTCCGCAATATCACTTATGTATCTTTCCATAAGAATCTTTTGAAGCATTGGAGGTAACTATTACCTCCTATGACTCTATTGACTCTTGACTCTTTTTATTGTTTATTTATTTTTAAATATTTATTTATTTCAGAGAGCACAAGAGTGAGGGGCAGATGGAGAGGAGAGAGAATCTCAACTAGACTCTTTGCTGAGTGTGGGGCCAGATGCAGGGCTTGATCCCATAATCATGAGACCACAACCTGAGCCAAAACCAAGAGTTGGACACTCAACCAACTGTGCCACCCAGATGCCCTTGTTACATATTTAAATAAAGCTTAGAAGTAAAGAGAATATCAGCTTCTTATTGTAAATTCACATCATAATTTAAAATAATTTGCATAATATTTCATTCAGACAGAAAGTATACCTTTAAAAAGCAGATAGCATGAATCATCTTTTCTTCTATTAAAATATCTGTAGAAATTTTACAAAGGTCTAGGCCATTCTACGAACATATTGATCCCTACCAGAAAATAAATTCTAATTGGTTTCTATAATACTCTATCTACTCAGGATACTTTCTTCTTTAAAATATTGCTACTTCTTGATACAAAATAGTAACACTAGCAACACTTTAAGAAATTTTATAATGATTTATATGTGGTCTGGGTCTAGCAAAATACATATTTCAATCTGAATGTTAAGCTACAGTGGTGATGAGAAAGAATCATGGAGCCTCATTTCGCCTACACCCGGCTTCAGGAAACGCTAACCACAATATATGCAATGCAATTATGTCATATATCATATTATATATCATACCATATGTATTAATTTTCCAGAACTGCCATAAGTGTATCACAAACTGGGTAGTTTAAAACAACAGAAATTTATTCTCTCAAAGTTCTGGATGCTAGAATTATGATATTGAGATGTCATCAGGTTTATCTTTCAAAGTCTCTAGGGAAAAACGTTTTCTTGTCTCTTTTTAGCTGTGGGGGTTACCAACAAATATCGGTGTTCTGCCTTGTGTCTGCATCACTCCAATTTATCCCTCTGTCATCACATGGCCTTCTTTCATCTGTATAATCTCCCTCCTCTGTGTCTCACTCTCTAAATTTCTCTCTTTAAAAGGATACCAGTCATTGAATTGAGGACCCATACTAATCTGGCATGACCTCATCTTAACTTGATTACATTCGCAAAGACTCTATTTCCAAATAGAGTTTCCAGTGGATATGAATTTTGGGGGGACATTTTTCAACCCAGCACATCATATCATATTATATCATATCACATATCATATAATTCAGTATGAAGATTCTGGTTTGTTTGTTTTTTTTTTTTAACAATTTTTAACAATTCTGGTTTTATTGAGATAAGTGGTACAAGTTAAACCAGGTAAAGGCTTACCTATAAGAGCAGAGTTTCTTAATCTTATCATTACTGGCATTTTGGATTACATAATTTTTTGTTTTCAGTGGCTGTCCTTATTATAGGATGTTTTAAAGCATCTCTGGCCTCTGCACACAGATACCAGTACCCCACCTCCCTCTCTCTTGAGGGATTAATATAATTATTTTCATAATCAAAAGTGTCCTCAGACATTGCCAAATGTACCCTGGAGACAAAACCACCTCTAGTTGAGAACCTGGGCTGAGAAATTTTGGACAGTTTCACATTTCTCACTGGAACCTACTATACCATTAACTCCCCCCCCACCCCTTTTAAAGATTTATTTATTTATTTAATGGGAGAGAGGCGGGGGGGGGGAGACAGAGAATCTAACTAGACTCCCTGCTGAGATGCCAGATGCAGAGCTCCATCTTAGGACCCTGAGATCATGAGCTGAGCTGAAATCAAGAATCAGACACTGAACCAACTGAGCTACCCAGGTGACATTACCTGTCCTTCCACCTTAGACCTAACACTATCTTCAATCTTCTTCCTTCTGTTCCTCCCATTCATCATGATATACTCGAAGATATCCTTGATGCTTTTTTTTTTCCTGCACCCCATTCTGTTCATCAGCAAATCCTGCTGGCCAGATCTCAAGAACATATGCATTCTAATCACTTCTCGCTACTTATACTGATAACATCTTGGTCTGAGAGTCATCATCACTGTCTCATTCATTTCTGAAATGACTTCCTATTCGGTGTTTCTTTCATTACATCTATAATTCACTCTTGAGATTTAATCCAAATGAATTTAGAATGAATCATGTTTCAGAATTTGTTATTCTTCTGTACTAAACTCTGAAATCCTATGTAGCTCTACATGGAACTAGCACTTCTCACTTTTTAAGGCCAAGATGCATCTTAAAATTGCCTTTGCTTAAATGAACTGAAGTTGGTATCTTCAAGACATGATTTGAGTTTGTTTTTGCAAGACATCAAGTAGCACCACCACTGTGAGAACACTTAAATTATATTCTCTGTATAAGGTTTTGGGAGGCACCATATTTGTAGCGTAAATTTAAACTTTTAATTTGAATCAGTGCTACCCTATATAGGTCAAATATTCAATGAAGTTTTCACTCCCTTGTTCCATCTTGTGTCATAATAGAGACAATTAAGTCTCCTTGCTATCATTTTCTATTTTGTCATCTTGATAGTGTGTGAAATTATACCTACTATTAGACTCTTAGTTGACTCTCATTTTTGATATTTTGGTTCCTAATGATAAATGATGATGAACGTTGGATTTGGGGGAAGTTAACATGAAATACATACATATTCTAATCTCTGCTCAGAAAACTTTATAAAACCTTTTGTGTATTCTTATTTGTTTTATCTTCTAGAAGTCAAGGTATATATAACATTCTGTGTTGGATTAACATTCTGCTTATAGTGGAACCTCATTATATAAGGACTGAAATAGATTTAGCTTTAGGATTATATTTCACTACATTGTAGGAGAATTTGGCAATTTTTCAGTTTTATTTTTAAATGGTTCAATCATATTATTATAAAAATATATTATTAATATAAATAAAAATATAAATGATATATACATAAATATTATAAAATATAAAATTAAGAAATAATTATAAAATACTTAAAAATAGTTCAATCAGATAATTATAAAAATAAGTTTTAAAAATGTATAGATTTGTTGCTTCCAAGTAGACTGTTCACAAGACTCAAATGAGCCAGCTAATTATAAGCAATATTATCCTATGCTTTTGGACTGATAAACAAATCCAATCAGGAAATTTCCTGAACCAGGAGGAAAGCTATATTAGAAAGTATTGTCCCTAGGTATGGTATTATGAAGAACAATATTCAGTTGTGTCAAAGCACTGAATTTTTCGTGCCAAAAAGAACAATACCTATGTGGTGACTACATTCACCATTGTTCATCCAGTTAATACTCAATATAACAAGATAATGTATTTTGTTACTTACCTTCTTTAGATCCTCATTTTAATAAGTATTTCTAGAGATGTATAAGATTTAATGAAGGACAGATACTTTGTAAATATTCCACTGAGTACTGAGGGGAAGGCAGCAAGTAAATCACTAACAGGTACATTTAGGGAACCAGTTCTCAATAATTTCATCTATGTCAAGGAGTTGTCAAAGACTGACAGACCTAGCGGCATAAAATTTAAGATGTATTGATTCAAAATCTAGTTTGCAGTGGTTGACACCTTCATTAACTTGTTTGGAAGCAAAAAGGCAATAAGCAATAAGCCAGTTATATCCCTGTGATTAGAAAGCACAATCTGTGTCAATTAAAAATAAATCAACATGTTTCAGGTCAGTCTTCCCTTTTAGGAGTATCCTGGTTTCTAGGAGTGATTTTTGACATTTATTTTTTAAATAAAAGCTTGAAGAATCCCTAAGAAAGGCCATGAAAAAGAATACAAACTTTCACTCTTGTATAAGATTTCAAAGGATTAAAAAAACAATCTGAAATCTTCTCATGGCTTCATAAGGGTCCATAGGTCTACGATAAGAATGCCTGCCTGAAGGATATCATGCTAATGAACACCCTGAAGTGGTGGGCTCCTTTCCAGTGGGATTCTTGTTAGGATATTCCTTATATACATAGAAAACACTAGAATAGAGAGTACAAATAGTATTTTTTTCTTACTTCATCTGTGGATATTAAAATTGAGTTGTAAGACCTAATTAGAATATAAAAGATGAAATTACAAAACCAATGTAACATTTTTAAAGGTAGAAATCTACTTAATGCTGTGTATTAAGAACACTGCAGGAAAATGTGTATATACATAAATACACTATATATAATACACATTTGTTGAGTGTACCTTACTGCATACTGCGATGAGATTCTGAATTTTCATCATTTTTATATCTCATCTTTCCTGGATGTATCTTTTTTTTCTTATCATATCTCCCTCTACTGCTTTATCTATCTCATAGTACTTATCGATTATTTTTTTTTAATAGTTAATGGGTAATCACTTGAAAAAAGCAGGCAGGAAGAAGATAAGAATTTTATTAGGAGATTTTTGGAGTTAAGAAGAATGGTATAGTTAGGGAGAAAATGTACAGAAATGTTATTAAAAGAATGAGCACTGGTAACTGTAAAGTCAAGATGAATATAAATCTATGAGTTAACATCTAGGATTATAAAATTCATATCTGATGGATTACTACCTACAATGACTCTTTATTATTATTTGATTCAAAATATCTTAAATTTTAATTTGAAGTATTTTATATTTTGCCAACCTACCACCTTAGATCCATCGTTGTGTGTTTCTTTGTACATCTTGCTTTCTACCATGGCCAGGTTAAACTAATACTTCTTACCAGTGTACCTTTGGGAAGTTATTTAACTTCTCTCTGCCAAAAGATGACTGAAGTACATGCGTGTGCACACACACACACACACACACACACACACAAAGATTGTAGGGAAGATAAAGTGAGTTAATACATGTAAAATTGCTTATACCCTGGGATCAAGCCCTGCATCAGGCTCCCTGCTCATTGTGGAGTCTGCCTCTGCCTCTCCCTCAGCTCATGCTTTCACTCTCTCAAATAAATAAATAAAATACTTAAAAAAAGTAAAAACAAATGAACTGTATTCTATAATCTATTACTCTCTCTTCTACCCTTTTAATCAGCTGTCCTATATATGGGTTGCTTGTTAAGGGGCCTTCCAAAACGACTATTAAATAACATAATGTTAGAAAGTATCAACTGATCAAACATTTGCTGGTTTAGTCATAAGCAAACACTTAAAGCTCATATTGTGCAAAACTTTTCAACCAGCAGATTGAGCAAAGTAGATTGCAACCCCTAAAGTGAGTGGCCCTCATCACATTACCTGAAGCCCTGAATGGGGGCAGGGGGAGGCTGGCCTTCTCAATGAGTTCTAGGGAACTCCTACCTGCTTGGACACTGGCTTTTCCCACCTTCATTCTTAAAATGAAACTGCTCTATTTAAATTTCAAACGTTCTGGTTTTTTGACAGAGACTATAATTCCATTGGCTTATTCATGTTATTCATTTAGAAAACATGAATCCTTGCTTGACTTAAGAACCTATTTATTTCTATTCTAAACATTGAAAATATCCTTTCAAATGTAATGAAGAAAAATTTTGCAATGCTAACTAGTCTGTTTCATATCTGTCATGATTTAGTGACTATGTTGAATTATACTTTTCTCTTTGTACTATTTCTTCCCCTGAGGTTGAAACAATAGGCGATTTTAGTTATTAATTTTATAACATAAATAGCATTTTAAAATATTAACCCGTTGCACATTATTTTTCTCTTAAATCAAGTTCTTATGTATCCTTTCACCAACTAACCTGAGTCATGAGGGTTATTACCACAAGGTAAGTTGTTTGTAGCCAGCTGATATAGGAGGAAAACTGGATATTTGAACTACCCTTAGCAGGCCTAAAACTAAAAGAAAGATGCATATTAAGTAGTTTGAGGAAATGAAGAAAAATAGCAAAATGAAGAAATGAAGAAAAAAGCTCAAATTAAGTATTTCTAAACTTTCCTTGGAACCAATGTAGCACTAAAGGGACTAAAAGTTTCTGAATACTCTAAAACAAGACAGCGAATATAGGTAAGTAACCTATGCCTAACTCGAATGATTCCATAAGAGGTCTCTACAGCAGAGGGAAAAATCATGTACTGGAGGGTTGTGTGGCAATCAGCTCTGACAAAAAATAATTTCTGTTCAAGATTTCAAACCATACCAAGAAGAAACAAACTCTAGCAAATTGTAGCAGAGGACCACATTATCACAATCATCTGCAAAAGAGATCACATGTTCCCCTAATTCTAAAATCAATAACAGATGCTACGAACAAAATGCTTAAAAATAAATGTAATACGTAAGCCTGATGATTCACAGACATGTACACTGGGGCAAAAAATACATTATATGTCAATAAATAAATATATAAATAAATGTAACAAAAAAGTACAAAATGTATACTCTGAAAGCTATAAAACCTCCATAAAAATAACTAGGAAATAACTAAATAAAAGAGTGTAGCATGAATCATTGAACACTACATCAAAAATTAATGATGTATTATATGTTAGATAACTGAACATAATAAAAAATTAATTTAAAATAAAGAGCATACCATGTTCATAAATTTGCAGACATCAGATTCCTAAGACGATATTCTTCCCAAATTTATCTTTAAATTGTAGACATCCCTGTCAGAATTCAAGCTTGCTTTTTAATAGAAATCCATAGGCTGATTCTAAAATTCATATAGAATTGCAAAGGATCTCAACTAGCCATAACAATTTAAAAAAAAAAAAGAACAGAGGTAGAAGATCCATACTTCCTGACTTGAAAACTTAATTAAAACTTGTATGGTATTGGCATAAGAATAAACTATTGATCATTGCAACAGAATTGAGAATGCTGAAATAAACCCACATGTTTATAGTCAACTGATTTTTGGCAAGGGTCAGGACCATTCAAGGAGACTAAACAGTCTCTTAGTAAATAATGCTAGGGTACCTAGATAGCCATATGAAGAAGAATGAAGTTAGACCCTCCCCTCACAGCATATATAAAAATTAACTCAAAGTGGATCAAAAGCCTAAATGTAAGAGAAAAAAAACTATAACACTCTTAGAGGAAAACATAAAGATAAATTCTCATCACTTGGCTATGGCAATGGATCATTAGATATAACACTGAAAGCATAAGCAACATAAGAAAAAACAGAGTGAACTTCATCAAAACTAAGAACTTCAGTGTTTCAAAGGACATGTCAATAAAAAGACAATCCAAAGAATGGGAGAAAATATTTGCAAATTACATATGTGAAAAGAGATTTATATCTAGAATATATGTTTATAACTCTATAATATTAATAATACATACTATATATATATAATTACTTACAACTCAATAATCAAAAAACAAATGACCCAACTGAAAAATGACACAATATCTGAATAGATGTTTCTCCAAATATATACAAACAGCCAACTGGCACATGAAGAGATGCTCAGCATCACTATTTATTACAAAAATGTAAATCAAAACCATGAGATAGCATTCACACACATATGCGTGAATGATACATACTATAATGAATGATCACTGAAAACATTATGCTAAGTGAAGGATGCCGGTCACAAAAGACCATGTGTGATGATTCCATTTATAGTAAATGTCCAGAAAAGGCAAATGTATAAAAATAGGAAGTAAATTAGTTGTTATTGAGGGCTGGACAGATAGGGAAATAGTAGACTGACAGCTAAAAGGTACAGAGTTTCTTTCTGAGGTGGTCAAAATATTCTGAAATTGACAATGGTGATGTTACATATTCTTGTAAATATGCTAAACCCCACTGAATTGTACAGATTAAACACTTGAATTATGTGGTGTTTTAATTATATCTCAGCAAACCTAATATAAAAAATATAGTAGTATAAGTGTAAAAATGAGTTTGTGAAGTTAGTCTCAGTGAAATTTAGTACTTAAAATTTCATACATACACATGCTCGTGTACATGTACACAGATATATACAAACTTAGTGCTGAGAACCGAAGGTTGCAATATTATGCCCAATTATATTTATATATATACATGTATATATATACATATTTATAATATGTATATCTGTATTAAATGAATATCATTATATATGTATAATATATGTGTGTATGTGTGTTTGTGCATCAGTGATATATTCAAGAATGGCAATAGAAGCAATTTCCCAAAGGAATAGTAATAGAATGTTCATATATGCCTACAGGGAAAAATCGGAAAGCATTACAAATATATATCGCAAAATAGTTCAAGTGCAAATAAAAGGTAATGTTAAATCTTTTGTTTCCTCTTTACATTTTCTTAATTTTCTTTATAGTGTACAGACCTGATAAATTTCATCAAAACTTCATCATATTTTCAAAGGTATTAAAATTTACATAGTTTATCATTTGAAAAGTATTTTCTTTGACAAATAACTGTCATGTTAGAATGTTGAGAAAACGGTAAGTTTAAATGTATAATATAAAATGTTACTTTAATTTTAACCATAAAAACAGACCTGAAAAAGTAACAATGGACTGAGAATTAGAAGATCCTGATGCGAGTTTTGAGGCGCTATTGCTACCTGGCTTTGTAACTTCTGCTTACATCCAACGATTCTCTTATCTAGTACTCTCCATTATATACCAATTTTGAAAAACCTTATTTATATGTTGAATCTTGATACATCACATTGTTATCTATTTCCTTAGTAAAAATCAAATTCGTTTTTTTGTCTTTTTTTTTTTGCAAATAACTTTGACAGAGTTCCCTCTCTACTATATAACATACTAATTAATTACATTAGAGAAGGTAATCAAACAGTATAATGCAGCTTTAGTTTATGCACATTAGGAAAAATAGAAAAGTTTGCTTTTTGGAATGATTTTCAGAAATGAAAATAACTATTTTCAGAATCTGACAAAATTGTAGAATAGTGAGGTAATTATACTTAGAGCTAAGCTGTATAATATTTTTTCCTATTGATTTTGCCTTGTGTTATCATTTGCATTGGCACATACTACCAATAGATTTTATGCCTTTTCAAAACAGAAAATAGGAAATAAATCTTGAAATTTATGTTGATAACATCAGGAATCAATTGCTAATGAATGAACTGATAATTATTCTTTGGGTTTTTAAAATTTCTTTGTAATGACCATTTCCCCCTCTGCCCCGTTTTGTAGATACTGCTCTCATTTTATACAGATAAGCAGAAGTCTAGGTAGAGTGCTTCCACAAATACTTTACTAAAAATGACAGAGTGCTTGATATTTTCTGGGGTAGGTCACACCTGCTTACGTAGGAGAATGAGATTTTGAACTTTCTTCTGTAGGACTTATCCCTTTAGGAGAAATAGATACACATTGGTGAAGAGTATGGATAAAGGTTCCCTTCTTTATTCCTTTTTAGAAAGCACACGCACATTTAAAAAATCATTTTCAACATAGATCTGATAATAGTATTATATTTAATAATTGCAGCTTCACTTACTTTAGTCATTTTTCCTGTCAAAAAAATGAATGATTGGTGCGGATAAAGCATGTGTGTAATGGGTATTAGCTACTATAACTTATTCTTTAATCTCATCTTTCTAGTTATATTAGCTAAAAGCAGTTATGAGCAGATTAGCACAGTGAGGTAAATAGCACTGGATACTGTTAAACACATTGAGATGGCCAAAGGCTCTCAAGTGGAGAGGGAGGTGAAGCCAAAAGCGAGATCACATCAAAAACAAACATTTCTGATCTAATTATGTTACTCTGGGTCAGTCTTCATTATCCATTACTGGAAAACCATAAAGCTTATGACATTTATCATCTCCCTATCTTGTCTTCCTTTTGGAACATACCAATTATTTTATTTGGTTTAAAATGCTACAGATATTCTTAGAATCAGTGAGTGATTACACCCAAAATAAGAGATAAGTTTATCACAAAAGCATAATTTATCAACAGAGGTTGAGAGAATAAAAAGAGGAATTTAAATCCTATTCACTTGGAAAACGACAGATCTTCAACATGGAAAATGTTTTGAGAGAAAGCTAGTTGAAACTAAATAGATGGAAGAATGTAGTACAGAATACAGAAAATGTCAAGCACCTTAAACATCACAGTGTCTATGTAAAAAATAAAAATAGGACAAAAAAAAAAAAAAACCCACACCACATAATGCTTGGAATAAGCATAGGAATGGAAATTATCTGGTAAACTGAATGGTGGCTTCTGGTACTTTTAGCTTATAACTAAATAGGAACTGTAGGAAAAATAAGTTTCTTCTCAATGACCCACAGTAGAGAGAAGATAATAGAATAAGATTACAAAACTATGTATCTTTGTATTGTATTTTAATTCTCTCAGGTTTATGAACAATGAATTTAATAGAAGCCGTTAAAAATGTATTGGTGAATTTACACGGACCAGTAAGGGGGAATGTGAGTGTCCTGTTAATAATCATTTTCCACCTTGCTGTGTATGTAATGACCTTGCTTGCACATTCTTTAGGTCTACACAGGAGGGGAATTCGCTAGA
The DNA here is from genome assembly GCA_028533885.1 of Nasua narica. NCBI lineage: Eukaryota > Metazoa > Chordata > Mammalia > Carnivora > Procyonidae > Nasua > Nasua narica. The sequence continues at coordinate 17,970,861 of CM052810.1, forward strand.
TTAAGAGTTGATGCATAAAGGAAACTGTCAACAAAACCAAAAGACAACTGACAGAATGGGAGAAGATATTCGCAAATGACATATCACATAAAGGGTTAGTATCCAAAATCTATAAAGAACTTCTCAAACTCAACACTCAATGAACAAATAATCCAATCGAGAAATGGGCAGAAGATATGAACTGACATTTCAGTAAAGAGGATGTCCAAATGGCCAACAGACACATGAAAAAATGCTCAACATCACTGGGCATCAGAGAAATACAAATCAAAACCACAGTGAGATACCACCTCACACCAGTCAGAATAGCTAAAAATAGCAAGTCAGGAAATGACAGATGTTGGCGAGGATGCAGAGAATGGGGAACCCTCCTACACTGTTGGTGGGAATGCAAGCTGGTACAACCACTCTGGAAAACTGTATGGAGGTTCCTCAAAATGTTGAAAATAGAGCTACTCTACGACCCAGCAATCACACTACTGGGTATTTACCCTCAAGATACTAATGTAGTAATCCGGAGGGTCACATGCA
>CM052810.1:17971491-18035424 GCA_028533885.1 Nasua narica
ATATATATATATAATGGAATACTATACAGCCATCAAGAGAAACGAAATCTTGCCATTTGCAATGATGTGGATGGAACTAGAGGGTATTATGCTAAGTGAAATAAGTCAGTCAGAGAAAGACAATTATCACATGATCGCTCTGATATGAAGAATTTGAGAGGCAGGGCAGGGGGTTGGGTGGGGAAGAGAAATGAAACAAGATTGGATGGGGAAGGAGACAAACGATAAGAAACTCCTAAACTCATGAAACAAACTAAGGGTTGCTGGGAGGTGGGGGGATAGGGATATGGACATTGGGGAGTGTATGTGCTGTGGCAAATGCTGTGAAATGTGTAAGCCTGATGATTCACAGACATGTACCCTGGGGCAAATAATACATTATATGTTAATAAAAATTTAAAAAAAAAGAGTTGATGCATAAAATGTTATGCTGACAACTGTCAAAAGAAGACCCATATAAGCAAGGAGTTTTTAGTTAAGGTGCTTATTTGTTGGAGTGTGATCCCAGAGAATATTATGAAGTATAAAGTCTTCTGTTCCTAATATACAGAAAATTACTCCCTAGATAGTTGATGGTAAATTCACTATTACTTCACTCTATTTTTTTAAAAGGCAAAGAAAAGTATATAATTCATTTGGATAGCCCTGAAATAATAAACAATAGTTCAATATTGGAAAAGTTAGATTTTCACAAATTTTAAATTCAAATAGAATTTGACTTTTATTTCTAATGTCATTATTTAAAAGCATCAAAAGAGGGAAATCAGAAAATCTGTATATGACACATGAATATGTGTGTGCATGTGTGTGTGTGTGTGCATATGGTGTATAATGAGTATAGTGGAAGATTATGGAATCTTGAGTATGAGTATAGTGGAGTATGAGTATAGTGGAGATTCCAATTATGGAATAATTATCAAAGAAATAAAATTACTACCTTGATCTTATTTTTTAAAATATTTTATATATTTATTTGACAGACAGTGAGAGAGGGAACACAAGCAGGGGGAGTGGGAGAGAGAGAAGCAGGGGGAGTGGGAGAGAGAGAAGCAGGCTACCCACTGAGTAGGGAGCCTGATGCTGGGCTCAATCCCAGGAACCTGGGATCATGACTTGAGTCAAAGGCAGACACTTAACGACTGAGGCACCCAGGGACCCCAACTACCTTTATCTTAAACACAGAACTGAAGAAAACACCTATATCGTACTATACTATATTCAGTTATTGAGTCCATACAATTTCTCTAGTTGAAGTTACTTTAAAAAATTATGTACCAGCAAATATTTTTCTTTCTTTTTTTTTTAAGATTTTATTTATTTATTTGACACAGAGAAAGAGACCACAAGTAAGCAGAGAGGCAGGCAGAGAGAGAGGAGGAAGCAGGCTCCCTGATGAGCAGAGAGCCCGATGCAGGGCTTGATCCCAGGACCCTGAGATCATGACCTGAGCCAAAGGCAGAGGCTTAACCCACTGAGCCACCCAGGCGCCTCCTAAAAATTTTGATAATAGTATCTAATACTGTAGTTTTCTGTTTAATTTATATGAGAGAGATTATATAAGCAATAACATCTTAATATATATAATCTCTTTATAAAACTTCAATGGTATGTGATGGTCTAAAGGTAATCTGAATGCTGTATTTCCAAGAACATCTCCTCTTTCTTCAGAACATTCTTTTTGTTTCATTAGTAATAATTAGGTTAATACTAGAGATGTCCTGTACCCTGTCTTTGTCCTTAGAAAGTTTACTTGCTTAAAGCTAAGTGAAATAAATGATTGGAGATAAAGTGCATGGGCGTGCACATGTGTGCACACACACACGCACACACACACACACCGCCCCCCTCCCTCATACAGTTCTAAGGTTCTAAATCAAGGGACATTGTTCTAAAAATTTAGAAAACTGGGCACAAATAAATTTGAAAAAATATATATAAATATAAAAAGGGGAATTTGGGTTGCTCACAAAAGATGTGGGCTCTGAATTGGTCACTTAAAAGGTTCAAGAATCTGAATGGCTGGGGCACTTGGGTGGCTCAGTGGGTTAAGCCTCTGGCTTCGGCTCAGGTCATGATCTCAGGGTCCTAGGATCGAGCCCCCACATCAGGCTCTCTTCTCAGCAGGGAGCCTGCTTCCCCTCCTCTCTTTGCCTGCCTCTCTGCCTACTTGTGATCTCTCTCTCTGTCAAATAAATAAATAAATAAATAAATAAATAAATAAATAAATAAAATCTTTTAAAAAAACCCCAGAATCTGGCATAAAATGTATCCACAGTCTAAAAGATAATGTGCAGATAACTTTAAAATTATGAGAAAACATGATTCCCAACCTAAAATTCCATATCCAGAAAAACTATAAATCAAATATTGTAAAATAAAGACATATGTAGGCATGCACCACCTAAAAAAATTTTGCCTAATGCACAGAAAGATCTCAGAAACATATAGAAAGACTCATAGTAGCAAAGGTTGCAAATCGATATAACTTTGAGTTAACAATAACATATCAATATAGGTTCATTAATTGTGACAAACACACCATACTGATGAAGGATGTTGATAACATACTCAGCATTTCACATGTATCCAGGAGAGCAGTGGAGTTGCCGCCTGGCTACATCTAACTGCCCACAGTAAAATTAAAAAGGAAAGACAGGAGTTTAAAATAAAGAATTTTTCAGTATTCAAACAGAAGTCAAGAAAATAGAAAGGCAGAAGAGATTTCTCAGTTTGAAATTTAAATTATTTCTCATTCCCACCTCCTCAAGATTTTCAAATAAAGAAAGAGCTTCAGAGCAAAAATGAACTTCAGCATTTAACTATAAGACCATTGGTAAACACCTGGGAAGTATCTGGAGAATTACCTGAGAAAACTGTTCAGTTAGGCAAAAGACCCACAAGTGATCTTGTAGATGTGCCTTACAGTTTTCATTTAACACTAGAGCTTCTGAAAAATCTTAAGGCGGCGTTCTTCAGCCACCTTGCTAGAAGTCCAAGGCAGAAAAATTCTTATGCTGGGAGAAAATTTTTAATATGGCTATTGTCTAATTGAGCAGATTTCCAATTGATCCATAAGAATACACAAAATTCTTAAAAAGAGCTACTTAAACTAAAAGGGACAGAGGCAGTGCAAAATGAAAAGGGAACTTTGGATCCTCACATTTTTGAAGGACAAAAGGGAACTTTGGATCCTCATATTTTTGAAGGACAAAAGGGAACTTTGGATCCTCACATTTTTGAAGGACAGCAGCAGGCCCCCAAAACTTCCTAGTGGGTAACCTCTGCCCAGCTGCGTTTCAGAATCACTATCCATTTGTACATCTCTGAGATGCCTCAGGTTTCCCCCTTTCTGAATGGGAACGGCTATAGTGACTATTCTATTTCCATTTCAACATTGTATTTGAGTTATCAGTGTCAGAGAACTCGTTGTTTTCATTTTGGGACCTCAAGCTTGAGAAAAACTAAATTCACAGAATTTTATAAAAGGAACCACACAGAAGGACCTGATTCAGATTAGCAGATCCTAGACCTCCAGCATGAGCATTATGCAATAGATCGCAGGTCAGCAAACTATGGGCAGGAGGGTCCACATGTTTTTATAAATAAAGTGTTATTAGAACTCGGCCGTATATGCTCTACACACAGTCTGTGTTTTCTTTTTTTTTTTTCTCCTTCTACTTATTTATTTATTTATTTATTTGACAGAGAGAGAGATCACAAGTAGGTAGAGGGGTAGGTAGAGAGATAGGGAGAAGCAGGATCCCTGCTGAGCAGAGAGCCAGATGTGGGGTTCATCCCAGGACCTTAAGATCATGACCTGAGCTGAAGGTAGAAGCTTTAACCCACTGAGCCACTTAGGCACCCCACAGTCTGTGTTTTCAAGCTATAATGGCAAAGTAGTCTTGATACAGATCTTATGTCATACAACGTTACAATATTACATAGATGATTCTTCAGAGATGGGTCTTAGGAAGTGGTAAATGCATTTTTCATATGTAAATATGTAAATATTGTGCAACCAGCGGTCACAGAGTGATGGTTTTAAAATGTCTGCACATTTATTAATTCTACCACAAATATTTGAGTATAATTTTTTCTCCTCAAAGACAGAGTCCAGACTAGTTTCTCATTTCTAATGAATAGACTATCATAAAAGTGCCAGTGTCCAAGGCAAGGTCCCCCAAAATACTGCAGCTTTTGCTTGGCTTAATCTTTCTCAGGATACACACTCTTCGGACCCAACTAATATGCTCGGAGGAAGCCAGATTAGTTTACAGGGAGAGAACCATGGAGAATCCCAAGTGGAGAGAAACTGTGAGCCTACTTCAAAGCCAGCAACAACCTCCAGACACCAGTGGGAAAAAGATGTAGATGGTTTCAACTCCCTGGCAAAGAAAGTGTGATCATGGATACAGCATCTTAGGACTTATTAGGACTTACTGGTTTTACTGTATATCTTGCCATTCAAAACAACCTAATAGAATGGTAGAATGTCCTTACAAAGACTGAGTTAATTTGCTAGCTTAGGAAAACACCCTTTTAGTTGAGATGTTTTGCTCTGGGATGCAATGTATAAGCTTATACATAGCAGTGTGCTCCAAAGACCTGAAATATCTGAGTCCAGGAAATAAGGACTGGAAGTGATATTGGGCCCCCATCTCTTAATCACCCCCTGTGATTCCCTATACCTTGTGGCTCTGCGAGTTTGTTTTTGTTTTGATTTGTTTTGATTTGATTTGATTAGGGTTGGTGAATTCACATCTATGAAATAGAATTGTAAGGATTATAATAGACTTGAAGCAATGAATTACTCTTGGTCATTTGGTCTCTTCATAAAAGAGGATTTGCAGGGGGAAAAATGTTCCTTTATTGTAAAACTCATACAGATCCAGATCCTTATAACTATAAAGGGCTAAAGTACTTGTGAACAAATGTAGCAAGAACAGTATTTTGGAAGCCAAGGAATTCATCAGGCTGCCTCTAGGTTCATTCAGATGTGTGACAATAGTGAATGACCAGTATCCCTGATCATGGTGCATCATGAGTAATTTGGAAATTTTATGGACAAAGATGCAATGGACTCCATCAGTCAAGAACCTAGACATGCCCCATTCATGAAAGAAATCAAAATGTTCGCTTAAGCAGGAAGAGAATAGATATCAGTTACAGCCCCAGCAACGGTTGCAGGAAGTAATAGAAACTGTTACATAGGCTTTTTTGTTTTAGAACTTTAGAGAAATTGTATTAATAATTAACTAGTAAGGGCTCTGTGAAGAATTCAGCTTAATGGTGGGCAAGAGTTGATTTATGTTGTCCAATAAGTGGATTGTATTGATTCTTCCTATGTAAAAATTTAAATCCTCTTGGGGTGCCTGGGTGGCTTCGCTCATTAGGCATCTTCAGCTCAGGTCATGATACCAGAGTCTTGGAAACCTCCTGTGCTGGAGTCCCTGCTCAACAGGGTACCTATTGGTCCCTCTGCCCCTCCCCCCTCTCGTGTTCTATCTCTTTCTCTCTCTCTCATACTCTCTCATGCATGCTCTCTCTCTCAAATAAATGAAAAATGAATCTTTAATTTTTTTTTAATCCTCTTGGTTCCTCCTCTTCTTCCATTATATCATGCAGGGTTGTACTGGTTCCATGTGAGTGGGAAATGGCCATTTTTTACTTGATATCATTGCTGTGTATACTTCATACTTTTTGTTTTGGAGATTTTCTAACATTAGAATGTAGGATGTGAGTAGGAAAGACTCCTCCTATGTATGGTCGACTCCAGAGTGCAGAAGTGTTATCAGTCATAGAATATATGATATATAAATACCGCTTTCTTAATTACCCAGGCTAAGAACTTCGGTATGCATTTCAAAACACTCTGTAGGCTGTTCTGGGGGGATCAAGTACCAGTCACACAAGCAGTGGCTAAATCCATAATGCATCCTTCATTTGGCTTTCCTCCCTTTACATTTTACTCCCTTGCACTTTATATCCACTTCCTCAGATCATATCCCCAAACAAACTAATGCATGCAAGCTTTTGTCTCAGACTCTGGTTTATGGAGAACCAGTGGCTTTCTCATTTTCTAATGTTTTGTTGACAACTCTTCTTTGCGATTATCTGCTTCTTTTAGTTTTGTAGATTATACTTTTTATTCTGTTACTATTATCCCAAAGCCATGCTGGAAGAAACAGTAATAGGTAGATAGGAAGGTAGGCAGAGATAAGATAGGTAAGATGTAGAAATACATACAGAGATATCATGTGTGGGAATATGTTCAGTTATATTTACACAGATGCCTAAAATTCTCTATTTATGTCACTTAATTTTAAATACACTCTGTATGAACTCCTTGTAGGCAAGGAGAGTTTCTAATCTATCTTTGTGTAATTTTTGAATTTATTGTCATTCAAAAGTGATCTCTCTCCTATCCCCACCCCATAAAGAAGGGAAATTGAGCAAAAATAACAAAAAAAACTAATGCACATAATTTAATATTCAGTCTGACAATTCACATTTTACTGAGCCTACTTATTTAAAAAGAAAAAAGTTGAGATGCATTCCAAAGGTACAGTATTTTTTGTTGTCCTGTATTTCTTTATCAGATACGTGAACAGGAACACTAACATCTTAGATGTTTTACATTTATGGGGGGAATAATCTTTGGCAGGCTTAGATTTTATTCTTTTATAAAATACCGGCATACACTTACATAGAAAAATGGGTGTTATAAAGTCTATAGGTTGTGAAAAGATAAAGTGTAATTGGTTCCTTCAATTAACTTTATTCTAAGTCCTTTACCCTCTACCTTTGTCATAGAAGTGATAATGTGAACAGAAAGAAAGGCTCTAAGTCAGACGACACATACAGGAATAAAATATGGAGAGGAACTATACATGAAGTTATATTCCTAGGTAGCTGATGGATTACTCAGATCCAATGCCTAAGGGATTTTGTAAATTCTTTCTAAACTCCGATACATTTTTACAGCAGTAAATCATTTAAATATTTGTGTTAGGAAACACTTGGAATAGTTAAAATAAATATGGAAAAAGGTAAAACATAAAGAATACTTGCAGTTTTATTTTTTATGTTCTCTTGTGATTTTATACTTTGATGTTAAACAATTCAACCTTTTAAATATATGTAAGTTTAGAAAATGTTTTTTGAATCAGGAAAAAACTATGAAAACCATTATTTTAAGGTCATTAAATTATTAAGTTTAACTCTCAAGTAGGCTTAAACTATTCAGTGGACACCGTTATATTTTCAAAAACTAAAAGGCAAATTGGTGAATTAATAAAACAGGCATTAATATCTAAAAATATGTGTGCATTTAAGGCAGAAAGAGTCTCTCTGTGGCAGGTGCATTTCCAGACCTTCAGTCAGAGTTTTATATATTCTTTTCTACTATAACCATTGTATATGTCACCATCATAGTCGCAAACTCAAATATAATAGCCAAAAACAAAAAAGAATTAAATATAAGAGAGATACTACCATTTTAAAGTACTGAAATAAAAAAAATATTTGAAATCTATAAAATCAGCATTTAACAATATTCTTACAACTGAGGTGAAGTGGAAATGTCATTTGGAATGACCAGACAATATTCTTCCTTCCTATGATTTCACACATTGATATAAACATCAAATCTTTATTAGTTCTATCACACATTTTCTCTTTATTCTACATTTGTGCTGTATTCACTTATCCAAGAAGATTCTTGGATATTAAACAAGGCACATCTGTCTGGCAAGAATGTAAAAAGGTAAAAAAAAAGAAAAGAAGAGTTTTCTCAATATTCTTATTTTCATATTTCAGGCAAATTTTAAGCATAGGCTGAGAATCATATCTGATAGCACACATACATCGCTCTTGTTGATTTGAAATTACACTTTCTACCCAGGATGAGTTTGATTCACCTTGGATTTGAGATTAATTCTTTAGACAATGTTTAAACTAATCATTTACCTTGGTATCAGTCTTTATTTCCCTGTCACCTCAATTCCACTGCACAAAATTAATCCCTATCCTCTTTGGATTACCTCACTGGCTGATAACAAAGCGCTGATTTTTCATCAGGATAATATTTGCTATATTAACTGATGATTTTCCTTTGAGTATCCTTTTCATTTCCTCCTCCTTATTCAGTTACCTTGTATTTTTTTTTTTCTCATTAGATCACTGAATGGATAGCATGATGAAATAAAAAAGGCTTCATTCTTGGTTTTTTTTTTACTAAGAGAAGAGTTAGGTAAAAAACAAGTTTCTTCAATATGAAAACCCAAATACTAAACTAAAAGTAAATAACTTTCATGCCATACATCACAAACTGGAGGAAAATGAAAAAAAAAAAAAAAAAGTCTTGTTAGAAAACTGATGTATATTCCTGATAAAGAGAGGAGAAATTTCTCCCTTCACCTTTCCCTGCTCCACTTGCTCCAAAGGTAATGCTTAGAGCATGCAGAGTGTTGTTTAGGAAAGTATGTATCAGAACAAAACAAGAAATTTGGGGGTGAAGAATGTATACCTGAATAGAGCAGTGCTGCCCCCCTGGGTAGATTCTGGAGATGTAGCAGGGCTATGCATTCATAAATTATGACAGGAAAAGCAAAATAGCACTGAAATGGTAGAGAAATCCTCATATGAGAGTAGGTATTTTCCACATATGTCTGAGAGGGGGGTGAACGCCTTTAGGAGGACATGTGGTGAGGAGGATGTACAGCCGTCTGCAAAGGACATAAAGACTATCTAGTAAAAGGATTTGCTACCAGTGTTATTGGATGACAAACACGGACAAAGATCTGTGCCCCTCCCCCCCCAAAAAAACCCAAGAAAAAACTATCGAACAAACGAACAAAAAACAAAAAAACCTACAGCTTGATTCTGCTTGAGGAACCCATAGATTATTTTACTCTATCAAGAACGAGATGAGGAGAAACCTTGAATTCACTGAGACTAAATTACTAAAATCCAGGAAGAGGACATTCTAAGTAGAATTCAGACTCATTTATTAAAACACAAAATAATAGTTCTTCCATATTCATATTTACAACTTTTAACTGCTATATGTACAAAGTTAGGCATTTGAACACTAAACACTATAACAAAAAACTTCAATGTTGAAAAATATACTTTGATATAACACATTGGACTATTGCATAAGTAAGGTATCAAGGGCGCGACACAAAGCTTATAGATGTATTATTTTGAAAAACAATAAGTCTGTTAGAGACCTCAAAGTGTTCTCCTAGAAGTTATTGGCTCTTCAAAATACACAAATGATATCACAAAATGTAAATTAAAATTAAAATCAGCTCAAACTTACTGAATTAGTCAGTCTGGGCTGCCATGACAAAATCCCACAGACTGGGGGTCTTGAACAATAGGAATTTATTTTCTCACAGCTCTGGTGGTAAAAGTCCTAGATCAAGGACAAATTTGTCAGAGTATTTCTTCCTGGTTTGCAGACACCCCTTTCTTACTATACCCTCAAATGGCCTTTCCTAGGTGAGTGCACACAGGGCAAGGCTGGAGTCGGGGTTCTCTGGTGTCTTTCGTCCACGGACACTAACCCTATCAGATCAGGTTCCCACCCTTATGACCTCTTTAAACCTTAATTATTTCCCTACTTCACATATAGCCACACTGGAAGTTAGAGCTTCAGTGAATGAATTGGGGCCTGGAGGGGAGGAATATAAATATTCAGTCCTTAATGCTTATCACCCTAATATTAAGACAATACATTTATGATTTTGGTCATAAATTCCATAATTTGTATATTACACATGAAATTTTTTTTGTTTGATCTTGAATACATATATTTACTAAGAATATCTAAGAGCAGTTCTGATGTTGAACACATATATTAGTACTGGGAATATACAAGATCATTCTTGATTGCCACCATATTAGGAGGCTCTCTGCATTTAACTATCAGAGACAAATGATTCTAAGTTTTCTCCACAGTTCTGGATGGTCCTGCTCAACAAATTTTGCCACAGGCAGAGTTTAAGTAATGATTCAATTTAGTAACAGCTCTTTTAGTAACAGCGCAATTTGGTAACAGCTTTCTCTCTCTCCCCCCTCTCTCTTTCTCTTTTTAATTCACTTGTCCTCTAAGGTTATCCCCTATGCTAGCCATGACCTTTCCCTCAGGTATTCAATAATAACATCATAGCAACATTGCAACATGGTATCTATCCATGTGTCTCTTCCTGCCAGCAGGCTTGCTCAGGAGTACTCTCAAGGCAAAGAAAGAATAATAGCAAGACACTAAGCTTTGCTCAGTCCTTTGCAACTACTGGCTACCCTGAGTCATATGGATGTGCAGAGAATCAAGGAGGGATCTTGTTCCTCCTTTTGACTGGAGGAGCTGCAAAACTACATTGCAAAGTAAGTAGACATGGGAAATGGCAAATAATTTGTACCATTAGAGCAACATATGAATCATATATGCATACATGCACAAATACTTACCTATGGGATTTGTCATTATTTTTTCTGTATTAATCAGATACTATTATCCTATATTCTTACTTTGCATTTCTTACAGTAGACTGGTAGAAATTCAAGTTAATAGACTGGTGCTACTTAAGTCTTCCTTTTAGCTGCCTACCGTAATAGTTGCATATACTTATCTCTTCTAAATAAATAATCATATGTACTATCTATAACTATCAAGCACCTCTTTAATTTTTCAACACATATTTAAAGTCCACGTATACTCAAATATGAGTCCATACATACTTGACTATTTTTCTAGTCTTCCCCATTAATTGGAAGATAATAGTAATATGAGTAATTATTATTTTATTATTGTATTAAGTAGGAAATAATAATAATAATGCTTGATTCAAAGTGCTGTGATGATAAATATAAAGTCCTAAAAGAGTTCTTTGTATAAAAATATTCTATGTTGGCTTTAGTATTATCACTAATATTTATTTTTATAAATAATACAACTTTGAGAAAGTACTTAAGTGCTATAGACTTCATCACAATTTGAAAGTGGAACTAATAATAATTTTGCAAGTTAATTTATTTTTTAAAGATTGTATTTATTTATTTGCGAGAGAGAGCACAAGCAGGCCAAGGGGCAGAGGGAGAAGGATAAGCAGACTCCCCATTGAGCAGGGAGCCCAACATGCCCCTTGATCCCAGAACCCTGGGATTATGACCTGAGCCAAAGGCAATGGCTTAACCAACTGAACTACTCAGGCTCACCTTGCAAGTTAATTCAAAAAATAATAAAATGTAAGTGTAGATACTGCAGATATATGTTTTTTCTATTGTATTGTTTAATATACTAATGAAAAAAATGAAGACCAAGATGATTACAAGCTATTTTTTAACTTTAGAATGAAATATTTTAAACTTTAAATTCACATTTTCATGTATTTCCATTTGTAGTTTTGCTCTTAAGGAAACAGAACAAAGTAACTATGACTATGTATTTTATGGTATATGTTAAACAAACAAACAAACAAACAAAAAACAAAAAAAATCTCACCTACTGAATCCATTGAAATTCAAAGAAAACATAAATAAGATGATGTTTTAACAAACCCACAAAATAATATATTTGCCTGTTGTACTTCACTGTCAGTACATGTGTGTTGGTATAATTTTCACATATACATACTCACTTGCCTTCTATCTTATGTAGCTTCTAGTCCTGGTATACTCTCTTTTTACCAAAATTATCCTTTGGAGTTCTTTTAGTTGTGAACTAATTTCTAGTATGTTATCTGATTCCAGTATGTTATCTGGTATGTTGTCTTTGACCTTAGAATTATGGCAGGAAATAGTGCAGCTAAATTCCCCAAATTGTTAGTAAATATGTTGATACTTATAGTCAACAAACTTCTACCTCTAAGATACAGTTACTTTGAAAAGATGCATACTTTGGTGTTACAACTTATGTCTGCATTCTAAGATCTGGATAAATGCATGAGTTAATTAAAATTTAAAATTTTATAGACTTATTTCCTTTTCTTTATTGAATGGAATATTACCACTGATAGTGTGTCAGCCTCTACCTCTAAGCTTAAAACCTTGAACTAAATACATCTTTTATAGATTCATGCATAATTTGCATCCATGGATAATCTTAGACAACATTCTTGAAATACTCATTAAGGTTATTATTGAAGAATTGTCATGTCTCAACATTCATTTTGTCCTAAAAATACTTGTAGTTAGTTGTTTTTTGTTTGCTTTTAATATCTTTATATCATTTTGCCCAGCCTCCAAAATTTTAGTAGCCCAAAAGTTTTAGGAGTAAACATTATTTTTTTTGCAAGTAATCAAAATGATTCTATAGTTTGTGAATGTCAGGTTCCCTTTCAACCAAAATGTCCTCAAGCTATTTTGGGAAGGCAGCCAAGCATATGTTTTAACAGTATCATCTATGCATTCAAACTTCCAAGGATGGATCCTCAGCCTCTACTCTCTAGAGAGCTACTGAACATCTGAATGCCTCAGTTGTCTCCCCGCTAAGCTGGGAACACTAATAGTACCTACTCCATAACACTATTTTAAGGACTGAATGAGTGCTGTTATTTATGTTATGTTAGAATACTGCCTGGCATATAATAAGAAAAAAAATTCAAGTCAGCTGCTACTGCTTTTGTTGTGTTTGTGTTGTTAAATGAAATCACTGCCAAAGGCACGGGCTCTTCTATAAATTTGTCTCTTCTTTAAAATATATCTGAAAACTATCCACACCGAGTAAATATAACCTCTTATAGCCATATACATATATAAATATATATATACATATATATATACTTGAAAGAAAATAAAATATATCATTCAATTACCTCAATGTGATGGCTATGTATATGATGTGTCTGAATTTAAAAAGTGTAAGTTGTCCTCTCAGGGTATAAATCAGTTATGTTTGGAAGCTAATTTAACACTTAGTTAATTTCTTAAATTTACTGTAATAAAGTGTCCTTTGTATTAGCAAACACGTTAGATACCTGAAAAAAAAATTTTTTGTATTTATTCAGGTCAATATTTGCATACTGACAAACTTAAAACACCGAATTAGCTAATGATTAATTTGTGTCACATTCTTTACTTTCTAATGAAAGAACAGCATTTGAGCCATTTTTTTTCACATCTGACACTGTTTTGAATGATAATCATTCATCATTTTAAACTCATTTTCACATTTTCTCAAAATCTATTCAAAGGTGATCTTTTTAGTAAAGTCACCAGCTCCTTCACTTTCTCAGCCTTGTATATAGATTAATGGAATTTACCACATCTTTAGGATGCAATCTACACAACACAGAATCTTTAATTAATACAAAAATCTGTCAGTAATATTGTGCAGATTCTACAATGCAATGAGTAATACAATGCTTTTGACTGCCAACAATTTAAAAGAAAAGAACTAAGGCTCATTGGTTTAAGTACATGATCTGTCAAAATGAATCATAGGCAATTAAATTTGACACTTATAGAAATGTTTTTCTGAAGTTCTTCAGAAAGAATAATGATTCCAAGTTGTTGTTGTTGTTGTTGTTTTTAAGACAGCAATTCAGATTCTAAGTACTACCCCAAGTTATAAAATACGTGTGGTATAATCATGTTTTTCTCTATGGTGTATTTAGGAATGTACATAATACAACAGTCATCTACAAAATGCATTTGTCATGAGTTACTACAAATCATACTCATATTTACTATAAGACATTGATAAAATACTGATCCATAAGGAAACTTTCTGTAGTGTGTGTGTGTGTGTGTGTGTGTGTGTGTGTGTGTGCATGCAAATGCCCTTCTTTTAAGAGGATGATGATAGGACTACACCAAAGCTACCCATTTTCAATTTGTTGTGCCATCACTCAAAGAGACTAAGTGATCAGCTTTTCTTTTAAAAAAAGAATTTACAGAATTACAAAAGATCAAAGTTGGCTTAGCACCAGTTTTTATATACTACAACCTTGTTTCACAATTGAACCCAATATACCTAACAGATTAAGCAGGCGAAAATGTTTGTTGAATGAAGTGGATTATATTTCTCAGTAATACAAAAAGTACTAGTGGGAGATACAAAGAAAAAAGTGTCTCTGGAATCCCAATCATTTTCAAAAGGGTGTATAAGGCTATAACCTAACTGCCTTTGATAAGACTTCATTTGAATGTGCTTACTAGTACAATATTTAAATACATACATACATGTATAAATATATACTTAATTCCGTATCTACTCAGAGATGAGAGACATTTTATTTTATTTATTTATTTACTTGAGAGAGAGTGTGTGTGTGTTTAAGAGCAGGGGGAGGAGCAGAGGGTGAGGGAGGGGGAAAGAATGTCAAGCCTACTGGCTAAGCAAGGAGCCTAACACAGGACCCATGGCTGCTGGATCTCATGATCATGACCTGAGCCAAAACCAAGAGTCAGACTGAGCCACCCAGGGGAAAAACATTTTGAAAAGACATTTGAAAAGTACATCTTTTCTGATCCATGTTTCACCTCAAGCAATATGCAAGACTTTTTATTATTAGTTGAGCCAACTTCTAACTGTATTTAGTCAGTGCTTTTGAAAGATGACAGAGAAGATATCATTTAGGTTTTTTTTAGAGTTCTTCATACCCACATGATTTTAATTATTTGGTTATTTATTTCATCTCCAAGATATCTCTTTTCCATTATTTCAACTACACAATTTATTTATTTTATTTTTAAAAAAGATTTTATTTATTTATTTGACAGAGAGAGAGAGAGATCACAAGTAGGCAGAGAGGCAGGCAGAGAGAGGAGGGAAGCAGGGTCCCTGCAGAGCAGAGAGCCCGATGCAGGGCTCGATCCCAGGACCCTGAGATTATGACCTGAGCCGAAGGCAGAGGCTTTAACCCACTGAGCCACCCAGGCGCCCCAACTACACAATTTATTGATAACAAATCCATATTCCATCATGTATATGCCTCTATCTACAGATAACATTTATTTCTATAGGAAGAATTATTAATGTGATTTTCTGAAGAGGAAAATATTGTAAATAAGTTATATCTCCGTGGAGAATTTCTACTCAATGATCCCAAGTTTCAAGAACAATAGTTGGGGAAATTATACCTTCTAATTATTTTTAAATTATTAATATTATTCCTTAATATTTATTTTGCTTTGTCAACATTAAAGTTTTTATATGTCGAAGTTGTAAATAATTTCTAAGATACGTTTCAAAAACAGTGAATAAATACTAAGAGATGAAATGGTATCTTGTCTCTTTTCATACAGACCTATGTATTGATTAAGCACCATATAAAGTCAATTCTTCATTCTCAGCCATAGAAGAAAAAAATGCAATAAAAAAAAACAACAGAAGAACTTCAGCAAAAGAATGCATACGGTAGGGGGAGGCAACACAGAGACTGAGATTGATTTTCTTAAAATTCTATTTCTGAATGATAGAATCGCCTCCCCTTCAAGAGTGAAGTGCTAGGGTTGATACCTCAGTGGCTTATTAACAGAGTATAGGTGAAACAAGATTAGCTATGAGTTGATAGTTTTTGAAGTCTGGGAATTCAAGTATGAGGTTTTATTATACCCTTCTACCTACTGTTAAATACATTGGAACTTTTTATAGTAAAAAATTAAGGGCGCCTGGGTGGCTCAGTTGATTGGGCGACTGCCTTCGGCTCAGGTCGTGATCCCGGAGTCCCGGGATCGAGTCCCATATCGGACTCCCGGCTCTGCGGGAGGTCTGCTTCTCCCTCTGACCTTCTCCCCTCTCATTCTCAGTCTCTCTCTCTCTAATAAATAAATAAAAATTTAAAAAAATCTTTAAAAAAAAAGTTAAAAAAAGTAAAAATATTACTTGAGTAAAATTTATCAATTTTTTTTTTAAATCAAAGCTCTTTTGAAGCATATAAGTAGATGACGATCTAATTTTGATATCTTCTATGTTGGGGATTTATGTTACTAATTGCCTGGATTTATACATGCTTAACAGAATTGATCTTCCATTAAGGTTGTCCATCTATTGTGATGTAACTTGGCCCCAACGCTCTTCCAGGAGAAGAGGCAAAAATCATCCCATACCATAGACTGGATGGCTTAAACAACAGTTTTATTTCCTCATAGCTCTGGGGGCTGGAAGTCCCGAGCCAGATCTGGATTCTGGCTCACAGAGGCAGCCTGCAGCCTTGTCTCTATGTCCTTACAGGGTGTAGAGAGTGATCCTTCCTTTCCTCTTCTTACAAAGCTACTAATACCGTCATGAAGTCCCCACCCTTATAGTCTCATCTAACCCTAATTAACTCCCAGAGGCTCCATCTTCAAACATGTCAGCACTGGGGCTTAGAGCTATGGGGCTTTGAGTAGCTATGAGCTACGGGGGCTTATTTAACATGAATCTGGGGGAGAACATGTTCAGTCCAAACAGCTGTTTTTGCTTTTAAAAAGAGGAAGAATTTGAAAATGTCTTCTGAAAGGTACACAGTATGAGGCATATGGCAGGAGTGTTTTCAGAATCTGATTTCTTGACTAAAATCAGAGCTAGGCACTTGTCGACCTAAGTTTAAGGACTCCTTCTACAGTTCAATCACCAAGACAAAGGAAGAATGAAATATCTTAACTAGAAAAGTAAAGATAGTGAGATATTTTCTCCACTTCTGCTTAAAACTCAGCACAGTGGCTAAAATAAGGGCTCCATCACAATTTGGACTACAAGATAATTCCCAGTTTATAACCTTGACACAGACATATCTTCCCTCAACTTTTGAGGCAGGGTTTGCTTAATAGCTTCAAGGCAACTGTAAGTTATGTACTGGAAATCTGTATATGAGAGATCCATGGGGTAAAGAAAGACTTTTTGTGAGGTCATGTTAGATGGATACCCCTCCAACAACTGAATGAGATTTTTGAGCAGGGCTACAACTCCTGAATTACACAGTTTGAAACATGGTCCCAGGGATATCAGTTACTTTTTTGAATGTGACCACATTAGTACAATCATCTGATCAGCTCTGGGAGAATTCCATTACATGCAAAAAATAAAGTGCAAAAACATTCCAAGTCTTCTACGCTAATAGAACAAACCTACAAAGAACTTTTATTTTTTATTTATTTTTTAAGAACACCTGGGTGGCTCAGTCAGTTAAATGTCTGCCTTTGGCTCAAGTCATGATCCCAGGGTCCTGGGATGGAGTCCTGCAACCAGCTCCCTGCTCAGCGGGGAACCTGCTTCTCCCTCACCCTCTGTGTGCTGTTCCCTCCCTCGCTCGTGCATGCTTTCTCTCTGTCAAATAAATAAATAAAATCTTAAAAATAAAAGATGATAGTTAAAAAAAGAATGATAGTTAATGGTGAAGGGGAAAGAAAAAATAAATATTTTGTATTTTAAATATTTCACGCCATTGGCATATTCTCACAATCACAGAGAATCTAATAAAAGTATATATTTTTAAATAAAGTGGTGATCAAATATAACCAATTGGACATCTAGCTTATACTCCTCTTATCTGTTCACCTGCAGCATCCTGCACCCCCTTACCCCTAGTCTCAAAAGACTGTTTCATTAGTCTCTCCTAGAGACAAGGACTGAGCTTCGTCTTGGTTGCCATCATACCCAATAGGGCAGCAGCTGCAGAAATTCTAGAACCTAGGTCTAATTCAGTTAGAGCTATGCAGGCTCCAGCTTCCCCAAGGGCTGCCAGGGAGAGCCAATAACCCAGGATGGAAATGTGGGAATGTAAACCCCATGGGGCCAACTCGAAACAATTCAAGAGAGCTGACATGAAGTAATGGCCATACAGAGAGATTGATCCTCCTCTCCCACCCTAAAGAACAATTCCAGACACAGTAATTCCATACATCCTCTCCAGAGATGTTCTGTGTGCCTGTTACTTCCTTGTGAATTTGTGGCCGGCGGGGTTATTCACAAACTTTTATTTCTTTCTCTCCTTCCCTAGAATATCCCTCACACTTGTTCTCTCAGTCTTGTTGCCCTGGTAATGCAGTGATCTTCCCATCAACTAGCCACATACCGCCCCCCTCCCCCCAAACAACAACAACAACAACATGTAAGCCATACCTCTGTCTGCATTGTCAAAAATATCTGGGCTAAGACAATAGGTTGCAAAATTGACCCTACAAATAAACCCTCAGAATGAGATGTCAGGCTTGCATTCTCACTGCTCTGAAGTCAACAGAATAGCATTTGGTGTGCGTGTGGATCATTAGGTCGAGTAATAATCCCTGGCATTCACTGGAATCATATTTACTCAGGCTTTTAGCAGTGTTTAATTAGGAAGAAGCTCAGATGCAAGCTAAGGAGTTGGAAAGGGACTAAACTTGATTAGTGTGGAGGCAATGATAATTATAAGAAATGTTATGTGAAGTGTCTGCTTTTGCCAGACTTGGAGACCTTGCAAGTGTGCATGCACAAACAGGAGCATGCACACGGGCATGCACACATACACAGGCCCAGGAAAGATTGTCCTTAAGCTTCCGCATGCTATGAAAAAGGTCAAGAATTCTGCAAACTATTTTAGCTACAAGGAAGATTGCCAACAATCAGACCTGTGATTATAAGGTTGTGAATGCTGCAATGGAGACTAAATAAGCAGACTTAATATGTCTTGACTATTATAAAGAAGAGTAGGACCGGGCTGTCTGGGTGGCTCAGTGGGTTAAAACCTCTGCCTTTGGCTCAGGTCATGATCTCAGGTTCTTGGGATCGAGCCCCGCATCGGGCTCTCTGCTCAGCAGGGAGCCTGCTTCCCCCTCTCTCTTTGCCTGCCTCTCTGCCTACTTGTGATCTTTCTTTCTGTCAAATAAATAAATAAAATCTTCAAAAAAAAAAAAAGAAGAAGAAGAAGAAGAATAGGACCTTGAGACCTATCAGAATATTTGTGTGAATGGGATTAAAAGTATCAAACACACCCATTTTCTTGAATGCTACACTGGAGAAGCAGTGTTCTCTTCTTTTCCTAAGAATAGCCTCATGCAATGACCCATTCTATAGCAAGTTCCTTATAGGCATCTGGTTCTATGCCATATTTTCTGAAACTGTAGACTTAAAAGGGTTGGTCTCAGCACAGACTTGAGGGAGGAAATGCAAGCCCTGACCAAAACAAACAAACAAACAAACAAACCAACAACCCATAAACCAAAAAATTTCAGGAGCTAATTAATAAGCAGTGGCAAGCAAAAAGGGACCTGGAGGGACAGTTCAGCCTGGGGGAACGGGATGGGAAATATGAAATAAGAAGAGGGCTGAGGTTCCAGCCGCCATACTACTTGGATCATAGGACAGTATTGATGGGACTCTAGGAATCCACGGAAGATCACTATGTGGCATGTCTTAAGGTTCTGAAACAAAGCCAAGCAACACAATGTTTGTTCTCTAGGGAACAGAGCAGAAAACAGTTTATACGTGACTTTTGTGTTTCCTGTGGATTACATTAGCCATTCTTGGAATGCCTTTCACAACTTCTTCAGACTTTTGCAACCAGGCCTTTTCTGCAGTGAAATTTTGAGAAGCTTTTTTAACTATAGTCACAATTATTTTACAGTAGCAATATTGCTGAAACCATGTAAGCCTAAGCCAAATAAATCATTTAAGTCTATAGGTTAATGTGATAAATCTTTGAAAACTTAAGTTAAATCAGAATATAACTTCATGACTTCCAAGCTAGAGCATGTAAGGCTATCCTAATTGTCACACTGTATCTAAGCAAAAAGAGCAATGTCTCTTTAGAAATTCTCCTCTTCATTCATTCACATTAGTGAACATTTTACTTACCACGTACCAGCACCATCCAAGGCCTTGCTATGATGGTGGATTACAAGACAGACATTATTACTTCCATTAGGGAAATCACAGACATACTGCCAAGACACATAATTCACATATAAATAACATGGAAATATCTCATGGAGACCTATGCAACAACTCTTGCATCTTGGATATCTTATCTTATAGGGTCTCGAACATAAATGAATAAATGACTTTAGAGAATGATCATTTGGATGAAGCATAAAATTAAAAAGAAAATGGACTGAGCTAGTGGGTATATGGAAAAAGGTGTGCTTTATCTAGAGAGGACAGGTGAGAGCCAGTTCAGCTCATTTGAGAAGACCTAGCAATAGGGAGTTCTAGGGAAGGACATTCTGAGCATAATTAATTGCCAGTGCAAAAGTCAGGGTAAGTTTGGAGTGTTTGGGGATCAAGCAAAAAAGTAATGCTATTGCAGATTGGGAATCCGGTGGCGGCACTGCTACATGAAGGTAGAGGAGGACATAAGGCCTTATATGTCACAGAAAGAGATGGGCATTTTATTCCAATTGCAATGGAAATCCACTGGTGTATTTTAAGCATGTAAGCAACATGATCTGATTCACATTGTAAAGTTGTTATGAGGAGAGGAAGCTGTAGGGGAGCATGAGCAGAAGAAGACTGGTCAGGAAGCCAGACTCAAAGTTCTCAGTCCTCAGCAACTGACTGGTGAAACCATTAATTGAGATGCACAGGGCAAAAGGAAGATGGAAAGGGCAAGGAAACAAATTCTTTCTTGAGCACTCCCCAAGTAATACAGCCCTACCAAAACCTTCATTTTAGCCCAGTGAGACATAAGACTGCTGAGGTGAAGAATTGTAAGATAGTAAATTGGTGTTTTTTTAAGTGGCTTTTTTGTTTGTTTGGAGAAATAATTAATATATAATATTACATTAGTTTCAGGTATACAACATGATTCAATTTTAAGTCACTACGCTTTGGTAGTTTGTTAGAGTAACAATAGAAAACTATTACAGTCATGCTATTTAAAATTACAGCCCTTAAAAACCTCATTTTTTTTCCTGCTTTATTTTTCTCAATGCCCTTATACCTTTCTGACACTATTTTTACTTATTCATTAGCTTTACCACTAGATTATATGTTACATAAGGCAGGAATTCCTGTGTAGTTTCTGTTTGCTTTAATTTTTATCTCTACCCCAATAATCTTGAAGAGTGCTTAGTGCACAGGAGCTCCTGAATTAATAGTGTTTGAAATAACTAACAAATTAGTAAATCCAATCAAGTTCTCACTGACTTAAGTAAAACTATTCTAGCTTTGGTATCTCCATGGTGAAAATTCAATAGACATTTTTATATCCTTATCTTTCTTGACTACATAGAAGTCAAAATTCACATTAGAGAACCATGTTAAAGTTACCAATGCACCGTTTCATCATCTGCCAAGACACCACATTTTCCTGGAATTCTTTGCTTTCTTTACTAAGAGTCTTCAAGTAAAATGTCCTTAAGGCCTCAATCTTGGCCCTCATGTCTTTGTATACATGCTCATTTTAGCTAACTTCAATTGATCCCTATTTTAATAACACCTATGTGCTAAGTACCAAATGTACATCTGCAGTCTGGATCTACTTTCTGGGCTCCAGACATCTATGTCCAAATGTTTACTAAAGATCCCTTTGGTCCCACAAAGACATATCAAAGGATCCTATCCAATCTGAAATCTAGTATCTTCTTGATTGGATGAAGTGAGCAATTTTACATATTTAGTCCGAAGTTTAGGAAATACTAAAGTCCTGGAATCACAGTGGGCATTTTAAATCAAAAGCTTGTATGACGCTTGACTCAAGGGGGTTTGACATCATTCTGATAGGGGAGTAAAAAAAGCACTCCTTCCTTCGAACACTTAGTTCTCTATTGTGCAGAATAAAGGACATTTTACCACTTGACTCTTGGAATACTCACTGTTAGTAGACATTGAGAGAAAGAAAGGGAGGTTAGGCTCAATTAATCTATTCTTGGTGAGGCATAAACTTTTATTGAAACTGCCAGTTAAGGTAATTTTTCTTTTTTGGTTTGAAGCTCCCCTATCTTGGCTTACCTTCCTGGCTTAATTGATTATCAGTTCTTTGGAAACAACCTGTCACTGGTGTCAGGTTATGCAATGAACTACTAACTGAGGTGGCTTGCTGGTGGACTGCTCTTATTACTAGACTCATTTAGAGGGAAAATTGTATTCTTTAATGTGAAGAATTAGTAAAATGAAAAAAATACTGATGTACAATAAAATAATTTACAAATCAGAAAATGCCCTAGATATCATAGCTTATCCCCCACCTCTCAGTTTCAGATGAGATAAATGAAGCCCAAATTGGTACATTTCTTTCTGCAGGTCATATCATTAGACAAGTAGAATTTTGACTAAATTTTTCTGACTTTATAGAGTGAATTTACCAGCAAACCATTATTTGTTCTTTTGGAGCTCTGGAGAAAGAACTCACCTCTATCCAAGCATGGGAACACTGGGATTATAATAACAACAATCACAGTGTTTACTAAATACTATGTGCCAGGCTTTCTGCTCCACACTCTATGTTTAATATCATTTCTTTAATAAAACATATGAGGGGAACTTAGCTGGTTCCATCAGAGAAGCATGCAACTCTTGATTTTCAGGTCATGATTTTGAGCCCCACAATGGGTGGAGAGATTCATTAAATAAATAAAATTTTAAAAAACATATTAAATATTATAATATTTTTGTTTCAGAGATGAGGACAACAAGGCACTGAGAGATGAAATAGCTTTTCAACAATCATACATCACAGTAAATGGCTGAGACATATCCTAGCAGTAGGGAGACATTCTCAAAATGGGCATGTTGTATGAGCAATGTGACCAGTGGGGCTGTTGGTTACTAGGATTCCAAACTGAGATGCAGAGAATTCAGGGTCCCCATCCTATAAAGAGAATCATAAACACTTGCAATGCAGGCATTTACTTTAGGGATAATTAGGAGTTTTATCAACCTATACTGTATATCCTAGATCATATAACCAATACCTATAAAGGAGAAATGAAGTATTTAGGAGAAAGAGAGTGTGTGTGTGTGTGTTGACGGACCTAGTAAGAGGTTAATTTTTCCCTCCCATCCCTTGTGAGTTTTTTTCCCTGATATATGTATGCTTTTCACGATTGAAGTACCTGCTATGTTTTCTCTTTATACTCCTGACCAAACACATTAAACAATGTAGAGCCTATAAGACAGAAGGAGTCTTCTACTCCAAGATGAAATAGGAGGAGTCATTAAAAAAAAATATATATATATATATATATACACACACACACATATATATATATACTGAAGTCTGGACAGTTTGTGGAGGTATAAGTAAAAATCTAAATATGAGTGACATTTTGAACCAGATACTAGATGATACATACTGAGATATGAAAATCAAATAAATCAGAACCTTGTGAAATCTGCTCAAGTTGATAGTGAAATGGTGTTTATCATATTATGATCCACAAAATGTTACTGGGTGGTGAAGAGATAAGGAATTTATACCAGAATGTAAATAAGCATACTATGATTTTTTTGTTTAATATGTTGGTTAAAGTAGTATATTAAAACAAAAAAATATATAGTAGGACTTCAGTAGTAAGAAAAAATAGTTATGCCCATACCTTTCTATACATAGGACTCCCCAGAGGCAAATGGGTACATTGGTTTATTTCCTTCTGCAATGCTAGTGGTTACTTTAACATTTTTAAATTTATTGTATGCATTTGCATGTGTATAGTGTGTGTGTGAGTGTATACATATATCTGTATGTTTGTAATATGCCAGAACCTTTAATGAAAACACACATACACTTGAACGGGAAGTATGGATTAAGAAACAAGTGACTTGAAAATATTAAAATACTATTTATTTGTTTTATTTTTATTTCAGGTTTCTTAGATTCCCTGTATCTCTTACTTTTTATACATATTTTAAATTATTTTATCATTTTTAAAGATTTATTTATGAGAGAGAGAGAGGGAGAGCATGATCAAGAGGGGCAGAGAGACGGAGAGAGAATCTCAAGCAGACTCCATGCTGAGCTTGAAGCCTCAGGTGGGGCTCCATCTCACCAGCTGGAGATCAAGATCTGAGCTGAAACCAAGAGTTGACCCTTAACTGTGCCACCTGGACACTCTGTGATTTTATCATTCTTTAATATTTGGGCATATTTTAACCAAATCTATTTCTCAACAAATCTATTATATTTTAATTTTGGAAATCATGTTTTAATATTCCCAAAGACATCTCTCCTCATGTTATTCCATTTTCATATAATTATTTTCACTATGAATCCAAGATCTTTATAATTTTTTTTCAGATTTTATTTATTTATTTGACAGAGAGAGAGAGAGATCACAAGTAGGCAGAGAGGCAGGCAGAGAGAAAGGGGGCAGCAGACTCCCTGCTGAGCAGAGAGCCCGATGTGGAGCTTGATCCCAGGACCCTGAATTCATGACCTGAGCCGAAGGTAGAGGCCTTAACCCACTGAGTCACCCAGGTACCCCAAAGATCTTTATAATTTTTTCTAATATTCAGAGTTCTTAAATTAAAAAAAATGCCTACTTACTCACCACATATCTATTTTTTTTGTGAATTTTCTGTCATTTTTAGTATTAGTATTTCACCTTCGATTTTAGGACTTTTCAAATACTTCATAAATGTTTTGTGTTTCTGTGGGTCTTACCTTAGAGAAGCACTCGTATGTGGCAAGTAGTAAACAAGTTCTTTAAAATTACTATTTTCTTTGTAATAAGAAAAGCCTGGTCTACACAGAGATTATCCTTTACAGTAGGTATAAGAGGAACTGACCCATATATGAAGGGCTATCCAAGTGTCAGAATAAGAAAGGCTATTCTTAAATCAGCTCCACCCATACTAATGTTCACTCTTTCTTCTGAGAGATTATATAATACATCAGAAAAGAATCCTACTTTTTTTCTTATGGTAGGCAAATTCCTGGCTGCCCTGCAATCTCTAAATAAAGGCAGGGGTGGGATGTGTGAATGCATAATATACTGTTATATAAATGACATTCATGTCTTCAGTTAGTACTTCTGATTCCTGCCTCCACCTCTCACTCTTTCCCCCAGAAATACCTGCTGTCTCCAAGTCTAAAGTCCGTTTGGTTCCCAAAGCAGCTCAGCTTCTTTGTTCTCAGCCCTCTCCATATGTGTATAAGCTGTGACTTTCTCTACTCTGCTCCATCAATAAATAATCTACTATCCATTTTTTTTCAAATTGAAGAAATTGGTTAAAAATTTTCACATATTGGTACTCCTTTAAATGATATGAAATTATATTTATTACTGATTGATTGATTTGATAAGATTGAGAAATAAGACTGTTGTGAAAGCATGGAATTAGACTTTCACTTTATTCTAGAAGTCAATCTAAGGATATTTATGCTTTTAAATGTCTATCATTCTTGGGACGCCTGGGTGGCTCAGTTGGTTAAGCTGCTGCCTTTGGCTCAGGTCATCATCCCGGGGTATTGGGATCGAGTCCCGCATCGGGCTCCTTGCTCAGCAGGGAGCCTGCTTCTCCCTCTGCCTCTGCCTGCCACTCTGCCTTCTTGTGCTCTCTCTCTCTGACAAATAAATAAATAAAATCTTTAAAAAAATAAATAAAAATAAAAAAATAAATGTCTATCATTCTTGTAGTTTCTAACTCAATTTTAACCCAGGTCGTGGTGTCCTGGAAGGAGCACCTCTGCAAATGTCACAGGGGAAATTATTAATTAATTAATTAATATGAACTAATTTCAAAATTACACCTTTTTGAACCCACTGAAGGAAGTAAATCACAGAGCAACCTACTAATATGAAATCTTCAAGAGACAATGCATACAGAGAAGGAAGAAATGTAGGGACTCATTCACCTGGCCCTGATGCAAAAGTGAGTTTAGTGAGAATTGCAAATTGATGAGAGCTGTATGGGGGCTGGAATGACCATGTGAAACTGCTAGGAGTCAAAGACATTGGAAGTTCATATCCTCTTGCATAATTTCACCATGAACCCCACCTGGGGCTCTTTGGAAACATTGGGGAAAAAACCTAAGAAGCACCCACAAGGTGCAGACCTGGGCTAGGAGTAAGTGGATGTGCAGGTGGAGTAAGAAACTCCACTCAGACTCTCTTCCCTCCCCACCACTGAGCAAACTGACACTCTGGGAATAATTGGCAACTGAAAACTCCAATCCTCAAGGCACTGGTGACAACTTATCACATTCGGGGTTAAAAACAAAAGAAGAAAGAAAAAAAGACAAACAAAAAACAGACTCTTAACTACAGAGAACAGGGTCACCTGGGTTGCAGAGTAGGTTAAGCACCAAAGTTTTGGTTTCTGTTCAGGTCATGATCTCAAGGTTGCGAGACTGAGCCCCACATGGAGCTCTGTGCTCAGCGCAGAGTCTGCTTGAGATTCTCTCCTTGTTCTTCTGCTCCTTCCGCTCATGCTCTCTCTCTCTTTCTCTCCAAAATAAATAAATCTTTAAAAATAAAACAAAAACTACAGAGAACAAGCTGGTGGTAGCCGGAGGTGAGCTGGGTGGGGGGATGGGTGAAATAAAGGGGATTAAGAGCACACTTATCTTCATGAGCACTGAGAAATGTATAGAGTTGTTGAATTATTATACTGGACACCTAAAACTAATATAATGCTCTATGTTAATTACATTCCAATACAAACAAGCAGACACTCTTTGGAAAGCAGTAGGATTATGCCCTGCGCACAACTACAGTTAGGGAAGGGACAGCAAGACCAAAAAGGCTCTAACCTCACACCCAGGGACATTATTCAGGGTTAACAGTGAGGCTTATTTAGAACAATAGAGAATGTACCTCTAATACAAAGCATTTCTATAGGAATCTGAAGGCTGTAGTACACTTAGGATAACCACGGCAACAACTCTATAAGTACAGACCAGCTCTTAATTCAGTTTTTGCATTAAAGGCATAGTGGAGAGGAATACCTACTTCCAAGCATAAATAGTATTCACCTCAGTTTTTCTTACCTATCTATGATGTCAGCATAAACATGAAATATGATATATATGTAAATGCAAGAATAAACTCACTAAGAATAGGCCAATCAATAATCTGAACCAGACTCAGATATGACACAGATGTTGGAAATATCTGACAGGGAATTTTAAATCACCTAATAAATATTAATTAATATGCCAGGTGGGAGGGGAGAATTGGCCGGCAGAAATTTTATAGCAAAATCAGGAATGAGGCATTCTTGACTCCTCCTTTCCCTGATGTGTCACGATGCAGGGAATAAAAATAAATTTGACCCTGAATTAGTTCAATTCTTAAATTTTCCTTCCTCTAAGTTCTTCCAAAGGAGAACCAGCTGCCCATTCTGAGCTCATGGTAACATCTTCAATCATTAGCCTCATCTGGCTTGTTAGTAAACCAACGCTGTCTGTTCAGACTGAACCTGGCTGCTCTATTTTGTACCAAGTACTGTAGAATAGTGTCGAATCTTAATAGTCCTTATTTGCTCCTACTCTAGGTTCCCATCCTCTCCCTGTGAAGGTCAAACCAACTCTCCGTGTAGTCATGCACACATTTACAGCTGCATAGCAAGATGTAATTAAGGGCTTTGAACCTGGCTGGCCAGGAAAGAAGTAGGGATGGAGAGAGCTATCTTTCCTTTAGGGCTGCCTCAATCCATATCTCTACTTTCCATGCCCCACCCTGCTCTCACCAAAAAGTAAAACCAAACAAACGAAACACAGGATGCTTTTTCACTGCTCATTGCTTTGTCTTTTAATAAACACTCAGTTAAAAAAAAAAGTTTCTAATTAAAATACTGAACAACACTTAAGATCAAATACATAATTTCAGCAGAGGGACAGAAACTACATGAAAGAATCAAACAGAAACGGTATAAATAAGAAAAGAGCAATGGAAATGAAGAATGTCTTTGATAGGCACATCAAAAATTTGATGCAGCTAAGGAAAGAATCAGTGAATTTAAAGAGAGGTCAATAGAAATTAGATAACTTGAAACACACACATTCAAAAAAAATCAAGAGCTGTGGAACAATATCAAGTGTTCTAACTTGGGTGTGACTGATACCCCCAATGGAGAAAAGAGACAGAGAAAGAATATTTTAAAAAATAATAACAGAGTACATCCCAGAATTAATGACAGACAACATAGCACATATCTAAGAACCTCAGAGAACATTAAGCAGGGACAAATATCTAAAGCCTATCATATTCAAACGGTCTTGAATTACATTTTGCATTTCACTCGGCATAATGTTCTTAAGGTCCATTCATGTGGCTGCATATTGCAGAATCTCCTTCATTAAGGCTGAGCAGTATTCCATTGTGTATATACATTGCCCTTTCCTTATCCATTTATGTGTTGATGAACATTGAGGTTGTTTGTACTTCTTGACTATTGTGAATAATGCTGCAAGGAATATGGGAGTACAGATATCTCTTAGAGATTCTCATTCCGATTATATGAAGTATCCAGAATAGTCAAATTCATAGAATCAAATAGTGAAATGGTGGTTTGCCAGGGTCTAGAGGGAGGAGGAAATGATGGGTAGCTAATCATCAGGCATGAAGTTTCAGTTAAACAAGATTGAATGAACTCTGGATATTTATAACACTGTATCTATAGTCAGTAATAATGTACACTTAATATTTTATTAAGGGAGCAGATCTCGTATTAAGTATTCCTACCACAAAATTAAATGTAAAAAAGCAAATGAGTCTAATACTTCATGTAAAATACAGTTTTGCAGATTTGATTAACAACAACAAAAAAAGAGCCAACTGTATGTTGTAAAAAAGAAACTCACTTTAAATGTAATATTTAAAAGATGGGGAAAGTTACACCATGCAAACGTATGCACGTAAAAAACTGTAATAGCAATATTAATATCCAGAGAATTAAAATTTATAACAAGGACCACCATCATGGATATAGAGAGATATTAAATAATGATAAAGGGAACTATATCTCTAAGAAGACACATATATATAAATGTGAATGCATCTGAAAATAGAGTATCAAAATTTGTGAAAGAAAAAGCTGTTAAAAATTAAAGGAGAAATAGATAAAGCCACAATTGTAAGTGGAAACTTCAGCATTATTCTTTTTAGTAATCAACAGAATAGGCAGAAAATCAGAAATGATAAAAAACCAAAACCAAAAAAGCACAAACAAGACCATTGAGTAACTAGTACGAATTGGCTATTACAAAATATTCCTTTCTCAAATAGCATAATACACTTTCTTTTAAAGTGAACATAAAACAAAGAATATTTACTGGAGAAAGGTCATATTCTAGAACACAAAACACTCAACAAATAGGAAAAATGAAAACATTTGTTTTACTGTTCATTACCTTAGGAATTATTTGATCTTTTATTTTAATGGCATAACACTAATGAATGGTTGATATTCAAAATACACACATACGTGTATGGACTAAATCACTGGATGGACTAAATCATGATTCATAAAGGGCTTTCAATTTTTCCCATGTTTTCTATTAGATTAAAACTTTAATATATATCCAGGACTTAACCAGATATAACAGCTTTTACTCTACAATTATTAAATGTGTATATGATATACTCAACTTTATGTAAATTATATCTCCTGGCAGTGAGGGCTATTACTATTAAAATGGAAAAAAAAAATTTAAACATCCCTCTTTAGAATAATTTATTCAAACAAAAGGTACATTTTTAAAGTTGTTTTTTAATTAAATTCAAAGATTCTAATATTATACAATTAATTTTATTTAAAAAATTTGTTTTCACGCTTGAAATTCTCATAAGGAATTAAGAGTGAATAGACTATCTCTTCTCCAGTATGGAATAAACTGTGATCACATTTTTATCAGGCATAGACTTTGATATGAAAACTCCTGAACAAGTATGAACTAGGAATGAATGTGGTTAGAAAAAAATGGTTTAATATCCTCAAAATATTAGGCTAAGATATTTAATTTTTATGGTTGAATTGCAATATATTTTATAAAATAAATAGCAGGTGGAAAGATTACTAGTCCAATAAAAGCTCTGGAGAAAAGAAGCATTTAGAAGTGAGAGGTGTGAGAATTTTCCCTCTGGCTTGAAACCAGAGTACTTCTGAAATGCAAATCAACCGTGTCTTTTCCTTGCTTTAAACATTTTCAAAACTTCCTATTGCCCTTAAAATAAAATTACTTTACATGGTCATATAGAAGTCTAGCCTGTTTATCTTGCCTCTTATTTTTCTCCATCCTTAACCTTTACCTTCTCTCATATTCTAACATATAGTGATACTGAAAACCTCTCAGTTACAAGCATAAAATGTCTTCTCTAGCCTATGGATTCTCAAAAAGAAGCATTTTTACTCTGTCTCAAACCATTTTGGCCTTTCTACTTCAGTTATCAGATAAAATATAATCTTTCCTGACCATCGCTTGACTGGTGTGGCTAGGTAATATTTTTAGATATAATTTGGGAAGCTTTTTTCTTCCTGCCTAACCACATTTTCTTCTTTGTCTTTCTCCAGAATTCTTGGAATAGCAGTTCTCATGCCTTTCTGCCTCAGGGGAGTTGTTTGCCAGGGGAAAATGTAAGTAGAACAAGTTGGCAGGGCTTCTGGGCTTTTGTCTTCAAAATCTTAAAATCACTGAAGATGGATGGGATTTCAGTACAAAGGAAAATATTAGAAAGAGTAGAAGGAATAGAGTGGACCCTGCCCATAATCATATGAAAAAATGACCCCAGGAAGGGATCTAGAGCACTAGAGGATCTGTGCTGGATCCCTAGCTCTTAGAATCTGTTCTTTTTTCTCTAAAATTGCCAAGACGACCAATCCTCAAGATAGCTTATGCCCTACAATGTCTCTGGGCTATTGGAGGTGCAAGAACCATAATAGTGCTCATTATAGATACTCAAGTCATGCTCTTTGACTGAATAACTGTACCAGAATATAAATCCAGAGCACAATACCCCTAGAATTAATGGAACCACATTTACTAAGGGCCTCGAGGCGTGGAGGGCTTGGAGGAAAACTTAAATTAATTAGAGAAAATAAAGTGACTTTCTCATACATTTGCATTTGGAGACAGAGCCATATGGCTATAGTAGCATCCTGTCCCATAGCGATCTATCACTATTGTAATAGTATGAGCTGCATTTTATGTCTATTGCTTAATCATGTGTTCTCGCCTAGAAAAGGGACTGTTTCCAAGGCTACATTGCTTGTATTTTATTGCAAAATGTCTAACATCAAATAGCAATTAAAGATCTTATGTTTAAAGAACTGGATAAGAGATTGCAAATTAAAAGTCTGACAACCTGAAATGATTTCTATTCCAATAATATTGTTACTAGAAATTTCAAAACCATTGAATTCAGTTTTATGTGCACCATCTCACACAATCTCTCCACTCTCTGTAGCCCACCTCCCTTTCTTTTTTTTTTTTTAAATTTAACTTATTTATTTTAACAGAGAGAGAACACAAGCAGGCAGAGAGGCAGACAGAGGCAGAGAGAGGAGCAGGCTCCCTGCCGAGCAAGGAGCCCGATGCGGGACTCGATCCCAAGACACTGGGATCAGGACCTGAGCCGAAGGCAACTGCTCAACCAACTGAGCCACCCAGGCGTCCCCACCTCCCTTTCTAAAACTGCAGCCACATACCCTCATGGCAAAACACTCAAAGTAGTGTATACATATTACTTGTTTTCATCCATATTAAAGGATAATATTCTCTCTGATCTAATTTTAAACCTATTTAGGAAATAAACATACATATGAAGATCAATTTAAGAAGATAGCTCTATCTGTTAGCAAGTGGACTTCATAAAACATTAATTCCACCTTGTAGGGGTCCTTTTTTGGGGTTCCCTACCCTATAAAACTTTGAAAAGAGGAACGAAGAGGTATCTGTGTTATCTGTAAGCTGGTAGCTAAGAATAAGAAAAAGTTATTGAATCAGGAATTTCTAGTTCATTCTTTCCCCGATTTATCAGTCAAATATGTGGAAAACCAGGCTTATCTTAGAGTCACAAGGCCAGGCAGCAGGTGGAATTTGTCATCATTGTGTGTGCATAAGAACGAAACTTTTAAGATAGATGTTAGAAGCTGGGAAGAAAATCTCTGAGACAATAGCAAAACGCTATCTTAAGAAATGTATCAAAAAATAAATTAAAAAGAAATGTGTCAAACCAGCTCTCTTGATGTCCCAGAAGATGATATTTTGTGGAGAAATATGAACACTGACAACTCTGAGTAAAAATAAATTTTGGACATATCTTCATTCATTTATTTAATTTATGTGTTATTTCCTTATGTATACATAAGAAGGATACATAATAAATAATCTAGATCTAAATAAACTTGAATGAGTTATTTCTATAAGTATAAAACAAAATGCAATGTGGTCAGAATTTTTGTTGATAATTATATCTATAGTGATTTTTTCATTTTTTATTAATTAGTGTCACATAAAATAATGGCGTACCTTGCAGTTAGTGCCATCTTGTATCATAGGAAATAAGATAGTTCACTAAAATATACTTGTAATTAACCAAACAATATCAAATGGGATCAAGTGAAAATAATATTTGTTTGGTATTTCAGAGGTAACCAAACACCAAGCTCTTTTGCACAACTGACTATGGAAATTAATTTAATTCAGATAATCTAAGTTAATAGGGCAATAAAGAAAATTCTATTTGAACCAAGATTCATAAGAAACTTGCTGGATATACAGCTATTGATAACTTAATAGTTATTAATCCCCTTGTAAATAAGTTCTGGCTTCCAAAACTTAGTTCTATCTTCAAGAAAAAGAAAATGTCAGGATCCATTTTATTTTTATTCCCCTCTGCTGTGGGAAATAAGATTTTATTAGACTGGGAAGGCTAATCTTGGCTACTAAATACACATTCTCTTCATGGATCTTTCTTACAGTACAAGATTTACATGTTCTTTTCTGACTAATCTGATTTCAGAGCCTGGCTTCATTTTCCTTAATTCTTGTTCAATGTGCACATTTTGACCTTAAGCTGCCCTCCCTGGCTCCCAGCTCTCTCACATTTCAATTTTACTTACATGTGCATGTAATGGATTCTGCATTCTCTACCACAGATCCTTTTTTTTTTTTTTTTAAGATTTTATTTATTCATTTAACAGAGAGAGAACACAAGCAGGCAGAGAGGCAGGCAGAGGCAGAGAGAGGAGCAGGCTCCCTGCGGAGCAAGGAGCCTGATGCGGGACTTGATCCCAAGATGCTGGGATCATGACCTGAGCCAAAGGCAGTTGCTTAACCAACTGAACCACCCAGGCGTCCCTACCGCAGATCCTTTTATTACAACTCAACCCTAACCTGGGTAAAAATGCTTTACTGAGATGCTGGAGCCCACAGCTCCTGGAGAGTCCTCTGTTTTCCTGGCAGACAGCACATTTCACTATGAAGACCCACCAGTGCTTCTGCTTTCACAAATCTCCAGTCTCCTAGTAATCTGAACAAACACACCCCAACACACTTCTCTAGTTGTCTAGCCATCTTAATTCTTCCAGATAGAATCTGCTTAAGAATTTTTCTAGCCGTGCTCACAAATACCTATATATTTTATTCTTTTAAAATTCCAAAATAGGGGTGCTTGGGTGGCTCAGGGGGTTAAGCCTCTGCCTTCAGCTCAGGTCATGATCTCAGAGCCCTGGGATCGAGCCCCGCATCGGGCTCTCTGTTCATTGGGGAGCCTGCTCCTCCCACCCCCCCGCCTCTCTGCCTACTTGTGATCTCTCTTTCCCTGTCAAATAAATAAATAAATAAAATCTTTAAAAAAAATTCCAATTAGTACAGTATCAATTCCTGCTGGTTCTTCTGTATATAGCTTAATAAAGGTTTGTGTGTGTGTGTGTGTTAGATATGGTCCTGAAGGTGCTTTTATATAAGCGCTTGGTTTATTGGAGTAGAAATAACTACTTCGCTCAGCTGTAGCTGCTATCCTTGTCTAACTTATAAAAACTTCTTGACTTTAATGACTTTACAGGAATAATAAAAATCATTTTCTTTTAACAAGGAGATAACTATTGAAATACACACACACACACACACACACACACACACCCTGAGGACCCTTGGCTTCTCAGGGCCTTTCCATTGTTGAAAGAAGCATGTCCTGCTCCTCAGGGTGACTATCCTCACTTTTCCTCCTCATTTCCACTGTGGACCCAGGCCCTGCTCCCCACCTTCCAGGAATTTCTCTTGTCCTAGTGAAATGAACCTCAGGTACATATTTCTTCTAAAGCTGAACTTCTAAAAAATGTACTGTTTTTATTTTTATTTTAGTAAAAAATCATAAAATTAACCATCTGAACCATTTCTATGGTTCAATAATTTCAATAATCTCAATAATTACTTCAATAATTTCAATAATGATATGATTCGATAATTTTTCATTTTCATCGTGAAACGGATTCCAGAACTTTTTCACCTTGCAAAAATGAAACTCCAAACCTATTAGGCAACAATTCCTCTCTTCCCCTTTCTACCGGCCCCTGGTAACCACCATTCTACTTCTTACTTCTACGTTTTGATTTCTTTAGATGCTTCATTTAGGAAAAATCATGCAGTCTTTGTCTTATTGTGACTGGCTTATTTCACCTACCATGAAGTCCTCAAGCTCAAGTTTCATCTATGTTGTAGCAGGTAACAGGATTTCCTTTTTTTTTTTTTTAAAGGCTGAATAGTATTTCATTGTATGTTAGGTAAACACCCACCCACCCACACACACACACACATCATGTCAAATATATCACATTTTGTTTATTCATGCATTTGTTGATGGACCGTTAGCCACAGCCCATGAACAGGTATATAATCATGCTTCTGGCCATTTCTCCTTACATGTAATGTGAATAACCAATTGCACTGCTTAATGTTGTGCCACTGAGAAGAGATTTCTTCACCATTGTCTTCAGGGATCTTTGAGAAAGGGGCAATAGTGATTCAGCACTATACTTTTGGGTAATGTCTGTGTATTATGCAGAACCATCTATGAACCAGGCCTGAGTCTTCTCTTCCTCAGTCAACTGATGGTAGAAAATTCCCCATGAGGTCCCAGGTACAGGCTGGGGGAGAGAAGGAAGTGTATGCAATAGAAATGGTGACTACGAACATTTGGGCTCATTCCTCATGTAACTTGTAACTTCAGGGTATGCGCAGGCCCAATCTCATATATAATACTTCCATTTGATGAGGGAGTGCTTCTGTACATAACCAAGTTTATTTCTTCATGGGTCAGACAGCAATGAGCACAAGATGGGAAGCTTAGATAACATGGCAATTTGTGGCCTGTGGTTAAACATTCAGTCTCCACTAAGGCCTAGTCTCAGGGTAAAAGCTGTATCTCAAAAGGGAGTAGGTAAAACAAACAATCTGATTAAAAAATGGGCAGAGGATCTGAATAGACATTTTTCCAAAGAATACATACAGATGCCCAACTGGCACATGAAAAGACTAATCATCAGGGAGGTGCAAATCCAAACCACAATATTCAACTCACATCTGTTAGAATACTTATTATCAAAAAGACAAGAAATTCCAAGTGTTGTTGAGGATGTGGAGAAAAGGGAGCCCTCATACACTGCAGACGAAATGTGAATTGGTGCAGCCACCATTGAAAACAGTAGGGAAGTTCCTTGAAAAGTTAAAAATAGCACTATCATATTATCCATTGGTTCTACATCTGTGTATTTATCTGAAAAAAATGAAAACATGAATTCAAAAAGATATAAGCACCCTCATATTCACTGCTGCGTTATTTACAATAGCCAAGATATGGAAAAAAACCTGAGTCCACAGATGGATAAATAAAGAAGATTTAGGGTAGAATACATGATGGAATACTATTCAGCTATTAAAAAATTGAAATCTTACCATTGTGACAATATGAATGAAACTTGAGGACACTATGCTAAGAGATATAAGTAGACAGAGAAAGATAAACGCTGTATGTTCTCACTTATATATGGAATATAACAAAATAAAAAGAAAAAATAAGCTTATAGACACAAAGAACAATTGGTGTTTGCCAGAGGCAAGGGGAGGGAATAGGCAAAATGGGTGAAGGGGGTCCAAAGGTACAAACTTTCAGTGATAAAGTAAGTCAGTCATAAAGTAAGGATATATCATTCTACAGCATGATGACTACAGTTAATAACACTCTATTGCATATTTGAAAATTAAATTAAAAATTAAATTAAATTAAAATTAAATCTTAAAAGTCATCACCATAAAAAAATTATAACTATGTATCGTGATGGGTGTTAACTAGACTTATTGAGATCATTTTGCAATGTATACAAATATTCGATCATTATGCTATATACCTGAGACAGTTATGCTGTCAATTACACCTCAATAAAAGAGGAGGAAGAAGTTATGTGCAGAGAATGACAGAACTTTGGCCTCAAATCCTACAGAGTTGTCCTGTGATTCGTACACAGAGGTTTGCTGAAGTCTCTAAATAGCATCCCTATCTGCTACTAACACTTCAACCACCACTAGGTCTCCTCCATCATACAGCCCAAGTGGCAGAGAAGCTCGTACTACTGCCTTGGAGAACCTTCTTTTGTTCTGGGCTTCATTCAAACTAGCAGTAGTCCATTCAGTAAATCAACTCTAGTAACAGCTCCAAATGAAAAATTGTTTCTAAAATCCATACATGTTCACTAAGTGTTGTGTTTCCTTTTGACTGTCAGTGGGGCCACAGGTAATTATCCTTCTCCTTAGAAGGAATATCCTAAGATACTCCATACCACGGTAGCCCTAGAAATTTCACTGAGATAGAAAGACCCTGAATTTTTGTCAGATTTATTTTCCACCATTTGACACACATGTATCTTCCCACTCGGTCTACTTTTCACTGTTATTTAAGCCCTATATCCTTACCCATCTTCTGCCTTGGTATATCTATTATTGAAAGTGGAGTGATAGTATTTCTGCCTCTCTACCTCTCCCTTCAATTTTGCCAAAATTTACATCATCTAGTTAGGAGTTTTGATGTTTGGTGCATAAGTATTTCTAATTGTTATATCTTTTTGTTGAATTAATCCTTTTAATTAAAAAATCCTTTATCTCCTTTTCTTAATTATAGTCTATTTTTTTCCTGATATTAGTAGAGTGACCCCTGTTTTCTTTGGGATAATATTTGCATGAAAAATGTTTCCATATTTCACTTTCAGTCTCTGTGTACCATTAGATCTAAACTGAGTTTCTTGCAGATGGCATAGAGTTAGATCCTGTGCTTTTCAACAATTCAGCTAGACTATGTATTTTGATTGAGAAGTTTAATCCAGTTATATTTAAAGTAATTACTGATATGAAAGGATTATTTCCCTGTTTTCTGTATGCCTTACAGTTTTTTGTCCTTCCTTTCTTAATGCCTCCCTTTAATTTTGAATTTTTTTTTGTAGTGACATGCCTTGATTGCCTTCTCATTCTTATGCATGTATTGCACAATAACACATTTATTTTCACAGGAATCATATCTGCCTCATAAAAATGTGGTTTTAGTACATTTTTAAAAGGTTTTGATTCCAATCTAGTTACTCTACAGTGTTATTAGTTTCAGTTGTACAACACAGTGAGTTGTTCAAACTACTCTAACCATCACTTAGTGCTCATCAAGGTACATGTACCCTTAAGGCCCTTCACCTGTTTCACCTATCCCCTCACCTACCTCCCCTCTGGTAACCACCAGTTTGTTCTTTAAAGTTAAGAGTCCATTTTTTTTTTAAGATTTTATTTATTCATTTGACACAGAGAGAGAGATCACAAGTAGGCAGAGAGGCAGGCAGAGAGA
Organism: Nasua narica; assembly: GCA_028533885.1. Lineage (NCBI taxonomy): Eukaryota > Metazoa > Chordata > Mammalia > Carnivora > Procyonidae > Nasua > Nasua narica. The sequence continues at coordinate 18,009,163 of CM052810.1, forward strand.
GAGGGGGAAGCAGGCTCCCTGCTGAGCAGAAAGCCCGATAAAGGGCTCCATCCCAGGACCCTGAGATCATGACCTGAGCAGAAGGCAGAGGCTTTAACCCACTGAGCTACCCAGGTGCCCCTAGAATCCATCTTTTTGTCCCTTTTCCTTTGTCCATTTGTTTCTTAAATTCCACATATGAGTGAAATCATGGTATTTCTCTTTCTCTGAATGACATTTCACTTATTATACTCTCTAGATCCTGTGTTGTTGCAAATGGAACAATTTCATTATTTTTATGTCTGAGTAGTATTCCATTGTATATATGTGACAATCGTCTTTAACCAATCACCTATTGATGGTCACCTGGGCTGCTTCCATAATTTGGTTATTGTAAATAACATTGCAATAAACAAAGTGCTTTTAAGTTTTTGAATTAGTGTTTCCGTATTCTCTGAGTAAATACACAGTAATTAAATTACAGGATCATATGTTAATTCTATTTTTATTTTTTTAGGAACCTCCACACTACTTTCCACAGCAGCTACACTAGTTTGCATTCCCACCAACAGTGCATGAGGGTTCCTTTTTCTCCACATCCTTGTTGTTTCTTCTGTTTTTGAATTTAGCCATTCTGGCAGGTGTGATATGATATCTCATTGTAGCTTTGATTTGCATTTTCCTGATGATGAGTGATGCTGAGCATCTTTTCATATGTTCGTTGGCCATCTGGATGTTTTCTTTGGAGAAATGTCTATTCATGTTTTCTGCCCATTTTTAAAATTAGATTATTTGTGAGTTTTTTGGTGTTGAGTTTTATAAGTTCTTTACATATTTTGTATACTAATCACATATATCATTGGTCAATATCTTCTCCCATCAGTATGTAAACTTTTAGTTTTGTTTATTATTTCCTTTGCTGTGCTCCTTCTCATTTCCTTTTGTGTTTGTTCTATAGATATTTTCTTTGTGGTTACCATTGCAGTTGCATAAAAATAAAGATAAAATTTTCTAAATTAAATTCTATTTTAAACTGATAACAAATTTCAATTGCACATAAAAGCTGTACTATTTTGCTCCTACTTTGTTATTACTGTCACACATTACATCTTTATATGTTGTATACCAATTAAATAGGTTATTTTTTATGACTTAGAAATATAAGTTGCATACAATAATCAAAAGTGACTTTATGCACCAAGTTTACCTTAATACAGGCTACTATATTTGTCCATGAATTTACTTTTACCTGAAAACTTGTATTTTCATTGGCTTCATGTCACTGTCTAACATCTTTTGCTTTTACCTTGAAGGACTGTCTTTTACCTTTCTTTCAGAGCAGGTCTAGTAGTAATGAACATCCCCAGCTTTTGTCTAACTCCAAAAGTTTTCATTTCTCCATTTTGGAAGGACATTTCTCTGGATACAGTATTCTTGTTTGATGGTGTTTGTGTGTGTGTGTGTGTGTGTGTGTGTGTGTGTGTGTGCATGTGTGTTATGTTGTTTGTTTGTCATCTTTCAGCAGTTTGAATATATCATCCCATTCTTTTCTGTTCCAACAAATTTTTGCTGAGAAATCTGATAACCATATGGAAGCTCTCTTATTTTTGAAAAGTCACCTTTCTCTTGCTTCTTTCAAGAAAGATTCTTTGCCTTTGGTAATTTGATTATAACATGTCTCAATGTGAGTCGCTTTCATTTATCCTTGAGCTTTTTGAAATTATATGACTATTCCTTCCTCATTTGGGGGAGATTTTCAACCATTATTTCTTCAAATAAATTCCCTGTCCCTTTTTCTCTCTCTTTTCATCCTGCAACTCCTATTAAGCATATATTGATCTACCTGATAACATCCCATAACTCCCTTAGGTTCTCTTCACGGTTTTCCTTTTTTTCCATTTTGCTCTTGTGACTTGATAAATTCAAAAGAACTGTTTTCAAAATAACTGATTCTCTGCCTATTCAAGTCTGCTGTTCAACCACCTAGTGATTTTCTCTATTTATTGTATTTTTCAGCTTCATAATTACTGTTTGTTTTTTCTTAGTATCTTCTGTTTGTTGAATTACTATTTTGTTCATGCATCATTTTTTCTAATTTTGTTCGGCTGCTTTCTCTTTTAGCTCAATGAGCATGTTTAAGACAGTTATGTTAAATCCTTTTAAGATGGCTCATAAATTTACATTTCTTTAGGATTGGTTTCTGGAGTTTAATTTTGTTTCTTTTACTGGGTCATGTTGTGCTCACTTCAGCAGCACATATAGTAAAATTGACTGGGTCATGTTTCCATGTTTCTTAGAATGGGATAAAATATTTGCAAATTCAGATGTATGATAAGGAATTTGTATCTAGAATATATCAAGAACTTTTTTAAAAATATTTTATTTATTTGTTTGACAGAGAGAGAGAGAACACAAGCAGGTGGTAGCAGCAGATGGAGAAGCAGGCTCTCTGCTGATCAGGGAGCCCAATGCGGGGCTTGATCCAAGGACCTGGGGATCATGACCTGAGCTGAAGGCAGGTACTTAACTGACTGAGCCACCTTGGGGCCCCTATCAAGAACTCTTAAAACACTAATTAAAATAAAACCCAATTAAGAAGTGGACCAAATATCTGACTAGACATTTCTCCCAATAAGATATACAGATGCCAAACAAGCAAATGAAAAGATGCCCAGTATCCTAGTCATCTAGGAAATGCAAAACAAAACCACAATGAGATACTACTTCACACCACTATCATAGTGGAATCAAAAAGTCAGATAATAAGTAATGGTCAACATGCAGATAAACTAGAGTGCCCATACACTGCTGGTGGAAATATAAAATGGCAAAGATACAGTCTCACAATTCTTCAAATGATTAAACACAGTAACCATATATCCAGCACTTTCTATTCCTAGATATATATCCAAGAGTTTGAAACACATTCACATACAAATATACATGAATATTTCAGCAGATTACACATGATAGCCAAAAGATGAAAACAACTCAAAAGTCTATCAATAGACAAGTGTCATACAAAATATAGCATATCAATGCAATGGAATATTTTTCAGACATAAAAAGAAAGGGGTGTTAATGCATAGTACAAGATAGATGACTCTTGAAAACATTATGCTAAGTGAAAGAAGCCAGTCATGAAAGACCACATACTGTAAGATTTAATTAATAGGAAAGGCCAGAATAGAGAAATCTACACATTCAGAAAGTAGAGTAGTGGTTGCTCAGGGCTATGGGGTAGTCACAGTGGGAAAATGGGAAGAGTGAGAATGAAAGGTACAGTAGTTTGAGGGCATCTCGGTGGCTTAGTCAGGTAAGTGTCTGCCTTTGGCTCAGGTCATGATCTCAGGATCCTGAGATCAAGCCCCATATTGGGCTCCTGCTCAGCTGTGAGTCTACTTTTCCCACTCCCTCTGCCTCCTCCTCCTGCATATACTCTTAAGTAAAAAAGTAAAATCTTAAAACAAAAGAGGAAGAGTACTTTAGATATGAAGTGATAAAAATGTTCTAAATTTGTGGGGGCTGCACAAATCTATAAATATACTATAAAACATTGACTTATGTATCTTACATTGGTGACTTGGATAATATATTAATTATATCTCAGTAAAGTGTCAAAAATTTTACTGAAGGGACAAAAGTACTCCAATGAACATTTCTCCAAAGATAAAATATAAATAAAAAAAACAAGCATATTAAAGTATGTTAAGCATCATTCATCCTCATGAAAATGTAAGTCAAAAATACAATGAGAAACCACTTCCTACCAACTAAGATAACAAAAGTCAAAAAAGTTAGTCAGTGTTGGCAAGAATGTAGAGAAATGAGTAAAGTGGGAATGTAAAATGGCATAGCTGCTATGAAAAACAGTTCAGTAGTTCCTTAATGAGTTAAATGTATAATTACCATTAACCCAGCTATTTCAGTTCAAGATCCCCTTAACAATTGAACACAGGTTTTAAAACAGAAACTTGCACACAAATATTCATAACAGCATTATTCTATTCACAATAGTCAAATGTTAGAAAACAACTCCAAAGTCTGCTACCTAATGGACAAAATATGATAGATTCAAACACTGGAATATTATTCACTCACAGATAAACTAAGTAATAATATATGCACAACACAGATGATCCCTGAAAACATTATGCTATGTGAAGAAAGCCAGACAAAAAGTCACATATTCCACTTATATGAAATAGCCACAATAGGCAAATACAAAGAGACAGACAGTAGAATAATCATTCTCAGAATTTGGGAGAAGAACAAAAAATAGGCATACAATTTTATGGCTATGGTTTTCCTTTGGGGCAAAGAAAAATTCTGGAATTAAATAATGGTGATTGTGGGCCGCCTGGCTGGCTCAGTGGGTTAAAGCCTCTGCCTTCTGCTCAGGTCATGCTCTCAGGGTCCTGGGATCAAGCCCTGCATCAGGTTCTGCTCAGCAGGGAGCCTGCTTCCCCTATCTCTGCCTGCCTCTCTGCCTACTTGTGATCTCCCTCTGTCAAATAAATAAATAAAATCTTAAAAAAAAATAATGATGATTGTATTAAATGCTGTTGAACCATACACTTTAAAATGTTTAAAGTAGTTAATTTTATGCTACATGCATTTTACTATAATAGTAAAGTTAAAAAAATCAGTTTTTGTGAACATAGCACTATATAAAGTTTAATCATCTTTATCTTATAAATTAACATGGATTTTTCTAAGAAATGAAAACCTGAACAAAATAATTTAATTCATTGTTTCAACCAAATTTTCTCCCAGATATATAATGTGAATAATGTTGAAGCATCTTTAGAGTTTGAGTTTTCTCCTTCATTTTTTCAAATCTGTTCATGTTTTTGAAAAAGAAAACAATTCTACCTATCTGTCTTTGGCTTAATCACTATCTGGCTCATTTAACATGAAGATTTTTATTTATATTTTCACCTTTCTCATATTTGTCAAGGTGGGATAGCAGAGTGTTTTATCCATTTCAATATGAATTATTAAAATAAAAGTGTAGGATGATTTTCCAGTGTTAGACTGCCAAATATTTTTTGTCTGGTTTCGATTTATGTTTAAGGTGAATGTAAGTTGCTAGTAGTGTTTTCTAGTATGTATGTCAAGTACATCTCAAAGATTAAATTTAAACAGAAGGATGATATCCCTGGTTTGTGAGGCAGAACCACTTAAACTATTCCCATTAGGATAGTGATCTGTGAAAATGGGATAGGGTCTATGTAATGTGAATGATATTAAATCATGGCAACAAAGAAATTAAGGCATGTAAAATTTAAACTTTGAAGAGTGACATGAGCAAGGCTGTGGACTAGGAAGACTCAGGCTCTCCTTCTCTCACATACAGACTAAGTCAGCAACAATATAATGACCAAAATACATTTGTGAGACTCTAGAGAAACGGGAAAACACGAAGCAATCAAAGAAATAAAATGAAGCTTCAGAAACCAATCCTAAAGAAATGCAAATTTATGAGCTGCCTTATAAATAATTAAAAATAACTAACTTAAATATGTTCTTTGAACTAAAAGAGAACACAGATAACAAATAAAATCAGAAAAAAATAGATGCATAGACAAATTTATATTATCAACAAAGAGAAGCTATCTAAAAGAACCAAACAGAAATTCTGAAGCTAAAACTACAATGAATGCAGAAATTCACTAGATGGGTTGAAGAGCAAACTTGAACAAGCAGAAGACAGAATCCGTTAATTTGAAAACAGGTCTTCTGAAATCATCAAGTCAAGCAAGAGAAACAAAGAATGAAAATGAAGAGAGCCTAAGGAACTATGGGACATTATCAAGTAGACCAATATATGCTTAATGGGATACTCAAAAGGAGAAGAAAGAGAAAAAAAAGGGACAGTAATTTGAAGAAACAATGGCTGGAAAGCTTCCCAGATCTGAGGAAAGAGATGGGTATACAAATTCAAGAAACTTGAGAAATATGAGCCAGATAAATCCAAAGAGACTCACATCAAAGTACATTATAATCAAACTACTAAGAGACAAGACAAAGAAACACCATTAAAAGTAGCAAGAAAACATTGCAAGATAGTGGTATTCTAAAATACTATAATTTACTTATTAAATATTTCAAAACATCTTTCTTTATTAAAGCATGCACTCTGATTATTTCTGGCAAACAAATGTCAACTAAAATGTCCTCTGATTTCATTGAATTTTACTTATTATAAAACATAGCATATACACACATAAAATATGGAGAGGGGCGTCTGGGGGCTCAGTGGGTTAAGCCTCTGCCTTCTGCTCAGGTCGTGATCCCGGGGTCTTGGGATCGAGCCCCACATCGGGCTCCCTACTCAGCGGGGAGCCTGCTTCCCCCTCTCTCTCTGCCTGCCTCTCTGCCTACTTGAGATCTCTCTCAGTGTCAAATAAATAAATAAATAAAATCTTTAAAAAAATATGGAAAAAGAATACAGTCACTGTATACATATATATTTGTGGATATTTTAATGCTACTTCCTTTCAGGCAAAAATAATTACAAGACCTACAGTCAGTGCTTTAATTATCACCACTACTGTATAGGGATAATGGGATAGAAAAATGGACAAACAAGTAAATGTGATTATATTCTTTTTTTTTTTTTTAAAGATTTTATTTATTCATTTAACAGAGTGAGAACACAAGCAGGCAGAGAGGCAGGCAGAGGCAGAGAGAGGAGCAGGCTCCCTGCGGAGCAAGGAGCCCGATGCGGGACTCGATCCCAAGACGCCGGGATCATGACCTGAGCCAAAGGCAGCTGCTCAACCAACTGAGCCACCCAGGTGTCCCCAATGTGATTATATTCTTGATATACTGTGTTACCACTATGGAATGTGGAAGATACAAATGTGGAATGTCTAAATGCAAAAAAACGAGTAATGATCACTTAGATTACATACAAATATCTTTCATTTCACAGAATGAAATTAGAAGTACAAATATGAATACCTTTTTTGAGATTTGAGAGATGAGCATTAATTATCTCATATCTCCGAGAGTAAAAAAAAGTCCTTCTCTTATGAAATAAAATTTTAATGGGCCATATTAAAAGGGGACAGGAACGAAGTTGAAGGGCTTCCTCTAGCTAAATCTGGAACAATCTGAACATTATACAATTAAAAACAGTAATAGGGGCACTGGGGTGGCTCTGTCAGTTGAATCTCTGCCTTTGGCTCAGGTCATATTCCAAGGGTGCTTAAATCAAGTCCTCTCTGCTCAACAGGGAGCCTGCTTCTCCCTCTCCCTCTGCTCATGAGCATGCTCTCTCTCTCTCAAATAAATAAATAAATAAAATCTTTATAAAAACAGTAATAAATTCTGAAGGATGACTAGGAAGAGAGGAAGGGACTCAATATACATAAATACTTGATGGAGAAAGTAGATACCTTCTTATAGGAAAATGGTGACTGATCACTTTACAGAAAAATGAATTTGGAAAATTATTAACTCTGTAAGCATCATAGAATGATTCTCCGGTCACAAATAATAAATGACAAATTAATGGGGAAGGTGGACAGAAGATATAAGGAGTAGAATATTTCCATTGTCTTAAATGACTTCCTACAGATTGGTTGTCATTTACAAGGAGAACATATAGTGGGGAAGTCAGAGAATACCTTGACCAGGTGACCAAACTTAAAATCACAAATGAAACACAGATGGAACTTGAAAAGGACACACATTATTTATGTAATATTCTGAACTGAAATTCGGAATCTGAATCTAAGCATGAATTATTTCAGATTAAGCACATTTATTAAAATAAGTAAATAGTAAATGAATAAAGTTGATAAAAATGCTTGATTTCTCTGCATATGGAGCCCCACACTGATGAAGAAAGATTTTGCATCATTTTTGGTATTCAATCAATAGGTAGTGTTATTTCTTTTCCAGAGCACTTCCCAATTATTCTGTGGAATTAAACAAACTTATCTAAAATGTGTTTCCCATAACAGAATAGGTAGCATCCATACCAGAACAAAGTGAGATTTGCTTTAACTTAAGTTCCAATTAAACTTATGGCAAAGACAAGCAACACATTAAGAGGGCTTAAGAAGTAGAAAGATATTTTTTTTGAATTTAAATTGAATCTTCTTTTTGGTGCTCTGTATTATTCATTTGGAAATATTTCCCAGAAAGATTTTTTTTTTTATTTTGTGATTTTGAAAATGGCTATAAGGGTTCTCTGAATTTTATTCTCTATGTAACCTTCTTTCCTTGTGTCAGTATCAAAATATTATTTTTTAGCTCTGTGGTTCAGTATATTACCAGGATATATTTTGATTTAACTTTATTAAATTTTCCTAAAACAATGGTGATACTTATCAATCTACAGATTCAAGCCTTCACTGTTCAAAATTTTGAGTGTTTTTCTGTGTCCTTTCTTTGCTCCCTAATTTAAAGATATCAGTTATCAGAGGGACCTGGGAAGCTTAGTTGGTTAAGCATCTGCCTTTGGCTCAGGTCAAGATCCCAGGGTCCTGGAATTGAGTCCCACCTTGGGCTCCTTGATCAGCAGAAAGCCTGCTTCTCCCTCTCCCTCTTCCTGTTGCTCCCCCTGCTTGTGCTCTTTCACTTTCTCTCTGTCAAATAAATAAAATTTTAAAAAATAAAGATATCTCTTATCCATGTTTTTTTTATTTTTTATTTATTTTATTTATTTATTTGTTTGTTTATTTATTTATTTATTTATTTATTAGAGAAAGAGAGAGAGTGAGAGAGAGCATGAGAAGGGAGAAGGTCAGAGTGAGAAGCGGACTCCCCGTGAAGCTGGGAGCCCCATGTGGGACTCAATCTCAGGTCTCAGGGATCATGACCTGAGCCGAAGGCAGTTGCCCAACCAACTAAGCCACCCAGGCACCCCTCTTATCCATGTTTTTATTGTCTTTTTTTATAACTTTTATTTCATTTATATAAAGTTTTCTTATTCCTCTTTACTCTGTGAAGTTTCCTCAAGATCAACTCATTTTCAGTTTTCCTTTGCGTAAATTCCATGCATTGTTATGTGTTATAATCATTTATAATATTTCCACTTATAATGCTTATAATAATACTTCTACTTTTCCAATTTTATTTCAGATCCACAGGGGAGAGGAAAAGTCAGATTTCCTACATCAGAGATCATTGTTATCTGATGTCTCTGCAACAATTTTTTCTTCATTTTATTTTTTTAAAGATTTATTTTAGTGAGAGAGAGGAAGTGTGAGTGGGGAAAGGAGCAGAGGGAGAGGAGTGGGAGAGAAGCAGACTCTCTGCTAAGTGCAGAGTCTGATGTGGGGCTGAGCACATGACCCTACGATCATGACCTAAGCCAAAGCAAGAGACAGATGTTCAACCAACTGAGCCAGCCAGGTGCCCCTCTTCATTTAATTTTAATCTTTCTCTTCAGATCTCCAGTTTTCATCCCACATTTTAATGCATCCATCAAAATATATGCGTCCTGAAACAGTTTTATTTGCTGTATTTGTTTTTAATTTTCATAAATTATTTTTTGTAAAAAATGATTTTGTTACAAATTAACATCTATTTTCTCTTTTTTGAGACAACATGCACTCTTTTTTTTCTCTTTAAAATATTTAGTTACATATCCATTTTCCTAGTAATGATCATTTAGATTACATGCAAATATCTTCTACCACAAACAACACTATTATAAAAATCTTGTCCTAAATCAAGTAATGGAATTTCAGCCTTGAAGCATGTGCATATATATTGAAGAATACCAGATTATTTTTCCACAATATATGTACCAGTACAAATGCTTACCAGAGATGGATAATAGTATCAATCTGCCAACATCATCTACATGTGTATTATCTAATATGCAAAATTTCACAAATTGATAGCTTTAAGGCACTACCTTGTTTTAATTTGTATTCATCAATTTAATAGTAATGACACAGATAAACTTCACATATTGCAATTATTACTTTTATCTTTCGCCTCTCTTCCTATATATCATTATCTTCCCATTTCCATCATGCATTTCATTTATCCTCTTCTGATATGCCATCTGAAGTTTCTGTCCAGTGTTCTAGATTTGTCTTTTTTTCCACTAATGTATAAGATTACATAAAATCATGGGTTTTAAAAGTATTATATATTTGTTATATATAATACATATATTATATAAAACAAACGACTTTCAATGAGTTTAATGATTTGACATGAATTTGAAATACACTGCAGTTTGTGTTTTATAACATATTTACCTCTCTTCCTTAGTTAATGGGAAGACTTATTCTGGGGGTTCAGAAAAATTATTAGACACTGCCAGCTTTTTGTGACTGACTTGTGACAACCACAGAAAATGAAACCGTGTAAAATCGAAGAAAATCTTCAATCTGCATTACCCACTTCAGGATAAATCATGAATTAACTCTATATATTAGAGTGCTGATACAAAAGGTTCCCCACGGGACGGTTATTCCACCGAGTGGTGCAAAGCTACCTTTCAAGATACTATGAATTAAACTCTACAGGGAGTTTCTATAAAGAACAAGATTAACTTAGGAATAACAAGGTTTTAAATCTTGGTTGGAACCCTGAAATCCTGGGAGCACACTAAAAATATAGTTTCATAGCCCCTGGTGTACAAATACATAAATCAAGAAGGTTTATGTAAACATAATAATATACACAGAATAGAGAGATTGTCTACGTCCACGGTAAGTTACTTTTTGCATTTGGACTATATCTTATTAAAACGTATCACCTAAAATATTAGTGCACAAAAGCATTTTGAGATGATAAAATTTCAGTTGTATATAAAATTTATAAATGAAATATTAGCTACGATTAAAAAACCTTCACTTCATACTCTTCACTTCACACTCACCTGAGTGACAGTATTCTGAGATGTGATTCTATAAAGTTTAATATCTTGAAAATCCTAAGGAAGTTAATACTATATGTAAATATTTTATTAAGACATGTTACATTTAAATTCTAATCTTTGCTCTTTGTTTGGCGACTCATTCCTTGGGCTCCAGCAATACTTATTATTTATATATACCTCTGGAATTTAGGTGATTTAACTGCCTTTTCTTTCTATTTGTCATTGATGTTACTTTCAGACATTCTTCCTTTCTTGCTTCTTTTAGACCAGTCTCAAATCATTTGTAATATACCTTGATACTTTGTATTTTTTTCAGTGCTTCACCCATGCTATACACATTTTGATACAGCTAAAATTTAGATTTATTTAATGTTGAACTCTACAGCAAATTTAATTCAACACAATTTGCATGTATTGACAATCTATTACATAGACAGAAACTAAGTTTACGAAGTTGACAAAGTTGACTACTCCCTACTGAGTAGTATATTATCCAAATTAGATAACTAAATATTAACTGTGGATAAAGTACATATGATAAATGCCATGTCCTGGCAAAAATATTGTACTTAGTTGAGCATGGATGGCTTAGACATATTTACGCATATTCATAAAAAAAATCTAAAAAGTCCTTCCATTTATGGTCAGAAACATACAAGAGCTAATCCAAACTTAGGCTGAGCTCTATTAAAAAACAGAACAACCCATTTACTTGATTCTAATATAATTTGCCAACTGCCAATATGATATTCAGTTGAAACTTGTTTTAAAAAAAATAAGTTTCTATCTCAAGCCCTCTGGGCAATGCATTCCATTATATCCAACCTAAAATGATATACTTATGTAATTGAAAAAGTGAATATATTCATCTTTAATATTTTAATAACATAATATGAACAGTAAACTGCTAATTTCCTAAATACAAAATTGTCCAAAGTGAAAGAAATTACACTGTATCATAAAATGCACAGGTAAAATCCATTTTTCAAAAACAGAATGGCATAAGTAATAGACTGTCATAAAAATAAAAGCAATGCCTAAGGCATAGACAATGTAATATATCAATATAGTATAATGCTGTAGGTAATGAAATCTAGACAAAGGAATCATGGTACACCATATCACTGAAGATAGGATTAGTCATGGTAACTCCTTAAAATGAAACCTGCACTATTAAGTTTATATTCAATATGATTCCATTTTCAGTTTTTTGCTTGTTTTGTTGTAAATAAAGAGAAAAGAAACATATTCAGTTGTAATCTGACATCTCAGATACCTGCAGTACAGATATGAAATGATCCTTTGTTTTGCTTTTGCTTTTAGTTGTAAAATGTTTCACAAATTAAGGGAATGCTTATTCAATTACATCATTTTAGTTATATATACATTATATAGATGTGTATATATATACACATCTATATATATATATATATCTGAAAATCTTTCGAAAGAACCAAAGGTTAATTTAGTTGTTACTGATGCTAACTATTCTTTAAAATGTTAAAAACAAAACAAAACAACAGGGTCCTGGGATAGTGCCCCATGTCGGGCTCCCTGTTCAGCTGGGAGTCTGCTTCTCCCTCTGCCTCTCCCCCCTATTCATGCTCTCTCTCTCTCTCCCAAATAAATAAAATCTTCTTTTTAAAAAAGATTTAATCTTTTTTATTTTATATTTTATTTATTTATTTGTTTAATTTTATTAAAAAATAAAATCTTTTTTTTTTTTTTTTTTTTTTTTTTTTTTTTTTAAATAAAATCTTAAAAAAAGATTTTATTTATTTATATGACAGAGAGAGAGATCACAAGTAGGCAGAGAGGCAGGCAGAGAGAGAGGGGGAAGCAGGCTCCCTGCTGAGCAGAGATTCCCAACATGGGGCTTGGTCCCAGGACCCTGAGATCATGACCTGAGCCAAAGGCAGAGGCTTTAATCCACTGAGCCACCCAGACACCATTCAAATAAATAAAATCTTAAAAAATAAATATAAATCTTGAAAGCCTATGGCAAATTTGTGTGAATTTATCTCTGTACTAGAGCATATGAGTTAATACATCTTGGAGAACATACAGCTGCTCTCTCTTACACACATGAATTAACAGAGGGCACCTGTTTGCATGTGTACTAAAGGAGAGAGTAACAATCAATCTAGTTAAAAGTGAAGAATATTTATTTCCCATCATATAATAGCAATTTAACTAAAATTTATAATTCTATCATTGACAGCATCAAAGTCATATTGATTTGTGTTAGATCAGAGAAAGAAGGAAATTCTTTTATTTATTTTTTTCATTTGTTCATTCAACAGAAAATACACTCCTTAGAGAATTTTAATGGGCGAAAGAATGAGTCTACCTGTGGAGTGTGGTTGAGAGGGAAAATAGTCGTATCAAAGCAGAAAGAATAACTGGAACAGAAGAAGAGAAGCAGGAACCCAGAAGATGTATTTGACTATCATAACAGTGAGTAAAGAAAGGGTTAAGGTGTTGTCAGAGAGACAGAGGGGGTCCTCTACTAGGCTGTGAAAGAATGAATAAGAGATAAACAGACCAGACCATCTGGCCCTGGATGTTAGGGAGTATTTTTCTCTGATGGCTAGGAGTCTAATCACAGAAAATGGCCAAACCTCAAAGAATTAAGTAATTAAGTGTGTTATCAATAGACCTTGCTCAAACCAAGACACCAGGAGAATTTCAAGGCCACAAGCTTCCCCATCAATTCTCAAAAAAAGATTTCCACTAAAAGCTCTCAGTGGCAACCCATTCAGGACCCCTCTCACTCTAAAGCTTTCTCTTTCCTCTCTGTTCTCACCTTCACTTAATAAACTTTCACTTCACCATTTTGTGTCCATGAGATTCATTCTTTGACTCCATAAGACAAGAATCCTGTAACAATAGGATGATTAGAAGCTGTGTTCCCAGACACAGACTTAGCACTATTGACATGGGAGCAAAGCCTATGACCAGACCAATCATAAAAATACACACCACCACAGAGATTCCTGCCCTCGACAAGGCATCTCAAGAGATTGTTATCTGGTTGAATCATATCTTGATTTTAAAAAAATTCACAGATGATAAAGTAAAAGCTATGATTAATGTCAAACTACAAAATATCTGTGAAAGCAAATACTCCATGAGAATAGACATACCATTCCTATTAATATCAAAGGAACTTGCCTAGCTTATATGTTTCTTGGTTCAATCATCACTGAAATTCCCTACAGCCATTCCAATTAAGGAGGTTGTAGTTCCTTCATGTTATGGGAATTAAAATGCCCAGAGAGAGAAATGAGACACTGCATAAAATTCCCACTTCTCTTGAAATGTAGGGTTTTTTAAAGATTTTATTTATTGAGAGAGAGATAAAGAGCAAGAGAGAAAGCATGGGGGAAGGGCCAAAGGGGCGAGGGAGAGAGAGAAACAGACTCTGCTGAGCAGAAAGCCCATTGCAGAACTCAATTCCAGGACCCAGGGATCATGACCTGAGGCAAAGGCAAATGTTTAACCAACTGAGCCACCCGCGTGCCCCCTTGAAATGTAGTCTTAAGTAATGTCTGGCAAAAAATGTAGTGGCTAGATAATTCATGTGTGTCACAAAGGTGAAGTTTTCAAATAATGAAATCTGCTTATTGAAAATTATTCTATAATTTATCACTCCTGTAGTATTTATTAATTAGATCATAAGATGTTTACATTATGTTAAAACTTTACAGTATGCAAACGAAAAACTTACCAGGAAACCAAATCACAATATGGATTCACTTGCAAATGAGTTTGAAGATGAAGATTTTTATAATTATCAGTATGTTAACAGCAGGTGATTTTTTTCTCCTTTTATCTCTGGTCCTATTGCCATATTAGCAACCCAGTTTATATATATACATATAGCCAACCATGGAAGCCAAGGGAAATTTGAAAGGAACACTATGCCCAGTTCAATTGCAGGAACAATTGAAATTTAAATGCATTCTGCTGATACATCCATAACAGACCGCTCTGAGTTTAATGATTTATTCATATTTGTTGGATAAATACATCTTCTTTTTTCACAAATAGTATGCCACTGAACTTCTCAGGCCTATATTTTATTTACTTACCAGGGAAATTTTAAATATTGAAAATTTTATCTATAATGACATTGGAGAAGAGAAAAAGGGTACAATTAACAGCCTAACTTAAAATTTCTGGAAGTTATGAAATATTGAAATAGATTAAGGGAAACATTAATCACTGTCAAGTAGCACTGGAAATTATTTGTGAAGTCCTTTAAAAAAGTTGGGGACAATATAAGTCATGATATGTGTATCTATTTGGCTAAACCTTGTCATGTTGTTGTATATTTAATACGTATGCATTTGTAGGTTTCTTTGGAAACTGCAAATCACTCAAACATTACTATTATTATTATTTTTTAAAGGTTTTATTTATTTGTCAGAGAGAGGAAGAGAGTGAGCACAAGCAGGGAGAACAATAGGCAGAGGCAGAAGCCGGCTCCCTGCCAAGCAAGGAGCCCGATGCGGGACTGGATCCCAGGACCCTGGGATCATGACCTGAGCCAGAGGCAGACACTCAACTGACTGAGCCACCCGGGCATCCCTCAAACATTATTTTTATTCATAAAAATACAATGGCAAAATATTTCCATTTTTTAGACAATTAAAAACTACACAAGTAATAACAGAATAGAACTTGAAACCATACCTCAGCTTTTATGATCTTTTGAGTTCATGACACTTGCTACTAAATAACTCTAGGATATATATTCATATACATATTATATATATGTATATATACATATTTATACATATGTATCTCTTAAATTTATACATATGTATAAATATATATTATATTTATAATACATATTTATTTGTTTTGTTTTACTTTGTTTTTTCTGAATGTTTAAGGTTGCCAGCTTTGCATCTTCAACTTTTCTTCCCTTCTTTTCCAGAGAAAGACTGTCAAACAAAGTACCCTGCATTGTTTCAATCCCAGGGAAGGACCATAAATACTTCCATCTATTGTATCTTAGTATCAGAGTTGCACAAGGAAAACAAAACAAAGTCAAGCACTGGGTGGAACAATGCTTTACTTAAATAGAGAAGAGACAGAGCGAGATCAGCTACAGAGGTCGGTGGGTGTTGGTTCCCCAAGGCCAGGAGATCTCTTATTGATTTTTCTTGCACACATGCACACCCCCTTTCATCCTACCCTGGAAGGAACATTCTCCTCTCCCTAGGGAAGACAGATATAACAGCAAGATTGTCTCAGTGCCACGTAACATACATGCGTTAAGAAAAGACAAAAGAGTACTCACTGAACATGAAACATGATGTCCCCACTCAAGGTGATAAATCTAGCAGACTGTCTGGGCTCTTTACCTCTTGGAAAGGAAGTGTTCCAGGCCCAAGGCCCATTCTTAGGTGGCTGAGTAGAGGTCAAAAGAGTGTGCATATGAGATAGCCATTTGGATAGAAAGAAGAGTACAAAAGCAGATGAGAAGTTAGCCTGGAAGCCCTATGAAGAACATTCTCTTAAATTAGCTTTCAGTAATACGGAAAATACACATTCTCTGAGAAAAGAAAAGTTTCATTACTGTGATGTGACAATTTCAGAGGCAGAATAAAGTCATTTTTAATGTTTTTAATAATAATTGTAATATCAAACACTTCTAGCTGAAAATGTTATGTCGTCTGTCAAATTTGCATTCATTTTCTCCTTAAGGTCTGATTCCAAAATAGTACTATCAGGTATCTCTTTTGGAATGCAAAATAATGTCAGAGTCTGAAGGTGAAGATGAGGTCAACATTTTTAAAAACCGCAACTAAAGTTAATTAAAGGTAAAAGAAAGCACAGTGCAAAGCAATTACACCTTCATCATCTTTCCTATCAAAATAAAAATTACACTGTTTTTTAAGTTCTTTTATTCTGCTTATACGTTATTTAAAAAAGTTTGCATAGTACAGAATGATTTCAATGGAGATAGGACTTCAAACATTTGGGAGGATAACAAGTTATTACATCATATTTCATCAAGGAATTATTTCATTGCCTTTTTTAATTTCATACCTGCCCACCTATGACTCATTTTTCCAGCTTTATTAAGATAAAATGACAGAGCAGTGTGTATAAGTTTAAGATGTACAACATAATGACCTGAATTGGATATATTGTGAAATGATTAACAAACAGTAACTTTAGTTAACATCCATCACCTCACACAGATACAAAACAAATTACCTTTTGTGTGAACTCTTAGAATTTACTTTCTGTCATTTTTATATATGATATATATACACATGTTATATATGTGTATGTATTATACAATATGGTCAACTACAGTCATTTTGTTAGACATTACATCCCAATAATTAATTATAACTGGAAGTTTGTACCTTTGATCACCTTTCTCCAGTTCTCCATACCCTAACCCCCTGCCTCTGGTAATCATGAATCTGATCTCTTTTTCTCTGAGGGCTGTTTTTGTTTGTTTGCTTGCTTTTTGAGATTCCACACATAAGTGAGGTCATACGGTATTTGTCTTTCCCTGTCTGACTTAGCATTATGTTTCCAAGATCTGCTCATGTTATTTCGAATGACAAGATTTCTTCTTTTTTTATACCCAGGTAACAGCTTATTGCACATATATACATATACCATATTTTTATCCATTTATCTTCCAATGGACACTTAGGTTGTTCCCATGTCTTGGTTTTTCTAAATAATTATGCTACGAACATAGGGGTACAGATATTTCTTCAACATAGTGACTTCGTTTTCTTCAGGTAATTACTCCAAGTGAAATTGCTGACTCATATGGTTGTTCTATTGTTAATTTTCTGATAAGCCTCATTTCTGTTTTCCTTAGCGGCTATTTCTTTTTTTTTTTTTTTTTTAAAGATTTTATTTATTTATTTGACAGAGAAAGATCACAAGTAGGCAGAGAGGTAGGTAGAGACAGAGGGGGAAGCAGGCTCCCCGCTGAGCAGAGAGCCAGATGTGGGGCTTGATCCCAGGACCCTGAGATCATGACCTGAGCTGAAGGCAGAGGCTTTAACCCACTGAGCCATCCAGGCACCCTTAGTGGCTATTTCAATTTACAAATCCCATCACCAGTGCACAAGGGTTCCTTCCTCTCTACACGCTCACCAGCATTTGTTTTCTCTTATCTTTTTGACACTAACTATCCTAATAGGCATGAAGTGATATCTCACTATGGTTTTGATTTACATCTCCTTGATGGTTAGTAATGTTAAGCATCTTTCCATATATTTGCAGAGCCATCTGTATATTTTCTTTGGGAAAATTTCTGCTTAGGTCCTCTGCCCATTTTTATGTTGGATTATTTGGTTTTGTGTGTGTGTGTTTTGCTGTTGAGATGCATGTCCCTTATCAGATACATGGTTCGCAAGTATTCTTTACGATTCCATAAGTTGTCTTTTCATTTTGGTGATCATTTCTTTGGCTGTGCAGAAAATCTTTAGTTTGAGAAGTCTCACTTGTTTATTATCTATTTTATTGTTTGTATTTTAGGTGTTACATCTGAAAATCATTGCCAAGACCTATGTCACGGAGCTTTTTTCCTATGTTTTCATTTAGGGAGTTTTATGGTAGGGAGAGTGAGCAGGGGGAATGGGATAAGGAAAGGGAGAGAGAAAATCTTAAGCAGGCTCCACTCCTAGTGCACAGTCCAACATGAAGCTTGATCTCACAACTCTGAGATCATGACCTGAGCTGAAATCAAGACTTGGACGCTTAAATGACTGAGCCACCCAGGTACCCCTATTTCTAGTTTATTTTTATGAGTGATATAATGTAAGAGTCTAGTTTCATTCTCTTACCTATGAATATACAATATTTTCAGCACAATTTATTGAAGAGATTTAATTTATTGAAGAGATTATCTTTTCCGTTGTTCTACATCTGTTTTTATGTCAGTAACATACTATTTCAACAGCCATAATTTTATAATATAGCTTGAAATCAGGAAGCTATATAGTTTGATGGTCTTCATTAAGATTTTTCAACATACAAATAAAATTGCCATGACTTTTGTAAATGATCTCCCAACCTCTTAATTTATTCTTTATTCTCTTTGAAATTTCTAAATGCTTACTTTAAATAACATTTAGAATTATGCATCAATGTTCAAAAAGTGAGCAAGCATAAAGTTCTGTATTCACTATGCAAAGTATACAACTAAAGAGAAATGTCATAAAAGTAAAATAAAAGCATTGGAGAGATGAAGAAAAGGGCTTCATGAGACTCACATATTAAAACCAAAATCTTTGACATCAAAATTTTATAGGCCCTTGAATACTATCTTCTTATGAAGAATCCTAATATCTTACTCTGTAACATATGGCTCATGCATATAGATTTATCCTACCTTTGGAAACTCGATATCTGACTTTACAGAGTTAATTCAATCTCTAAAATATGCATTTCCTATTTTCTCCCATAATGTAAGACTTTGGATTCCTTCCCCTTTTCTTTTTCAAATGTGATTCATCACATGCTTCAGTGAGATGAAATCATTATTATTAACTAGAAATCGGTAAGATATTGACTCCTGCAACATGAATTTATCACATACATATTTATGATAAATGGTTCTATTCCCATACTTTTTCAATTGTTTCCTGGTATTCACACACATGGTCTGCATTTTGAATCCAAACTACCAAACATTATTTAAAATGTGCTACTAAGAGTACACATGGATTTCCATAAATGTCACACATTCAAAATATAACATCTTAGTAGCCTAGACAGGAAAATGACATACGTCAACACCTAAAAATTGCCATCTAATTCCTCCTTTATACAGAGTTCACATTATCACAAATAAATCAGAAATAGCTTTGGCAGATCCTCAGTTTACTAAGTAGGATTTGCCCTATTAGTCATAGCAAATCCCAAGTAGTTCCATCTGCAGCTTGTTTCACACTTGTTCAAGGTCTCAGTCATTTAACATCTTTCACAAATTAACACTTACCTGAATTTTTTTGAGATTTAGTTATTTATTTGGGAGCGGGAGAGCAAGTGAGCACCAGTGGGGGAAGGGAGAGGGAGAAGCAGACTCCCAGCAGAGTGGGGAACCTGATGTGGAGCTCACCCCCAGGACTCCAGGATCATGACCTGAGCCAAAGGCAGACAGTTAACTGACTGGGCTACCCAAGCACCCCAACACTTACCTGAGTTTTAACCACAAAGATTTGCTTAGCAAAGCAACTTCCACATATGTATCCAGACCAGATAGTCCCAAAGTGAAGCAAAACCTTCATCCACAAAAACCATGATAAGTGATATAACATTTTTTCTAATTTTACAGAATTCAGAAAATTTAAGACTTCAGATAAAAAGCACAGAATCTAGTGTGGTGTAAAATAATCCATGTAACTCTTTAAATATAAAAAGTACTACAGTATAAGGCTTACCATAACATCACAATTTAAGAAAACTATAAAACCACATTGCTAAAAAAGAAGACACAGTCTAAGGAAAGTTAGTGTTAGGCCATGGCCAGTAATCATCTTTTAAGACTTTATTTCCCCTACATTTTAATTTCTTTTCAACAACGGACTTTAGATACAATCCTTGAAACACTTGAAACTTCAATACAAGAGTGAAAAAAATGCACTGGCTTTCATTTTGGCCTCAACATTTCCTCCCTCCAGAGGTGTCTTCCATTCACTTTCTACTCACAGCTTGGAACAGGGATCGAAAATTAAACTCCTTTTCCTTTCAATACCAACTGTTTTTCAGCCAAGACTGTAAATCTCATTTAAGTCATTTTAAATTAAATTATTTATAGGAAACTTTATTTAGGTATAGCCACATTATCCTATGCAAAAAAAAAAAAAAAAAAAAAGTTACCACATCACTACTACTTTCTATTTTAAAAAGTATCCAATTACCATTATATCACAAATTCCTTCCAAAGGATATTTTACTTTTCTTTGTTTCTAAGAAACTTGAGAAAATATATATATATATATATATTATATATATATATATATTATATATATATATAACTTCCTTTCTTCCCACTAAGTTTGACCCCTATTACGCCATTTTCACCTACCATGTACTGAGACATTTTCAACTGCTTTGCTTTGTTCTTCTTTTTCAAGTTTGCTTTTGTTGTTGACATAATCACATTCTCGGTACCGCTTGCCACTGCTCCATCATCTTGTTCTTCTGTCATCTCCTATTGAACCTGAGTATCCCTTAGAAATAAAGAAAAAAAATAAAACAGGCTTAGGCATCAACTCTTCATTGTGGTTAAACACGATAGAACAAAACACATCTTTTATAAAAAATCTGTGTGAACCCAAATAACAAGGACAACACAAAAATATTTACACAGAGATACAATGATTTACACTGAAATAACAGACATCTTTCTAGTCAATATTACTTTGATTAAACTAAGAAACCTATATATCTAAGAAAGTTAGACACATTGTTTTCCTTTCTTGACTTCACATTTTAATTGGAAATTTACCTCATATACATTCATTGAGATTTAACTGTGTAAATAAAAATCCTATAAAAATCCTATAAAAATCCAATCATGGTGTTATGTTCTAGTCATGGAGCACCTAATAATATGTATTTAATATACAGATATTAAATACATGTCATATAGAGATATTAAATATAGATACTAAATATATGTCAGGGGGAAATTAATTACTCTTCATTATTAGACATAACTAGAAAATTTTACTATAGCAGTTACTGTTAAATATTTATTTGTAGTCAGTCTATAAAATAAACTAAAGGGTTATTAATCAGAGAGCAAATATATATGTTAAAACATTAATTATAATAAATGCTACTTTTCATTATACATGAAACCGAATGACTCAGAATCTTTGTTTCAGTGGGAATCCATTTAAGCATTAATTTCCAATGTGCAGGAGCCATCTGAGTTATGAAATGTGCCCTTTAACTCATAAATACTACATGTTATGGGTTGGATTGTGTTTCATATGAAAGTTCTAACCCCCAGTATCTCAGAATGTGACATTATTTGAAAATAGGATTGTTGAAGATATCATTAGTTAAGATGAGGTCATAGTGGAGTAGGATAGGCCCCTAATCCAATAAGACCTGTGTCCTTATTAAAAGGGGATATTTGGACACTGACAGGCACACAGGAAGAACACTATACAAAGATGAACGCAGAGATCAAGGTGATACGGCAGAAGCCAAGGGAACACCAAAGATTGCCAGCAAACCACCAGAACCTGAGAAGCCAGAAGAGAAGCTCCTTTATGTCACTCAGAAGTTACCAACCCTACTGACACCTTGGTCTCAGACTTCTAACCACCACAACTGTGAGACAGTAGATTTCTGTTTAATCTGACTGAGAAGGCCTTAATATTTCCCTCAGCTTGACTAAACTTTAGGCAGGTTTCTTCCTGACTTTTGTCCCTAAGCTTCCTTATCTTAGCTCATTTACTTTAGAAGGCTGGCAATTACAATGTTTTTTCCTCTACTCCTTGGAAATGTAAATCTTTTCCCCTCCTCTTGCCAGTTTTACAAACCAAGAAAATCTTTCTCAAAGATCTGGGAGACATTCCTTTGAAATGTAGATAACAAGAAAAATAGGGCCCCAATATCCTCTGGCTGAGAGACTTCGTTAAGCAGCAACTGGAAAACATGGATGACCTAATCACGTTGACCAATGTATCCTTCATTGTCTTGTACTTTTCCAGTAGCTTACCCCAGTGCTGAAAAACTCTCCTGACTTTTGTTTGAACAAACTTGAGTTCAATCTCTCATCCTTATTGCATTAGTCTTGAATAAAGTCTCACTTGCCTATTTAACTATCCAATTCTATTTTTCATTGACAAAGCCACCCAATCTGTGGGACATTGTTACAGCAACCCTAGTAAACTACCATGATAAGTAGTGTCCATTGAATGTCTGGTAAATTACTAAGGCAGAGAGCTTCAAATACTAGATTTAGAAAAAGTGGACTTGGAAAGAGCAGGAGTCCTCTCTCTAGAATTTTTTAGCTAGAATTACCCTTGGTGCTGGTTTATACATACCTAAGGAAAAGCACTGGCAGCTAAAAACAATATAAAAAGACCATCTACTACAATGTTATATTGAAACACAAATCAGAGAAGAGAGTAAAGTATTTAGGGCAGAGTTTACCATCTATTTATAATCTCAAATGTTAGTCATATGTGTGTTTGTATATACGTGTGTGTATATATAAACATTAGTATATATATACATATATGTTTTTATATATACACACATATATTTCAGTCATTACTATTAGATATGCATATTTTAAGATTTGTGTAGAGGTAGGTATAATTAATATTAATGTAAAACCACCAAATGATAATCTTATATTTTCATTTTCTTTGTGGGTAGATACTAAAATATCCTTGATATCTCATTGGTTTATAACTCTTCAGCGAATCCCTATCACAGATAAAGTCAATAAAGTCAACCAACACAATGAAATTTTCTTCAGATGCACCAATATCATCAAATCTCATAGCTCCTCACTATATTCTTACATTATGCAAGTATTTGTCATTTTCACTCATTATACTTTTCAGGCCACCGTTCTTTTACTCATACTATTATTCCCTTTTCCAGGATAGCCCTTGACCACTTTTCTTCACCTACTACACTCCCACTAACTTTTTCAAGAGTCACCTCAAAAAAAAAAAAAAAAAAGAGTCACCTCAGCCTCCATCTCTTCTACCAAGTCCACCCTGACTGTGGAAGATGGAACAAATGCCTTACTGCTGTGTTGTGTGGATCCTTCTGTGCCTCTTTTTCTTTTTTTTCCCCTAGTTTCCATCTTATATTCAAAAGATCAGGTTATGTCTGGGTCCCTTCAAATAACTGAAAAACTCTTTGAGTTTTTCTAGTCTAGGGCTAGTATTTAATAAATGCTCAATAAATGTCCATGTAAACAGAGCTATCAATTCTGGTGTTTCCTAGGTAATGTAGAGGTAAGTGAATATTTTTTCACTTACAATAATATCAATTGCCCCTCATGTCATGCCCAAATTAATATAATGCATATCACTTAGAGACTTCTAATTTATTTTTTAAGACTTATAATTTAAACATCAGTAAACAAATGAGTGTTCCTATAAGAAATGGCTGTTTTTTTTTCCCCTACAACCTTCTACCTTTGTCACAGTACTCAAAATATTCAGTTTATTTTCTAAAAGTTATGCTTCCCCATTCCTCCCAGGAATGCTGAAACTTTCAAACTGGTTGTACATGCCATTCATATGTTTAAACAGTGAAAATAAATTATTTTGCTGTGGAGGGGGTGGTGAATAATAAAAATATATCAAATACTATATATTATGCCATTCGAATCTTAGATATTTGATATGGTGTCACACAACCATAATCTGATCTATTGATACCAGATGTCAAATTCTATCTTACGCTCTGCTTATCCTTCTAACCTCTCATTCCGTGCAGGGAACCATGCTGTAATTCATTAATTAGCATCACACACTTATTAAATTACGAAGGGTGAGATTTTCTTCTGGAGTGATGTTTCTAAGTAAATCAAAGTTCCCAAATATATTCTCTGACTTCCTAACCAAGCCACCACTCCCTTACATCTGGATAACTGGAACCGCTTCTTAATGCTTGTCTGTGCCTTCTCATTTCCACCCCTATAATTCATTCTCCATGCAGCAGTCAGTGTGAAATTTTACCACACAAATCAGATTATGTTATTTTCTTTCTTAAAAACCCTTGAGCGGTATTCTATTCCCTTGAAATAAAATCCAAACTTCTTCCTACAGCTTGAAGGCAATATAGGCAGGGCCATTGCTTGCTTCCCCCACCTCACCTCCTACTTCTGCCCCCCAGGCACCAACCTGCAGCCTGGGGACCTCCTTCTGACACTCACATACACCAAAGTTTTTATTTCCATTTTTGTGTTCTCTGCATCTGTTATTGTTTCCTTCTTCTACAAAAATTCATTCCTAAATCTCTCCATGACTAACTCGTCCTCATTATTTCTAATCAGGGTGAATGACCTCCAGTCTATAGGATGTCTGTGGTGACTTTTTATGCCTTTGACTGAATTCACAGACTTTCTTTACCAAATGTATGGCATTAGCTTATTGGTACAGTCATTTTCTTCTTCCTCACCTGTAGAATATAAGTTGCACAATGGCAGGGAATTCACCTGTCAACTTAATACCTACGATACCACTAGGCACATAATAGCTGCTCAAGAAAATTTGCTGAATAAATGAGAAAAATAATAGGCATTTAAACATTTACCAAATAAACAATACCTCTCTTTTAGGATTGTTGGGACATTCATGTTTTCATCCTGGTCAATAACTGGCGTATGGTAAGCCTTTAGTAATTAGCTAACACTTCCTAGGTTGTAACTATATCATGTGGTGTTTTAAGTGTGAATTAAAATGAATTAAAATACTTAACACTCAAAATATTCTTATAAACTAGATATAATGCTATCTTCTTTAAGCCAAGGAGAACATTTAAGCACTAATTAAAGAACTTGCCCAAGATTTCACACCTTGTATGTGGCTACACAAAGATTCATAAGCAAGTGCGTTAGCATAATAAACTACATTGGGAATATTTTTCTTCCATAGTTCACAGATCACTGTTGATTCACATATCAAAGTGGAAAGTATATAACTGTGGAATCGACAAGCCCCTACTACTGTAAATTGAACAATCTTTTTGTTCATTCACAAAAGTGAAGTAAAATTTGTAATCAGGGTCCAGGATGGTTGCATATCTATTTTTTTTAAATATTTTATTTATATATTTATATATTTCACACACACACACACACACACACACACACACACACACACACACATCAAATAACCTGCCTAAAGAGGAGCCAGTATAACCAGTATATACACGAGCAATGTAGCTTCTCGGCCCCTCCATGTTTTTCCCTTCAATATGCTATGTTATTACTTGAAACACTATATATTGGATGTACAGGGTTTTGTTCAACTTGCTAGATGTGGATTTTGGGGAGATTTTTTTTTTACTGTATTATTACATCTTAGAAGCAGATATGCTTTCCTTATACAGAGTTGGCACATCTCTGTTTTTTCATTGATATGAAATGTAAATGCCTTTCCCTGTGTAACATTCTTCAATCCCTATCTTCATCTCCTGTGATTTTGATATCTCCTATTTTGTGAAAAAGAAATAGAATACGGTTGGGAGGAGCAAGATGGCGGAGAAGTAGGAGGTTGAGATAGAGTCGGAACCCAGAAGTTCATCTAGATAGTTAATAAATCATTTTAAAAGCCAGCATACTCAACAGGAGGGAGAAGAGAGGAAGAAGAGCAATTCTAGGAGCAGAAAATCGACCACCTTCGGAAAGGTAGGACGTTTGGAAAAGTGATTCCAAAGCAACG
>CM052810.1:18044543-18122310 GCA_028533885.1 Nasua narica
ACAAAGTAAAAATATCAATATTAGATGAATTAAAGAAGGATAAAACCTAAAGTTTACTGAGATCACAATATGTCAGATATTATTCTGAGTATCATATTTCATATATTTACACACTGTGCCTTATTAATGACCTTGAATTCGGTATATATAGCATGATTTTTCCATATAGCAGAGGAAACCGAGGCACAGTGAGGTTAAGAATAATAGATCCCAAGAACCAGAATTTGAAGGCAGACAGTATGACTTTAGAGGGCAAAAATTCTTAATAAAATAATAGGAAATCAAATTAAACAGTACATTGAAAGAATCATTCAACACAATCAAGTAGGATTTATTCCTGGGCTGCAAGGGTGGTTCAATAATCACAAGTCAATCTGATACACCACATTAATAAAAGAATGGATAGGAGCCATATGATCCTCTCATTAGATGCAGAAAAAGCATTTGACAAAGCACCATACCCATTCTTGATGAAAACTCTTAATAAACAGGGATAGAGGGAATATACCTCAACATCATAAAGGCCATATACAAAAGACCCACAGCTAATATCATCCTCAATGGGCAAAAACTGAGAACTTCTCCTTTACAGTCAGGAACAAGACAAGGATGTCCACTCTCACCATTGTTACTTAATACAGTATTGGATTTCTTATTCTCGGCAATCAGACAAGAAAAAGAAATAAAAGGAATCCTAATAGGCAACAAAGAAGTCAAACTTCCACTATTTGCAGATGATATGATACTCCATGTAGAAAACCTTAAAGATGTCACCCAAAAATTGCTAGAACTAATATAAAATTCAGCAAAGTCAAAGGATACAAAATCAATGTACAAAACTCTGCTTCATTTCTATAAACTAATAATGAAGCAGCAGAAAAAGAAATTACAATAGCACCAAAAACCATAAGAAATCTAGGAATAAACCTAACCAAAGAGGTAAAAGACCTGTACTCTGAAAACTATAGAACACTATGAAAGAAACTGAAGATGATATGCAAAAATGGAAAAACAACCCATGCTCATGGATTTGAAGAACAAATATTGTTAAAATGTCTATACTACCCAAAGCAATCTACATATTTAATGCAATCCCTACCAAAATACCATCAGCATTTTTCACAGAGCTGGAACAAATAATCTAAAAATGTATATGGGAGCACAAAAGATCCTGAATAGCCAAAGCAATCTTGAAAAAGAAAGGCAATGTTGGAGGCATCATAATTCTGGACTTTCAAGGCATATTACAAAGCTGAAGTGATCAAGACAGTATGGTTCCAGCACAAAATTAGATGTATAGATCAATAGAACAGAATAGAAAACCCAGAACTAGATCCATAATTATATGGTCAATTAATCTTCAACAAAGCAGGAAAGAATATTCAGTGGGAAAAAGACCATCCCTTCAACAAATGTTGGGAAAATGGGACAGCAACATGTAGAAGAATGAAACTGGACTACTCTCTTACACCATATACAAAAATAAATTTAAAATGGATAAAAGACCTAAATGTGAGATAGGAAACCATCAAAATCCTAGAGGAGGACAAAGGCAATAACCTTTTTGACATCAGCCATAGCAACTTCTTACTAGACACTTCTCCAGAAGCAAGGGAAACAAAAGCAAAAATGAACTACTGAGACTTCAAGATGAACAGCTTCTGCACAGCAAAGGAAACAATCAATAATACTAAAAAGCAGCCTTAGGAATGGGAAAAATATATTTGCAAAATAAATATCTGATAAAGGGTTAATATTCATAATCTATAAAGAGGGGCACCTGGATGGCTCAGTGGATTAAAGCCTCTGCCTTAGGCTCAGGTCATGATCTCAGGGTCCTGGGATCAAGACCTGCATCGGGCTCTCTGCTCAGCAGGGAGCCTGCTTCCCCTCTCCCCCGCCTGCCTCTCTACCTACTTGTGATCTCTCTCTGTCAAGTAAATAAACAAAATCTTTAAAAAAAAAATCTTTAAAAAAAGCCAAAATCTATAAAGAACTTATGAAACTCAACATCCAAAAAACAAATTATCCTGTTAAAAAATGGGCAGAAGACATGCATAGACATTTTTCCAAAGAAGATATACAGTTGGCTAACAGATACACAAAACAGATACATGAAGAGATACTCAATATCACTCATCATCAGGGAAATACAAATCAAAACTACAATGAGATATCACCTCATATCTGTCAGAATGGCTTAAATTAACAACACAGGAAACAACAGATGTTGGTGAGGATTCAGAGAAAGGGGAGCCCTCTTACACTGTTGGTTGGAATGCAAACTGGTACAGCCACTCTGGAAAACAGTATGGATGTTCCTCACAAAGCTAAAAATAGAACTACCCTGAAATCCAGCAATTATACTACTAGGTATTTACCCATAGGAGACAAAATACTGATCCAAAGGGTTACATGTACTCTGATGTTCATAGCAGCATGTCAATAATAGTCAAATTTTTTTTAAGATTATTTATTTATTTATTTGACAGAGAGAGAGAGAGAAATCACAAGTAGGCAGAGAGGCAGGCAGAGAGAGAGGGGGAAGCAGGCTCCCTGCTGAGCAGAGAGCCCGATGTGGGGCTCGATCCCAGGACCCAGGACCCTGAGATCATGACCTGAGCTGAAGACACAGGCTTTAACCACTGAGCCACCCAGGCACCCCAATAATAGTCAAATTATGGAAAGAGCCCAAATGTCTATTAACTGATGGATCAATAAAGAAGTGGCATTTATACACACACACACACACACACACACATACATATACACACATATATATATACACACACACATATATACATACACACACATATACACACACACATATATACACACACACATACACACAATGGAATATTACTCAGCCATCAAAAAGAACAAAATCTTGACATTTGCAACAATATGGATGGAACTAGAGTATATTATGCTAAGCAAAATAAGTCAGAGAAAGACAAACACCATATGGTTTCACTCATATATGGAAAGTAAGAAATGAAACATGTGAACATGGGGAGGAAAGAGAGGCAGAACATAAAACAGACTCTTAACTATGGAGGACAATCTGAAGATTGCTGGAAGGGAAATGGGTGGGTAGGGGAATGGGTTAAATGAGTGAGGAACATCAAGGAGGGCAGTTGTGATGAGTACTGGGTGTTGTACATAAGTGATGAATCACTAAATTGTACTCCTGAAACTAATATCACACTAAATGTTAATTAACTAGACTTTAAATAAAAACTTGAAACTCAAAAAAAGATAGAGGGCAAAAGTTAAACTACAACACTATACTACTCTCTGTGGGGGGAAATCAGAATGTCAAGTTTGTTGTTTACAGTTTATGTTTCATGCCTTTGTTGGGTGTGGTGGGAATTCAGTGAACCTCACCAGGCAAATAAGAAAATAAGAGGGGTATGTGACTGTATGTTTTTTGTTAAAGTTGAATGATCCCTTAAGTTGGTAGTCTTTGTTTTACACAACTGGATTTATAAATATGAATCAAAAGCACAGCACAGGGACACCTGGGTGGCTCAGCTGGTTAAGCATCTGCCTTCAGCTCAGGACATGATCTCAGGGTCCTGGGTTCAAGTCCCACCTCAGGCCCCTTGCCCAGTGGGGAGCCTGCTTCTTCCTCTGCCTCTGTTTGCCGCGCTCCTGCTTGTGCTCATGCTTTCTCCTTCCCTCCCCTCTGAAAAATAAATAAAATCTTAAAAAAGAAAAACGTAGTACAAACAGGCAGCATTAATGAGAGTTTTAAGACCATTAGACATTAGGTGATGAAAACTCCTTCCTCTGCTGATTATCATTTACATATTTTCTTACTATGTCTACATCCTTAGAACTACATAAAAATCAATAAAAATAAGCATTAGGGATGAGATATATATACATAAAATATATATATATATATGTATGCTATATACGCATATATGAAATATATATCCACATAAATATATATGTATACATGTATATATGCATAGATTCCAATTCAGCAGACCAGAGAGGTATATGTCCATTACACTTTTCAATCACAGCTACTAAAATGGCACATGGGTGATAATACAGCAGAAAACAGCAGTCTCGCTTTCTAGCGCTGCAACTTAGGATATATACCACCTGTATATATAGACAGCTTACTGTCTATAATAAGAACAGGCATTCAACAGCAGTTGTGATCAGATAATAATATAAAGAAGGTAGAGGGAGCCCAATGCGGAGCTTGAACCCAGGACCCTGGGATCATGACCTGAGCCAAAGGCAGATGATTAACTACTGAGCCACCCAGGCGCCCCAACAGAGTGATTTCTTATGTGAATATAAGCTAGGTACTTGGTATGTAATTGGATTAAATACCTTTACTTAAAAAAGGCATTAAAAGCATTTACTTTTCAAACCCTGAAATCGGAGATTTAGTTGAAAAACAAAACTTTCTGAAGGATGTAACTTCTGTTATAAAAATTGTCTGTATAACACTCTTACTTCTCTTTACTAATAAAAACTTACCAAAACTGTTCCTTAAGTGTGTGTTTCTTGCATATATACATACATGATTACGTGTATGTATCTGTTTATGTGTGAATGAGTACCCAGTATAGTTAAAACTATTCTAAATAGTTTATTTTTATCTTGATAGGATTCTATTTTAAAGCATAATGATTTGCAGGTGGCAGTCACGTTTTTTCTGTGTTATATTTACTGTAGAAAATATGAAAGCTTAGTTTAGATTGAAAGAAAAGATCAGGCCATAACTTGTCACTTTTAGAGGTTTTATCGAAATGTAAACAAAGCAAATATTTATATTTGTTTTGTTAAATTGGTAACTCAATATTCTGGGGAATTTAATCCATTTTTTTTTTTATTGGGACGTCTGGGTGGCTCAGTTGGTTAAGCTGCTGCCTTTGGTTCAGGTCATGATCCCAGGGTCCTGGGATCGAATCCCACATCGGGCTCCTTGCTCAGCAGGGAGCCTGCTTCTCCTCTGCCTCTGCCTGCCACTCTGCCTGCTTGTGCTCTCTCTCCCTCTCTCTCTCTGACAAATAAGTAAATAAAATATTTAATAAAAAAATAAAAAAAAAGAAACATTTTTTTTTATTTATGGTTTGCCACATTCCTAAGTGGATATCTAATTCTTGTCTATATCCAGAGGAAACCATATTTAATATTCCTTGTAGAAAATTTAAGACTTTGTTCATATTTTCTGTCTAAACTTGTGTACTTCCTTCTCTCTGCAAAACCCTAATGGTTTTATTATCATATTAATTTAAAAATCCAGAAAACATCTAACATAAAAGTAAAAGAGAAAGAAAATACTGGAAATATGACAGTTGTTCAGTTGCGGTAAGTTCTTTCCCAGAAAACAATCTGGGATTTATTATACAAGGTCATGTCCAGAAGAAAAGATTAAATACTGCAGCACCATTAAAGTCTACAGTAACTGCTCTCTTGCACCTTTATTTAAAGGC
Organism: Nasua narica; assembly: GCA_028533885.1. Lineage (NCBI taxonomy): Eukaryota > Metazoa > Chordata > Mammalia > Carnivora > Procyonidae > Nasua > Nasua narica. The sequence continues at coordinate 18,050,006 of CM052810.1, forward strand.
TACGTGATTGACACATTTTATTAGCTAGCTCATGCCTGTAGCTTTGTTACAGCAACTGCTAAATTAATTTACAAATTTCAGTCAACTTGTTGTGTTTTTATAACTGTCTGCCTGAATATCCTTCACAAGCAATACTAGAATTCCCCCCAGACACAGCACCGCTGTTCAAACTAATTCTTCTCTTGTTAAAAGTGTTCTCTCTAAAAGAAAAAAAAGGAAAAAAAAAAAAAGAGTGTTCTTTTGATTGCAGCATAGGTCTAAAGGGTAAGCTTCTTTTCGCATGTGCTATTTTGTCAATGACTACTGTGGAAAGTCATCAAATTGCAATGTGTATGGGATAAAACACCTACTTTATATTATAACAAAAGCCATTATAATTTGTTGTTTGCTATAATATTTCAATTATAAGGTATTGGCAAAGTAGACTCTAGTATAAATACATAGTGTAGGAATAGTTACTTAAAATGAGTTGGTTTAAATATCAATCCAATGATGGTGGAATTTAGGTTTATCTTTAGCAAAAAGCTTCACTTTGGGGATATTATACATACAGAGATATGCAGTATAACTGGAGGGAACAAGTCCTGATAACGAGAGAATAGTGCAATAAAAATAAGGTACTGTAAGCTTAACCCCTGTCAGTGATGGCAGGAACAGGTATGAAGCAATCACTGGTAGTAGTTGGTGTCTCTCAAGTTCTATTTATGCAGAATAATGAAAAAGAGGTAATGGTAGAGAAACTGTCTATTGATATCACTATGGGTCCCCCCAAAAAGACAAGTCACACACAAAACTGAAAAATTTGAGAACTTCTTTACAAAGGAACTTACGGTAGGCAGAATAATACCCCCTATCCCTACCAAATGTCCATGTCCTAATCCCCAGAACCAGTGAACATGTTACCTTACACAGCAAAGGAAACTTTGTTGATGTGATTAAGTCAAGGATTAGGAGTTGGGAAAATTATTCTGGATCATCTAGACAGGTTAAATATAATTACACAGATTTTTGTAAGAGAAAGGGGAAGGTGAGAGAGTCAGAGAAAGAGATAAAATGATGGAAGCAAATAGAGTAATCCAGGGTCATTGGCTAAGGAATGCAGACAGCCTCTAGAAGGTAGAATGGTAAAGAATCTCTCCTAGAATATCCAGTAGGACAGCCGCCCCACTGACACCTGGACTTTCAAACTTCTGTCTTCTAGAACCATAAAATAATAAATTTGTATTATTTAAACAACTAAGTTTACAGTTACTTGTTGCAGCAGCAATAGTAAAATAACGAAGGATTCTAAATAAGGTAAGTGTGGGAGAACTTCAAGAATTAAGGAGGGACGAAGGAGGAGAAAGAGCCCACAGACTCTTAAGTTCATACTTTCAGCCCCCTTGAAAAACACAGTGACCTTTGCTGGAGTGATCAAGCCACATAAAGGTGACCTTGCAAGTTGGGAGCAAAGGGAATACACATGCCACCAATGTCACTTTGTCTCTGTATTTAGTGTCCTTCTAGGCCTCCCTATGCCATGACTCCAACTGAAAGCAACAGGGCAGGAGATCCTGATTGAAATGGACTGCTGGGACTGAACACCTGGTAGGGAAGAGTGGAGAGAGACCTAGTGCATCTCCCCTTTGGCATTCTGTCACACTGACGGTGCACGGCGTGTTCTGGCCAAGGAGTTGTTAGTAATGGGTCGGCAAGTAAGGAATCCACTGGTTCTACCTGCCTGTGCGTGAGGCAACCAAACATATGTTCTGGCCTTGTTCTTAAATCCTTTTCATTATTTTTATTATAAAGTTAAAAAAAAAGCTATTGAGAATCTAGAAAATGGACTGTGGGACATTTTCTAAATAATATGAACAAACTAAAATAACAATAATAGTACTACAATTGGAATGGATAACATTTACTGTGAGCTTAGATCTAGAACTATGCTAGCCATCATATAGAATCTATCTTTATGTTGCTAAAGCAATCTGTGATTTAGATACTGTCCATCTTACAGTTTTGTTTTGTTTTTCCAGAGAGGCATATAAACATTTAAGTAATTTGTCCCAAATCACACAGATAGTAAAAGGGAGAGTTGGAATACAAAGCCCCTGTGCTCATCAGCAACACTGTTTCCATCTATGCATTTGAAATACCATCTCTCTCCTTTTCCAATTACATACATACCCAGACTGCCCAGAAATCACTCATAGATATTTAAAATATATTTTTAATAAGTTAAAGGATGGTAATTTTCAAATACCATAGGAGAATGTTAAAGCAGATGCTCATGAATTGCACCTAAAATCCTAAAGCATACCCAGGAATACACATTGACCTACAATGAAACTAAAAAAAATAGTATTCTTATCAAGGGCATGCTTAAACTTTAGTACTAAGGTTTTCCTCCAACGCAAGTTTTCTAGTTATTTTAGCACTTGCCTGCTGTCTCACTGCAGCTTGCTTTTCTGCACTCTTTGTGCAGAAAAAAGTGCTTCATGCATATTCTTATTGGGGAAAGTGCATATTCTTTCAAACTATTAAATTAATTTGGAATTCTCTTGGAAAATAATTCTAAGATCATTGGAGAGGTGAATGGCTGTTTCTAAACCTCTACTCTTATCCCGTTTCTTCCCCCCATGGGAAATATAACTAAACTCATTGTGTCTGTGTGTATGAGGTTTCTAATCTATATGCAATGCAGGAAAATCAAATAGCTAAGCAGGTTCATCCTAGCTATTACTGAAGGACATAGGAAATTTCTGGATCTAACGAAGGCCACTGTGTTCTGGCTGTCCCTTGAACTCACAATTAATCATATTTGACAACTGACTACAAAATGCAGATTACTTGGCAGATAGTACCTTTTGTTTCACATAATTCTCCTTCTTCTCCTTGAAGTACCTGTTTATTTTCTACTTCATGAACCTGGTGTTTTATACATAATCTATTACACCAAGTTGCTTTAAACATTTGGTACTTATGTTTCCATTTAATTATCTGATATGTTAGCAGTATGTCAAGTGAGTTGAATTACAGTTAAGGATATAGAATTTCAAGGACACTTATTTTGTTTGCCAATGAACATAATGCATCTTTCTTAATGTTTATAGAGTCACACTTTTGAAGCAGAAAGGATAAGGCATTTGATTAATTCCTCTGCCATAAACAACACTATTTTTACATCATTCCATAATGGAATTGATTCCTATACATTAATTACAACCAAAATAATTTTCACTGTCAGAAAATTTATTTTCAAAATACTATTTGTACCACTTAAGAGCAACCATCTGTATTTTAGTTTTCCAACAGTTATTTTGTGAAAAATATCAGTTAGACAAAGAAGTTCGATATCAAAAAGTTAGTAGGTGATTTGCAGAATGGCATTTACTTGAAATAAATGTGGTATGATATGAATCTGAATTGCTTAAGTAATGAAACAGTAGAAGAAAAATTAAAAAATGAAACGACATTCATATAGCAAGTAGGATTATGGTCATATTTAAGCAAATGAATAAATATCCTCTTTAACACATTGGCAATTTTCTATTGGTATTTTCTTGTTGACTGTGTAAGAGTAGTAAAAACATGAGCATGGAAAGGTGTTTAAAATAAATCAATTTAAATATATTAAAGCAAAACGATGCTCATTCATAAATGAATATATCCCATTCGAGTGCAGGAACGTATCATGTTATTATTGCCACACTTTGGAGGAGACAGATTTAGATATGTATACATGGACTGAAATACTAAAGGACTTTTGGATATTATTTTTCTTCCATGTCCTATGAATAATCAATGAGAAACCAGCAATGTCAGTTTGGTAGTTATTCTCAACTTTTATTTTGAAGTACACTGGAGTATTCCAGACACTAATGCTACTTATAGCAATGACTAATTTTAATCATTCATTTTATGGAAGTGGCGATAAAAAAAAGATGATTAAAAAAATCTCAGAGTGAAGTATTTCTTTAAATAGAGCATTGCATAAACAGTAAAGTCAGGACATATTCTGGGTCTAAGGGCAAAATCAGCAAAACTGAACACTATAAATAGTGCAGCATTTGTAAACTATAACCTATATGAAATACATACAAAAGCTGTATGCATGCAGTAATATGTTTACATCTTCTGCAAAGACTCTTTTACCACAAGTTAAAAGGTAGAGATAGATTTCCATATGTTTTTGGAAGTTGGAAGTAAGCACAAGGGGATACTTAAAAACTCTTCAAAATTTCAGAGAAGGCTTTGTCTAAAATAAGAGAATGGTTACTCTTTGCCCTAGTTCAGTCATAAAAAGAAAACATTAAAACAAAATAAAAACATTTATCTTAGTATGACTTCCTGAAATCTAAGTACAATAGTGGCATGGTGTGTAAAGTTGTGGCCACTAAACTAAAGCTACTCCTATTATTTAAGTCTATGATCAAGATTCCAGATGAATTAATTTACTCAATGAAACCACACTGCTGTAGTAGCTACAATTGGAATCACCATCTGGTGGAGCCGAAGATAATCCACTGTAATTTTCCAAGATCCATCTATCTTCTGTACGGACCAAATAGGTTAACTGGATAGGTGGTGAGAATCACCACCTTTACAGCCTTCAAATCCATGATGGTGGTACAAATACTGGCAATCCTTCCACTACTGTGATATTGCTTCTAATTTACCATTTTCCTAGGTAGAGAAAGTGCTGGTGGTTTCCACTTGATCTTTCCTATGGTAATAGTTCTTACTCTACAGATCAGGAAACCTATGTGAAGATTCTGTCAACTACAGAGTATGTCTATTCCAAAAAATGCATTCCAGAAATGGGGAAATAACAATACGGGTCAGGGATTCAATAGGCCCACTGTGAGACAGATCTGACCTTCACAGCATCCACTCTGGCTGGACCAGAGTGACACTTTCAGTCCCCTGGAATTACTATCAGTTAGGAACCAGTGTTCAGTAGTATTCAAAAGTTCTGTGTCTCTTTCTCTACAGCAGTTATCCTGCTGAAAAGTCATAGGGCCCTTTGAGGAAGGTTAGGAGCATGTATAAAATTTTGTCAAGTTATCAGGGTCTTCCTCAAGGGGTCCCAGTTCTGTATACTGGCTCGAGTCTGGGAATTGAGGAATCATGAATCTGTTTTTATGATTGAGAGTTATTAGACTTTTGTTCACTTGATATACAACTTTTCTGCTTATACAGATCAAGTAAGATTTTAATAGTCTTCTATTTCTCTTCCAGGGACATCATGACCAGCTAGTTAATAGGTCTGTGTAAGTCAGACAATTCTATTCTTTGACTCTTCCATCCATTAGAGTAACTATGCCCACCTTGTCTTTAATGGTTGAATGCTGCCATTTGGCCCCTGCTACCTTGAGATGTGATTATTCACATTGCATTGCATTTTCTTGATTCAGTCACTCTAGTTCCCAGAGTAAGACCTGGACTACAAAGAAGAGAGATTTGATGAACTCTTCAAAGATAATGGGGATCCCCTCACAAATTTACTTCTCACAGTTTCATGAAAGGTAAGTCTTTGGGATTCCAAGTGGGGATGAGGACAACTTAATGATGAATCCACTCTACACTTTTAATCTCTCTAAGCTATGAATCTTTTCCTACACATTAAATCAAGGCAGGTCTCTGGGCGCCTGGGTGGCTCAGTTGGTTGAGCAACTGCCTTCGGCTCAGGTCATGATCCCGGAGTCCTGGGATCGAGTCCCATATCGGACTCCCGGCTCTGCGGGAAGTCTGCTTCTCCCTCTGACCTTCTCCCCTCTCATTCTCAGTCTCTCGCTCTGTAATAAATAAAAAAAAAATTTAAAAAAAAAAAAAATCAAGGCAGGTCTGGCATTTCCAACTAATTGTAGGCAGCCTTTCACTATGTGTTTCAGCCAACCAGCTAAACAGTTTGAGTCCTCTCTACCTCCTTCAGCTGCAACACTAACACAGAATCTCTGCTCAGTGAGCCCATCAAAAAATCCATCCTACCTCCATTTTGTGTTCCTTCCATCATTATCCCACGTCCTTAAAAGTCATTCTCACACATGTTCTGGATTCTTTCTAGATAAATTAGAAAGCTCTTATAGTGCTTTTGGAGTGAGCACTTCCACTTGAATCATGCTTACTAACTCATTGTTAGAAGTCAGCTAGAACATGAGTCTAGTTATAGGTCTGGAAGCAAAGAGGGGTGGTGGGGTGGGTATTAAGAAGAATGAGCATTGTCTTGCAAGGCAATTACCTCAAAGGGTGCCATCGTAGTGTGCTTAGTCAATAAAGACTAATCTCCTTAGATGGGGTAGAAAGACCACTTCCTTATGGCTAGGGAAGCTGCTTTTATCAAAGAAGACTCATCTGAGGGCTCAGTGTCCTGGGCTTCAAAAAAAATCTTCTCACATGTACACATTCCAGTTTTCAGGATCCCTTCCTTACCAATCAAGATATCAGTAGACACCCTGAGAAGCTGGGAGTTCAACTTGTATTGTCTATCAGCCAGCTGCAGGATGAGATTATGAGTATGACTATTAGCAATATCAGCCAAGCTGCTACAAGAGATAAAGGTCTCCTACAGGGCACACACAGAAGGCTTCATATTTTTTACATGGCATTTGAACTAGGAATCTGAATCCCTGAACTCATCCTTTTCTTTTACCACTTTGTTCAGTGGCATTAGGAGCAATCAGACAATCTCATTACACTTGTGAGTCTGTACAAAATATGTGTCATACACAACCACCTATCCCCTTGCTTTTTATAAGTCCTTAAGAGTGGAGGGAGATGGGAGGAATGGGGTGGCTGAGTGATGCACATTGGGAAGGGTATGTGATATGGTGAGTGCTGTGAATTGTGTAAGACTGATGAATCACAGACCTGTACCCCTGAAGCAGGTAATACATTATATGTTAATAAAAAAATAAAAAAATAAATAAAATCTTTAAATTAAACAAGGAAAAAGAAGTTAAGCACCCTTCAAAAAAAAAAAAGAATGGTAATATTTTGCTGAAATGATGATTTACTTTAGAGAAAGAGAGAGATAGCAAGGGGGAGGGGCAGAAGGAGAGGCAGACAGAAACTTAAGCAGACTCTGCACTGAGTGCAGAGCCCGACATGGAGCTCCATCCCATGACCCTGAAATCATGACCTGAGCCAAAACCAAGAGTTGGATTCTTAACTTACTGGGCCACTCAGGTGGCCCCATCTACTATATTTTTTAAAGAATTTATGAAATTACTCCAATATTTGTGAGTCCGGAGTGAAGACAGAGATGATCCTAGGCCATTTCTCTTACTTGACACCTTCTTTACAATTCAAACTCAAAAGGAGGTATTAAGATTAATGCACAAATTTCTGCCTTAGGCAAATGATTGAATGGAGCTTTCACTTACTAATAGTAGAATAGCTGGAGTATGATTAGATCATATTGTTTGTTATTTTTAAAAATTATTTAGTGAGAAAGTAAAATTGTCCCCCCATGGCAAATAATGATATTAAGCTAAAGTGTGAAGAATATCTTGGAGACTGAGATAGTCCTAAGAAAAATCATCTGTGATATTAAGTATCCTTTCAAGTAGACATGTTTCATAACCAAGAGAAGAAAAGACAAATGAGAAAACTCAGGATTTAATGTCACCTAAGACTGGTTTCAAGGGCATGTGATTTGCAATCACATAGGGTCTCATATTTGGTTTAATTAATGCTTTGTTGTCACCGTTTTGAATTTTTAATAATTGATGAACAAGGCACTGGACATTTTCACTTTTTGCTGGGCTCCATAAATAATGTGGCTGGTCTTGGTACTATGGAGGACAAGAGAAAACAGGGATTTCTCACATGAGCTAGAATGTGAGTCTCTAATATGATGTGAAATTAAAAAAAAAATGTCTTTTGGTTCTGACAATATGGAAGTCATTATGGACTTAGCAAAATATCTTTGAGTGAAGATTTTGAGGGTGAAACCACATTGCAAGGAATTATAATACAGATTTTAAGAAACTTTACAATTAAAAGAGAAAGAATATATGACTACATAATGAAAGAGAAATATGGGTCAGAGAATGATTCTTGTCTGTTTATATATAAAGATGTTTATTTTTTAAAGATTTTATTTATTTGAGGGGGATGGGCAGAGGGAGAGGGACAAGCAGACTTCAAGGCTGAACATGGTGACCTGATGAGGTGCTCAATCCCATGACCTGCAATCATGACCTTTGCTGAAAAAGAACTGGATGCTTAACCTACTGAGCCACCCAGGTTCCCCTAAAGATGTTTTGAAGGCATGTTTGAACGTGATGAGTAACAATCTAGGCAAAAGCTGAAGATATCGCCAAAGAGAAGCTAACCAGAAGAATGAGCTCCATGAAAAATGACAATGGAATTAGATTTTAAATGCATGGAAATGTTTTTTCAGTGCAGAGAGCCCTTTCCTTTGTTTTAAGAGAAAAGACAGTTACCCATTCAGGTAGAATTTTAGATGAGTCCATGGGAAGGTGTATTTTGAATATGAAAGCCTATAGGCTAACAGTAATCAGTTCAGAGTGAGAAGATTGGCAATGTTTTGAGAAAAATCAAGAAGACATAAAATAATCATTGCAGAAAGAGAGTGGTAGATATAGTTTACCATGAAAGTGATGAAACTACTGCTGGGATTTAAGTAATTCTCTGGCTGATCAAAGGGATAGATGAACAAAGCTGAGCTGTAGGCTATCTTTGTTCAATTTAGCAGGAGGTACTCCTCTGAGGGATTTAGTGCTGAGCTGGGTTTCAGATCCCACTTCCTCCCTCTGTCTCTGCAGTGGCAGTGAAAGGAAGGAAGGATTGCTTTCATGAAATATGGCACACCCTGGAAACCCACCGCACAAGCAGAAAGTATAGTGACACTTGAATTCCCACCTTCACATTAAATTTGAGAACCAATCCCAGTTCACTTCTACAATTTTAATAGTTTTTAAAAAGTGGAGTTCCCTTAATAAATAAGAAAATAGATCTTTCAATGAGATTACATTATAGTAAAAGAGAAAAAATAGGAAAGCACAAATATTTATAAATCTTAGGATACAAGTTATACTTTACCTCTTCTTTCTTATAGGAAATTACCAAAATATTTCTAAATTATTTTCTTTTTAATCTCCTTATACTTGATCTTAGTAGAAAAAGATATATTTAAACATTTTAACTATAACATTTAGAGCATCCCACATCAAGCCAGATAAAGTATATAAAACATGAATCAAATTTTTTTCAAATTACATTTTTTCTTCTTAGAAACAAAATAATAATTTGACCTTTTCTTCTGTATATGACCAGTTGACCATGGGAGATTTAATATTGATTATTGTTTGTTTTGATGTTGCATTTATTTACTTATTGCATTTTTAGTTTTTTTGAAGTATAATCCACCTCATAAAAAACTCGTATCATATTGTACTGCTCAGGGAATTATCGCAAAGTAAACATATATCTGAAAATAAAGTCATGTAATCAATACCCCACAAAGCCAACTTATCCCATATCATCACCCAATTATCTCCCTCTTTGTCCCCAAAAGTAACAACCATCCTGATTACACCCTAAATATATTTGCCTGTTTGAACATTATGAAAATGGAGTCATAGAATATATATTCTATTTTTGGCTTCTTCCACTCAACATTTGTCTTGCAATTACACCACATTGTAATTGTAATTAATTAATTATCCATGCTATCCACTTATGAATCATTTATTTATATATTCTACTCTACATGGACCTTTGAAACTGTTTTCCCTTTGGGTGTATTAAAATCAACTCAACTATAATGACACTTATACATATTTTTACTGCACATAGGAACACATTTTTGAGGGGTAACAATATTTCCAAGACCAGACTGGCATCTTTTTTAGCATTCTTATTTTCTAGGATTACATAGTCACATACTGATCTTTAAAGATTCACACATACAAGAATAAGATGGGTATGTAGGGCTGTGTTGGTCTGAGCAGTAAAGTATACGCAACAAGGCCACCCATTCTGCCCAAGGTCATGAAAGGCAGCATTTATTAACATTTTTTGTTTCCTTTTCTTTCAAACCTTCAGATAGACCTAAGCCATAAAACATGACAATAATTTGAATCAGGTATATAGAAGTAGGGAAGTCAGACATAGGAAGTGGGAAACAAATTAGCAATATTGTTTATGAATTTTAAAAAAGTATGTAAGCATTTGTCTTTTAATATTTTTATAGATATACCATAATGATATTGAAAGTATTTACGTTAGGACATATTAAGGAATATATTCTATTTTAATCACAACCCACCCCCCGAAACCCCTAAACTTTCACTTCCTATTGCTTGACTCAACAACTGTTATGCATAGAAAATGATCTTAAAAATTTTAAAATATATTTACCTTTACCCATGAAAGAAAATAGTATTTGATATAGTTGCATTGATGTGTGTCTCAGAAATGAGTGTTATTTTAATTAGGTAATTACACATAATTGTAATTATACACATGTAATTATAATTATACATAATTTGAATTATACTGTACATTATGTAATTATACATAATTTTAATTATACATTTGTCGTAAAATCTAAGAAGTTAGAGAAAAAATATCTACTAGGTCACCTAGTCAGTCCTTTTCTTAGAATTCTGCCCCAGAGATTTTCTTAAGGATTACTCTTACCCTTCAAATGGTTAAATAATGAAGTTGATTTGTGCTCGATGAGCTTTCTTCATATTCAATTAGAAGCTCAATTTTTTTTTGTTCATCTGTTAAAGCCTTCTATTAAGCCTCTCAGAGTATGTTGTGAGTCATGTTGTGATGTGTTTATTAATGAACACATAGGAAAAATTCAATGTAGAGTTTCATTTACACATAAGTAAGTTTTATGAATTGAAGCTACAAGAGTGATTCCTTTCCCTAATCTGACTGATACGTTGGTGTTGTCAGGATGGAAACCTATAGATAAAGTATTGCTGAGGAACTGTGACTTATAACGCTCTTGTCTTGTATTATAGCTGGCCCTGAGTAGGTTGGAAGCTTGCTTTTATTCAATCCTGAGCCAATGATACAGCTCAGAGCACTATGTTGCAGGTAAGGAGGTCAAAACTCACGTTACTCTCACAATCACTGAAATTGTATTTATTTTATATGCTGGGTTTTGATATGCAGATCATTGGGAAAGACACTTTTTAACTTGAAAATAAGCTTAATCCATAAGTTGAAGCTGTGCATAAGCAGTATTAACTAACATAATCAGCACTTTCTTAGAAAATCACCTCAGTGTGGAACCTGGGTGGCTCAGTCAGTTAAGTGTCCTACTCTTGCTTTCAGTTTGGGTCATGATCTTGGGTTGTGAGATCAAGCCCCACACCACGCTCTGTGCTCAGTGTGGAATCTGCTTTAGATTATCTCTGCCTCTCCTTTCTGCTCACTCTCCCTCTCAAATAAATAAATAAAAATCTTAAAGATCACCTAGGGCTAACTGACTTTAACAATATGTTTGCAGTATTCACATGAAGAATCGTTCTTCTGCACTATTGCTAAATTACAAATAGGCACACATTTCCTTTCAGTGTAAGCCAAGGTAAGTTTCTGCCTCCAACTCTCTCTCTCCATCTTGATACATGAGCATGCATATGTATGTGTATAAATGCACACTTTTAAATTTGTATGTATATAATAAATGTGTGTCTACACATTTATTAGGGATAAGTGGCTATTTTTCTTTTCTACAGCTCTGTTTAGGATATCTACCCATCCATCTAAAATAACAATCATCATTCAGTGGTGATGGTTTAAGTGAACTATGGAAGTATGTCTTAATCTCACAAGTAGAAAAAACAGAGGTGTCCTACTGACAGCATGGAGAGTGGTAATTACTAAGTAAACTCTTTCTTAATTAGTAAAATCAAATTACACATCTTCTACTTTGTTATCAATAGACCTTAGGTCTTAATGGACATACAACACCAACAAAATGTGTTCTAATGGCATTGTGGCAAGGTGCAGTGGAAAGAAAATGAGTGTTGGATCCATGACGACATCTCTAACATTGAGTAATTTAGGTAATCAATTTAACACATTGTCTCTTTATCCATTAGTTAGAACTGGTTATACTTTCCCTTCTAAAGCTTAGGTAAGAGTTTTCTCTACACTTCTAACAGAATGTTTATTTTGCACAAGGTAACTACACAATAAATGTTCACTTTTTTTCCACCTATCTATTCACCATATGCTGTTCAAACCTGACTTAAGTGTTCTGGCCCTAACAGAGCTGTATTCTGGTTACCTTCTGTACTCTGACCTGGACCTGATATCCTGAATAGGGATTCAGGATATCAATATTTGCATGTACCTTTAATAACCTTTAGCATAGGTTGTATCTACTGTGCAACTATGTGCTTAAGATTCAAACATAAAAAAAAATCATGCCTTAGATATTCTTGTATTTTAGTGGAGAACTTGGTCCTCAGCCTAAGAGGAGCAATGATTATGTCTTATGGAGGGAGCTAAGGTAATATAGGAATAATACCTATACCATCATGGGTATTATCTCGTTTTCCAAGACAGTTTCCATTTCCCATCTGTAAATTGGGAAAAATGATGGCACCTATTCCACAGCATATTTGTTTGTGAAGGTGTAATGAGCTAATATTGTATAAAGTGGACAAAACAATACCTCACACACAATAAACTTTAAATGGTTTGAAAAAGGAAAGAATTTTTGCTTAAACTCCTAGATTAAGACTTTCTTAAAGATTTAAGTGAAACTAATAGAATAAGGTCTTTGAATCAAGCATCAAGCCAGGTAATCTGGTCTAACTTGCCTCTTTCTGAGCCTCTGAAGCCCTTGTGACTTTTCCCAACCAGGAGTTTGATATGAGTAATTTATAAAATAAGTTATCATGACCTCTAGAATTGCCTCTTCCTGTGTGATTTTACATGTTGGCTAGCAGCATGCTTTTAATTTTATAACTCAGTATAGTATGTTATGAAGTGTATAGTGTCTGTGATCTATCAAGTACCTAGTGAATGTCTGTCAAGTGGATAACACACAAGGAGTAAGATGAGCTATCTGAAAATTCATTCTGGTTGTAGTGCATTGTTCTACATAGAGTACAGTCGGAGTCCAAGTGGTGATTTATCCTTTTATTCACCGAGTTTCTTAAATTTTTGTCCACAATCTCCTTTTTTATACACTTAGGATGATTGTCTTAATTGCAAGCGTAGCTTCAAGGATGCAAGTTCTAAAAGCTGGCCCCACCTGCATTGTATGACTAGTCATCTGTACAAGATTCACTAATATATTAATGACTTTAGATAGAATCTGCATATTTCAGACCTCTTTTCCTATTTCCTAGGTTCAACTGCCAGATTTCCAATGCCTACTGGATATTATTCCTTGGATACCCCATAGGTATTTTGAACTCATTTTGTCCAAAAACATAAATCATCACTTTTTTTTTTCACTTGAACCTAATATGTATCTTCTCTTGTTTAATAACACTGTCACTCACCATTGCCCAAGGCAATTTCGTGGGAATCATTCCATGTATTTTTTCTCTCTCCTTTTCAGGCATAAGTCTCCTTTCTCCAGTTCTCTCCAATTCGACTGAGATTGTCCTGTGGCCATACTATCTCTAGTACAAATTATGATACAAACATGTTGCTGGTCTTCAGCACTCCAGTCTATTCACTACTTTCTCAGGCACCCACAATTCCGTAAAAGCCTCTTCATTAAACACAAATAGGACTGTCACTGCTCTACTTAAATTGCTTCTCTTCCCATTTCCTATAGGCTAAAAATTAATTTCTTAGAAAAGTTTGTAAGTACTGTATGCTTTGCTGCTAGTGTATGTTTTTGTCTCATACCAGTAACAACAACAACAAAAAGATTTTCAGGCATTCTAAACTGTATGAATTATACCAAAAGAGACTTATCACATTAGATTTCTCATTTTTCACTCAGGTTTTTCTTTGAGCCTGTCATGCTGTCTTCTACTTTTGGTAACTCCTGTTCCTCCTATAAAAAATTTGATTGAGGGTCCTTCTATCAGGTGAATCCTTCTTGAGCTGCTGAGGTAATGTTTGTAGTTCCCTCATATGTTCTCCCATAACTACTAGAACATAGTTTTAAAATGGAAACTAATACGTATTGCAACTTGTATGCTAATGGGGCTTATCTTTGCCTAACGTAGTATTTGATGCCTCATACAGAACAGAATTTCGATCATGTTGTTTGAATGTATTAATAGTTTTCTAACTTGAAAATCAACACTGTAGAATAGCCTTGCAATGTCAAACTGGGGCATTATTTAACAAGCCTATCTATAGATGAACTCAGCCTTTTGAGTATTTATCTATGTCAGACTTTGCTATTTACTATTTGATTAGAGCCCTGTAATTGTGAAGTTATGTGACAGCCTAGAGATTTCTGTTCAGTAGAAAAGACGGCTCCGATAGTTATGATTGCATTGTCCTGTAGGACATGAACCAGTTTTGTACTGAATACAGAGACTGAGAAATGAACCTCAGCCAATAGCAGAATGATACAAGTCACAGGGTGAATTGATACACTGGAATGACTAACTATTCAGATGTGGACGTTATTATTTCTTTGAATTTCTTATTGCTAATCAGCCAAATCATATTTATTTCCTGTTTTCAAGATAATTGATGGATATATGATGTATGAAATATGTTAATTTAAATTATAACATAGGATCATATGAATAAATGTCTCAGTTCTGAAAGTTAAGTCTACTCAATGCTATCATTTGATAATGTTACTGATTAGTGAGTTTTCTGCCTGTGACAATAAACAATGTATCCAACACAAAAATCAAGAGTGTTGCCTGTCTTCCTTTCAAGAATGTTTTATTCCCTACATAAAAAACTCAATGCTTCTTAAAAATTACGATTAGAATTTTTTGATATTAATTTGTATTCTGTAATGCAATTTATCTTAACAAACCATTGAAAAAAGTTAATAATGGTTAAAACTCATTAAAATAGCTTTTGTTTCATAATTTAGTGTATATAATATCCAAATTCAAACTTTTCTTTAAAGTCTATGTAGCAAAAACAGAATTCATCTGATGACAAATTTTGGACTGCAAGAAGCAATTAACAAATAACTATGCATTATATTCAGCCATAATAACAGTGGCTTTTGTTTAGGGACTCACCAATGTACCACTATTAACCCTACCATGCATATTATTACACTTATTCTGGCCAATATTTAATAATAATTTAATATTTTTTCAAGTAACACATCCTAAGAATAATAATCATGTTGCCATTCCCATTTTGCAAAGATACAATTGAGACATGGAATCATTTCAAAAATTCAATGTTACTTGGGGTGCCTGAGTGGCTTAGTGGGTTAGACCTCTGCCTTGGGCTCAGGACATAATCTCAGGGTCCTGGGATCTAGCCCCACATCAGGCTTTCTGCTCAGCGGGAAGATTGCTTCCCCCTTCCCTCTGCCTGCCTCTCTGCCTACTTGTGATCTCTCTTTCTGTGTCAAATAAATAAATAAAATCTTTTAAAAAATTCAATGTTACTTATAAAGAGCAATACAGTGTATTTCAAGGCCAGTATTAATTTTCTTTAAAATTTAACCTCTATTAACTTTATTTACAAAGTACATGAGTAAAGAACTGCTTATTTAGTGTCTTTAAAGTCACAGATTTCCAATTAGTTTACAATATTCTCAAAATCGCCACTCAGATTTTAATCAGACCCAAAACTTTCTCAGAAAGTCCGAAGACTGATTATTAGAAAGTATGGGAAAGAAACCAATTCATAGCTGTTACAGAACAACCAGGGATAGACTGTAAATGGATCAATGGGGTGTCACAACCACCCTGCTCACATCCTGTCAAAAGGTCCTCACAAACTAGTAATGAAAGACAACCTCTGTCAGCAGTAGTCATGGAGCTGTTAGACACTTTTAATAGAGCAATTCTGAGATCACGATGTGCACAGAATCCTACTTGAAATGGCTCAAATGAGTCCAGCTATCTCAGGCAAGGCTATAAGTGAATTAAGGAAAGTTTTCTATGTACATTGAGTTTTTGGCTTCAGGTATTTTTAAATGTCACTGTCCCTTTTTATGCTCATAAAACTCAACTTTTCCAAAAATTGTGGTTAAGAATGACAATGGACATTTTGGAGAGAAAATAAATATCTTTAGCTATTGTTATCGTCCCCATTCTTGTATTCCTTTGTCCAAATCTCCAATTTTTTTTTTATTAACACATAATGTATTATTTGTTTCAGGAATACAGAAACAAATTTGTGATTTCAAATTTGTAATTTGTGATTCATCAGTCTTACACAATTTACAGCACTCACCATAGCCCATACCCTCCCCAATATCCATCCCCCAGCCACTCCATCCCTTCCGTCCCTCCCACCTTCCTCCCCTCCAGCAACCCTGTTTGTTTCCTGAGATTAAGAGCCTCTTATGATTTGTCTCCCTTTCTGGTTTCATCTTGTTTCATTTTTCCCTCCTTTCCCCCTATGATCCTCTGTCTTGTTTCTCAAATTCCTCATATCAGTGAGCTCCTATGATAATCGTCTTTCTCTGATTGACTTATTTTGCTTAGCATAGAGGGTATTATGCTAAGCTCAATCTCCAATTGTAAGATTTTATTTGTCCAAAATATAAATTGATTGGATCTTTTCCATGTAATAATATCCATTCTTCCTAGGAGGCTGAAAATTCTTACATTTAAAGATTATAACCTATTAGTACATTTAAAAAATAAATTCCAAAACATCTCAAAGCTAAGATATTTGATAGGGATTTTCATTAGTAAAATAAAAATAAAAGAAATCCAGTAAGAGGAACATAATTATATTTATTTGGAAAATACATTCAAATTAGAAAATACTGGAGAAAATAAAATAAAACTCAAATTAGTAATTAATAATAAAATTTAAAGAAACTAGGTTTACATATAATACAGTATTTGAAAAAAGAAGATACTAAAAATGCTACAGATAAAGTACAAATTTAAATTTTCAAAGAGTATCCATTCATGTGTTATACCTTCATGTGCTTCCCAAGACACAATTCTGTCTATAAGCACTCCTCTGAGGTGTGAACATCTCATATCCCCTCAAAATTCATACTGTTCTTTTTGTCAAGATAACTGAGAACTTAAGTTACTTATATTTATATATTTTCTTATTTCTAGGTTTAAAGACTTTTCAAAAATTCACCTATAAATTTATCAGGGATGCATAATTTGACAGTTCATAATTGACAGTTGACAGTTCATAATTGACAGAAATAAAGGGATATATTTAAATAGAGAGAGAAGGGAGAGAGAATTTGTGGAAGATAGTGAGAGGTGAAGGAGAAGAAAGAGAGAGAAGGGAGGGAGGGGAGGAGGAGGAGACAGGTACAAAGAAAGAGGAAAGAAGGGGGAAAGGAAGGGGCAGAGAAGAAGGGAGGAGAGAGAGAGAGAAAGGGGGATAGAGAGGAAGGGGAGAGAGAGATGAGAGAAAGAGGGAGGGAAGAAGAAGAGAGGGCTAGGGAGGGAAATGAGAGGGAGAGGGAGTGAAAGAGGAAAGTTTCTGTATTTTTCCTCCATATGACTTTCAGATGTTCATCTCATCCTTTTTCTATGGGTACACCCTCCAGATCTTAGTTTCTATCTATATTTTTTATCTAAAAATATCACATATCTCTTCAATTCAGAGATGATTGTGTATTTGAAGATGAGAAAGATAAAGATATCCTCCCTGATTAACAAACTATACAACTTCCAATTAGCTAAAGTCATTTCCTACAACTAGATTTGCTTAAAATCTGTGATAGTCAGTTGTGCAGTAGCAATCTCAGCTGGAACAGCATTGACTCCTTATTACACGGACACTATCCTGCCCCTTCCACCTCATCCCACATATTAAATATAGCTATATTCATGATCACGTGTGTAAGTGCCTTAAAAAAGAAGAAAAGTAGGGAGAAAAACTCCTTCCTAGTTCCCCATATATCTACAACACCTATATAAACAAATATTTTCCTTAGCTATAAAAGCAATTTTTTTTTAGCAATTCTTTTTTTCCTCTATTATCAATACATTGTGTAAAGGCACAGTGCATTGACTGCTGGAGAAGGAAATGCTATTTATAGATATAGATAGACTCAGAACTTCTGATTTTTATATTGCAGTTGTAAATGACCAGCACAATATACAACTATGTACATATTTTCTGAGTTGACTTTCTGCATCAGCAGACACTGAGTATAATTGACATCCTTAAAAGAGAACTGAACTATATTTGATAAGTTTCCCCTTTTGGTGCTGGAAAACTATTAGTCATCATTTTCCCCAGGAATGTATGTTAAAACACGAGGTGGCTTGTACATGTATTCAATACTTTATCTTCATTCCCTCTGATAATATATTTTCAAGGATGTTTTTCTTTATTTTTGTTAACATTTTAAGAACCTGTATGGCATGATAATAACTAAGGGGAAGATAAGATTTTTTTCTGTTTCTGAGTGTGATACCGTGATGTGTAGGAACTAAAGCCCACCTAGTTTTTCTTCCCTAGTTCACGCTGGCTTATTGTAACCGGACAAGGTAGCGTATGTCGTGAGGTGTGCGTGACTGACGTTAACTCTGGTCTGAAGCGCTCAGCTAGCGAGCGGATTCCTCCGGAAGACCAAACTGTGTTGTCACTGGAGTGTTCTGAGCTATACCTTGATGTTTTAAAGAGAAATGTTGGTTAAGACAACTCTCACCCTCTAGGATCTTTCTAAGTCTTCTGTCCCCTGTAGTTACCAACTGCATGTACCAGGCCTCTAGAAACTAGTAGTTAAGCTGAACAAACTGGATGGGAATAACGATGTATAGGGCGTGTTTTCCAAAGAAGAGCGTTAGAGTAGCGGCATCCTGAGCCTAGTTAGGCATGTTGTGAAGCTGTTCGGCACATGTTAATTGCTCAATACTGGTGAAAGGAAACCCTCCATCTATACCAGCTTATTTTGCAGTAATTTCCAGCATGATAAAACAAAAAGGAATCTATCTGTCCCTATACCCATTTGTAAACTGAATGATGCTGAAAATATTTAATGCTAATGGTCTGAAGCAGGCCAATAATATTACCCATTATTGCCTATACATTGAAAGAGACTCCTGGAAGTATTCTGTGGTAACAAGTGTTTACAACGACCTCCTGGGGGTCTATAGGGTGGGGACAGAAGGGCAATGATGGGAACTGAAGCAGCATATATTTTACAACTTGCATGGGGATGAATCTAAATAATTTAACAATTGGTATGGCTGTATTGGTTCACAGAAACTTAACATAAACTTTAATATGAGACTATCTTTGTCTCTATATCTTGTCAATTTTTTTTCTTTAAAAAATTTATTTATTTGAGAAAGAGAGAGTGAGTGGGGGGGGGAGAAGAAGGGGGAAAGAATCCCAAGCAGAATCCGTGCTGAACTGTGGAGGCTGGATCTCACAACCCTGAGATCATGACCTGAGTCAAAACCAAGGTCAGACGTTTAACCTACAGAGCTCCCAGATCCCCTTATATTTTGTTAATTTTTAAAAGATATAAATAAATGATTTTTTTCTTTTTTAACTAAGGAGTATATTTATACTTAGAAAAGCTTCAGCTAAAATATACTTTGCAGTTGGAAACCTGAGTTCTATTAATCATTTCTCATCTTAATAACTACCTAACCTTAGGCAGGTCATTTCATCTTATTGTACTTCAATTTTATTACTTGAATTACAGGTATAAAATAATATATCCTATATATTATGAGATTTAGAAGACATTATTATTGTGTAGAATATGATTAAATAATAAAACTTTACATTATATTGGAAAGCAAAATGGTCCTATATTAACTAAAATGTATTCAGTGCATACTATATATGAGATACTTGTCTCTTTTTCTATTCTCCCAAATTTGGAATCATACTTTTTTACTGTCAATTAATAAATAAGAAATAAATATCTCAAGTGCAAAGAGCTAATAAGTGGCAAAGCTAATTTTACTTCCAGGTATCTGTCTTAACACTCTAAAACAATTATTCTATCTCCTTTTCATGCAAATATTTCATATGTGCATATGCAACATTTTATGTAAACAAAGAACAAACTGACACAGTTAAATATTTTTTCCAATATGTTCACTGTCAGTAACTAATAGAATTAGACAGAAAATCTGTAAGTATATAGAAAATCTGAATGACTCTAAAAAGCAATTTAAACTAATAGACATTACAGAAAAAAAAAAACAAAAGGAAATTAATATACATAGGTTTCAAATGCACAGAAAATCTGAAAATTACTCCAGTCTGAGCTATAATACAAATTGCAATTTCATTAAAAGATTTATGTCATACAAAGTATGTTCTATGACTACAACAATATTAAAATAAAATTCAATAACAGAAAGATAAATTCATTTGGAAACTAACATATCTAAATAGCTCATAGGTCACAAAAGAAATCAAAAGAAAATTATAGATTATATTTACTAAAAAGGAAAACACAACATATTATTTAAAAATACCATTAAATTTTTATCTAGTATAAAAATTATGTCCAGCTACAGTAGACACGTTCCCCCCAACCCCACTCTGATGATCCCACTTTGCTTATACCTCCTTCCTACTTACCTTCCCAGAGAGAATTACTATCCTGAATTTTGTGATAATCATATCCTCTTGCTTTTCAATTTAGACTTACTACTTGGTATGTACCCTTGAACAAGGTGTATCTTTTTTCATTAAAAAAAAAAAAACTATACAAGAAGAGAGGTCTGAAATCTGCTTTGTCAGTTGGCTTCATTTTCTACCTTAGGAAACTAGGAAAACAAAAGCAAATTAAACCCAAAATAGGAGGAAATAATTCAGATTAATGTAGAAGGCAAAGAACAATGGAGAAAACCAGTGAAACAAAAAAGTAGCTAAGAATATCAAATAAATTGTTAAATTATACATGTCAGAAAAAAAGAGAAAAAAAGTGTTGTCAGAATTTATAGAGACCACAGGAGTAAAACTAAACAGATATTTTTAGGTAAGAAAATACTGGGGCACGTGGGTGGCTCAGTCGTTAGGCCTCTGCCTTGGGTTGAGGTCATGATCCCAGGGTCCTGTGATCGAGCCCTACATCTGGCTACCTGCTCAGTGGAAGCCTGCTTCTCCCTCTCCCACTCCCCCTCCTTATATTCCCTCTCTTGCTGTCTCTCTGTCAAATAAATAAAATCTAGAAAGAAAGAAAGAAAGAAAATATAGGAGTGCCTGTATGTTAAGTATCTGTCTTTGGGGCTCAGGTCATGATCCCTGGATCCTGGGATCGAGCCCCTTGTTGGATTCCCTTCTCAACAGAGAGCCTGTTTCTCCCTCTGCCCTTCCTGTCCCCCCTCATGTGCTCTCCTGTGCTCTCTCTCAAATAAATAAAATCTTAAAAAAATAAGAAAATATAATGAATAACTTTATGATAATGAATTATAAAACTTATTTAGATGAACAAATTATTTGAAAGATGCACACTTTTAAATTTCACTTAAGAAAAAAATTAGCCTGAGAAATCTTGTATTTATTAAAGAAATTTAATGTACACTTAAACACGTGTACACAAAACATGTTCCAGATCCTGATATCTTCACTGTTGAAAACTATGAAATATTTAATGATGAAATAATGTAAATTGTTTACTACCTGTGTAATAAAACTGAAAGTAAATGAATAATTCCCACATTACTCTACAAAGGCCACTATTTCATGATACCAAAACAAGATGGCAACAAAATTTCATGAGTATCTCTCAAGAAGAAAGATGCAGAAATTCTTTTAAAAAAAATAGCAAACCAAAGCTAGTAATATGTAAAAATGATAAACTATCATAGTCAAACATATTTTGCCCATAAATGAAAGGCTAGTTTAACAGTAAAAAAAAAAATACATCCAATTCACCATATTAATAATCACAAAAGGGAGTGCATCTCCATAGATGCATAAAAAGCATTTGACAAAACTTAACATTCATTCCTAATCAAACTCTCAGCAAGGGACACTTGGCTGGCACAATCAGTAGAGCATGAGACTCCTGATCTTGAGTTATAAATTTGACCCCCACAAAGGGTATGGAGATTACTAAAACAAACAAACAAAAAAACAAACAACAAAAAAACGTCTCAGCAAAATCAAAATAAAAGGAAATCTCCTCAATACAGAGAACCTACAAAAGTTTTAGAGCAAAGATCATCCTAATGTTGAAAGGCTCTAATTTCTGCCTCTAATATCAAGAACAAAATAAGGATGCCTGTTATCACCATTTATCATCGCATTAAAGTTTTCAGTCAGTGTAACAGTCTAAATAAATAAATGTCATCTCAATTGTAAAGAAAGAAGTTAAACTCTATTTATAAATGGCATAACTGTTTATGTTAATAATCTGATGAACTTCATAAATAAGTTACAAGAACTATTGAGTTCAGCAGAGTACAAGTTCACTATTCAAAATTCAATTGTATTACTATATGCTGGGAACAAAAAATTGGACATTTCAAATTTTTAACATGCCATTTACAATGGCATCAAAATATAAATTATTTAGGGATAAATCTGATAAATATTGTGCAAGATTTGTAATTTGAAAAGTAAATACTGCTTAGAGAAATTAAAACAGATCTAATAAATGCATTGATACACCATGTGTGAAAAAGACTAAGTCTTGCAAATACAGCTGAAACAACTGAAGTGAATTCTGAGCCACTTTTCAATTCAGGCATGAGAGTCTATAATTCAAATTAAAACAAGTTAATTTCTACCAGCATTTTTTTTAAATAGATACTATTCAGAGCAATTAAGACAATCCCACATCTCCACAATATATCTCTTATATCAAAGACATAATAATGCAAGGCTCAAAGAATAAAGACCTAGGAACCATAATCCATTCTTAAATTTCAAGACAATCAACAGATGTCAATCCTAAAATAATATAGATAAGAAAAACATTTAAAGTAGCTATTATAACTATGCTCAGTGTGATAAAGTAATATGCAATTTTAGTGAATGTAAATCTAAGAATGTCAGCAAAGTAATATAGGATAGAAAAGGAAATTTTAGAATCAAAAACATTTCTGAAATAAAATAGAATGAAGATGAAAGAAAAAAGTCACAGAAAGGAAAGACAGTTAAATATAAAGTATCCAAATTAAGAAAAATAAAAATATTGATGAAATATAAAGATAGTTTCATGGCTTTGGGATAATACCACATTGAACGTGAAGAGAGAAAAGAAGACAAAAAATATAAATGATAAAACAATGAACAAAAACTTCCCTGAACTTTAGAAAGACCTAGATTTATATATCCAAGAGCTCAGCAAAGCTCAATAGGATAAATTTGAAGATGTCATCTAGATAAGTCAAAGGTAGCATCTGGAAACTAAAGATAAGGAAAAATCTTGACAGAAGCCAGAGAAAAAATGATAAAATGATGAATATCAATTATGCTTCTGATCAGAAACAATAGAGATCAAAAGTCTGTGATGCAATATATATATATATTTTTTAAAGATTTTATTTTTATTTATTTGACAGAGAGTGAGAGAGCACAAGTAGGCAGAGAGGCAGGCAGAGAGAGAGGGGGAAGCAGGCTCCCTGCTGAGCAGAGAGCCTGATGTGGGGCTCGATCCCAGGACCTTGAGATCGTGACCTGAACCGGAGGCAGAGGCTTTAACCTACTGAGCCACCCAGGTGCCCCTGTGATGCACTATTTTTGAGCTGCTTAAAAATAAAAAAAAAACTCCACTTTTTCTAACTCTGGCAACAATATATTTCAAGATAAGGTCAAAGACAGACATATTCAGATAAAAGAAAAGTAAAGTAACATCGTTTTCCATACTAATAGTATAAGAAATACTAAAATAAGTTTTTCAATTTGAAGTGAAATAAAATTAGAAGGAAACTACACTTCAAGACCGAGAGAAAAAATTGGAAATGGTAAAAATGTGTGTATAATGTTATATTTTTTCTTTATTAAAAATAGATACGATCGTCAAAAACAAAAATCATGAAATGTTATTATGGGGTGGTGTGGGATAGATGTAGATGTAACGCTTATGTCATATACAGCATAGAGGAAGGAAAGTAATACCCCAAAGGAAAGTGCCCTGTGGTTTGGGACCAGTATTAACTTAGAGTCCAGTTAAAATCACTTAAGAAGAGCAGAAGACCTTAAGAAGCCACTAGTGGAAATGGGTGGTCATGAGCACATGCTTAAGCTCACGTTCCCAGGAAGTGAAGGACTCAGATGATTGCAAGGTTTCTATATTTTGTGTGAGGTAACTTTTGATAAACTGAACACTTAAGTATAATATTGTACTCCCTAGAGTAATTATTAAATTAATAAATATGTATCACTGAATGTGCCATTATATAAACTAAATTAAAATATAGTTACGTACTTTAAAACATGACAGTATAAAAACAGAATATTCAATGAATACTAAATGGTAAATATAAATTCAATCATATCCATAATTACATTAAATGTTAATTAACCAAATCCTATAGTTAAAAAGTAGACATATGTTGAGTCACTACATGTTGAGTCACTGAAACTAATATAAATTGTGTGTCAACTATGCCTCAATAAAATAAATATTGTCAAAAAGGTTGTAAAGATTTTTATGATGACATTTTCTTTAAAAAGTTAACAAAAATAAATAACAGATATAAAATAGATAAAACTTAAGACCCAATTCTGTGTTATCTAGAAGAAATTCATTTTAAATATTAAGATATAAACTAAAAATATTAGAATGGAAAACATGTACATACAATGCAAACTGTAAGCATAGAACTGCTTAAATGGCTAGAGTAACATCAGATGAAATAAACTTGATGACCAAGAGTACTAAAAATAAAGAACAATTTCCTAAGAATAAAAGAATCACTTCTCAGGGCACATGGGTGGCTCAACTGGTTGAGCAGCCAACTCTTGGTTTCAGCTCACGTCATGATTTCGGGGTTGTGGGATCAAGCCCTGTGTCAGGCTCTGTGCCCGCAGGGAGTCTGCTTCAGGATTCTCTCTTTCCCTCTACCTCCACCCCTCCTTAGAATAAAAAAATTAAAAAAAAAAAAAGAGTCATTTCTCTTAGCAAGATATAATTAACTGAAGAGACACAATATCCATATTTTGAAATATTCTAAGATTTCAACTTTAAAAAGTGATCAACACTTTCAGGTAAACTCCATACGAATCCAGGAGGCATTCTGACTTAAACTGAGAAGTTGATGTTTCAGTTTTCACGAAAATATAACTGCCAAAGCAAATTTGAGAAAGTAAAATTAAAGTACTTATACCACCTAATTTCAAGATTTATTTAAAGCAATAAAAATTATAAACATAGATCAATGAAATTGATGAAAGTCTATCAATAGAGCCACACATACATGTTCAATTGTTTTTTGACCAAGTTACCACTTAATTCGAGACATGAAGAAACACTTTCAGAGCAGAGTACTATGGGAAAAAAGAAACCATTGACACAGCTTATGCTGCGTGTTTTTCCTAATTTAATCATAACCCTAAATATGGAAGATGAAACTAAAATATCCTAAAAGAAAACATCAGAAAAGTTTTTCTGATACATGGGTTTCTTATACAAGTCACAGTAAATCATAAAGTGAAGAAAAATACACAATTTGAGCTTTTTGAAAATGAAAAAAAATGGTTTTATGATATTACCATTAACAAAGAGAAAAAGTAAACTATATAGAGGAAGAAAGTACTGCAACTCAATATAACTCAGTAATAAAATCAACAAACCACTACTGATTGAAAGTAAGGCTGTACTTTCACTTCGGAAAAGTTTAGCAGTTTCTTATAAAGTAAGTAAACATTTAAAAACTAGAAATCAGGGCACCTGGGTGGCTCAGTGGGTTAAGGCTCTGCCTTCAGCTCAGGTCATGATCTCAGAGTCCTGGGATCTAGCCTCTGGCTCTCTGCTCAGTGGGGAGCCTGCTTCCCCCTCTCTCTCTGCCTGCCTACTTGTGATCTCTCTCTCTGTGTCAAATAAATAAATGAAATCTTTAAAAGAAATAAATAAAAACTAGAAATCCCACTCCAAGACATTTAACAAACAGAAATGAAAATATATTCTACTGAAATATCTATACATGGATATTCATAATAGCTTTAATCATGATGGCCAAATTTGCAAATACTGAAAGTGTCCAAAAAGAGGTCAACAAAATATACTGCATGAACACCATAGGGCACTAGTTAATAGTAAAACGAAATAGACTGTTGATACATTAAAGCACCAGGATGGATCTCAAAGCATTAGGTTCAGTGAAAAAGAGTCAATCTTAAAAGATTACATGCTCCTTGATTCCATTTATGTAACATTACTGAAATGACAAAATTATTATAGAGAAAGAGAACAAAATAGTGGTCACCAGGAGACATGGATAGTAGGGGTTGGGGACAGGATGATACTATAAAGGAGTAGCACAGAGGATTTCTTTATGGTGATAGAATAATTCTATATCTTGACTTTGTTGCTGGTTACACAAATCTATACACTGGGTGCAACCGCAGAAAACTCCACACACACACTTACATGAACGCATGTAAAGAAATGATGAAAACTGAATAAGGTATATAGTCTACTTAAATACATCAGGTCGTATTTTTATATCCTACTCTAGTTATGCCTGGTATGCACAACTGACATGATTGGAGCAGCCACTACAGAGAAACTGCCTTACCTTCCTTTGTGTGAACTGGGCCACAACCTCTGGCCTGGGCAAAATGGCAAATGTTCCAGGCAACCACTTGAGAAGTCAGCAGGAGAATAGACATCCTGATCACAAGACTGATGGTTATGGACTTTCTGAAGATAGAGTCAGTGGTCAATCAATGTCTGACCCAGAGTAGCTTAGCCTGTTCATTCCCATAGAAAACTGTTTTTACTTTCAACTCACATAATTGTCCTCCTTCCTTTTCCTCATAAAAACACTTTGCTCTCGCCCTACAAGCGGCACACTATTTGCTTCTGCATTTCTACTAGAATCTATGCTTCCCGAATTGCAGTTCTTTGATCCCTAATAAACTTGTTTGCTTCTCATCGCAATTCTCTTTTCAGGTTGACAAAGGCATCCCCCTAGGGGAGAAGCTGAGTGAAATACTCAACGTGGCCTTGAGGTGATAAGAATGACTAGTGTGACACCAGACAACATAGACGAATCTCAAAGTCATGTCAAAGGAAAGAAGCCAGTCACCAAAAAATTGCATATGTTATGATTCCATTTATATAAACATGCTAATTATAGTAACAGAAAGCCAATCAATGGCTGCACAAGCCTTAGCCAGAGAGAGATACAGACTGAAAACAACATGAGAAAACTCAGGGTGACTGAAATGTTCTGTATCTCACTTTTGTTGCTGATTTCACAGGTTTCTGCAAAACTCAAAACTCACCAGATTATACATTTTGGATAGATGCAGTTTATTGTACTTGAAGAATTCCTCAACAAAACTGAAAAAGTAAAATACAGGAGGAAGGAAGTTACCTTAGGTTTGTTTCAATTATACTCTTATCAATAATGCTTAATTTCTTGAGGGTAATACTTTGAAACTTTCTGTTCATCTCTGTGTACATAATAAGGATTTATAGTAAAATTTTAAACAAAGGAATACAAGACATTTAGTCTTTGCATGACTGTATTTCAAAGATTTGTGTCTTTGAATTTGTGTCTTTGAAAAAACAAGTCAAAGAGCACTTACCTCAATTTTACATTCAGCCAACTTCATTTACAGTTTTGTAAAGTGGATGTGTTCTGTCTATGAATGTTATAGTCAGGTCAAAGAAAACCGTCAAGAGAAACTTTTTTTTCATTAACTAATATGGTCAAAATTTTTTTTTAAAAATCATTAAGCATTGTTGGAGGAAGACATGGGAAAAGATAAACAGGTGAATAATCACTAATGAAAGCGTATTTATGTATTTGTCTTTTTTACTGTCCTTAAACTCATTTCACTCTAACTTGTGGTTAATCTCATTGTAAATATGTGGAACATTATGTTTACAATGAGCTGATTTTAATAAATTATACCCAGTGTTTTTCATAGACCGAATTCCCCAGAAGGAATCTAAGACTAGAAATGTTAGGGAGATGGTTTATTAGAGAGGGAATAGTATTTCCAGGAAAGACCAGTATACAGTGGGAGAGTGGGCCTGGAAAGGGAAGAAGAGCAAGTTAGTGATATTAAGTTCTACTCATCACATAACAGTGTAGCACATCTAGCTCAGCAAAGTCGAAATCAGCAGTCCGGTGCCATCAGACATTAGTGCCGGAATGCCCCTGAGGCAATGTAAAGTCCCAGGTACTTCTAACTGCTGGATTAGAAGGAAAGAGCTCTCTCTCTGGGAGAGGAAGGGGAGCCCTCTCACAAAGGCACCCAGGGCTAGTCGCTATAAGGACTGCAGCTGGAGAGCAGCGAGCATCAAACAGACGAGGGGGTGTGTCAAGGCGCAGAAAAGCAACACCAGCCTCTGGGGCAGCCTTATATACACTCACACTTCACACTGGATTCTCTATACTGATACTTCAGAGTTGTTACTAATCATGAGTCCAGAAAGGAACAGTAAGTACGAAAGGACAATCACTGTGATGAGCTGTAGAACCAGCTGCTGAAGTTGCTGCCAGGGCTGTAACTGCCACAAAACATTTGAATCCTGGTTCGTCAAGGTCACTGCCCTTTCAAAGGTGAAAAGACCGCCTATACCCCCATGGTTGTTTACCCCAACACTGGGCCTATACTTCTGAAGTCTATGGTGCTTTTCTGAGTAACCTGCATTCCTGACAACCCCAGCCCCAGATTATAGTTCACTTGTCTGTGAATTGTTTATTTACATTTAAATCATACTTGGGAGCAGGAAGAGATGCTCAATGGATTCCCTGGGTTTCTAGACTTACATATAAGGGCAAGACTTCCAACAGAAATCTGCTTTTATTGTCCATAAACAGTGTCACCCACAGTGTCACTCCCTAACCATATTAAGTACCTGATATCCTACCTTCTACTATGATTATTTATTCCATTTCTTGCCAACTCACTTACTGTAATAAGTATCTAAAAATGACCATGTGGCCACATTACATCTATTTTCACTGGGAGTCTTCTTTGTCCTGTTGTTTGTCTGGTGGCGTTATCCTGGATCTGTAGATATATTAGCTTTTACATTTTGAGGACAGAAAGTACACATTTTCCAATTAACTTCCATGGCTTGAAGATGAGGGGAGAAACTCTTATTTATGTCCAACCCTGGACTTCCAGACAATTTTATTTTTTCTCAGAGATACCGAATCACATAATGGTCATTGAATCCTGATATGTGCTGTCCCTTGAAGAACAGTATCCTAATCTCACGGACACTTCAGTATTGCCCTTATGAGATCTTTCCAGTGTTCTATAAAAAGATCAGTTCTAGTGATTGACTACAAGGTAGGACCAATGAGTCCCATGATCATGCTATTACACTCTTCACTGAAAAGCACATCCCTTAGACAATGCAGGGACAGAGTTATATGGGATCCCATGTTAGTAATCAGGTATTCTTAGCCCCTGGATAATGGTGCTATTGGAAGGCACTGTGGTGGGAAAAGCACAAATACATATTGGTCCTGTTCACAAGGAGCACAATGAATTACTATTCTTTAAAAGTCTGAAGAGCTCTAATCAACATTATAATTTCTGGTGTTCTTTAAAGCTTATATTGAGATACTGGATTGGATACTGCAGTTCACAATTTGGATTTTCAGTAATGGCAACAGTGTTGGTAAAGGAGGAGACTATGTTTTTGGGCCCATCCATAGCCCGATGC
The DNA here is from genome assembly GCA_028533885.1 of Nasua narica. Taxonomy (NCBI): domain Eukaryota; kingdom Metazoa; phylum Chordata; class Mammalia; order Carnivora; family Procyonidae; genus Nasua; species Nasua narica. Next base: position 18,079,875 of record CM052810.1, read on the forward strand.
CTATCAAATTTGGAGTCTATTGCTCAATCACCAAATATAGAGGCTGGCTGACCTCTCTGTGGTATTTCTGTCCCCTGGGTATTTAATGGATCATCCAGCTTATGCATTAACCTGAGAGTCAACATTGCTTACACTTTTGTCCCACTTCTACTGGTACATCCACATGTCTTTTCTCCAGGCCTCCTAATGCCATTCTTTCCATACTTCTCCTTTCAGATCCCTAACCAACAAGCTAAGCTATTAGCCACTGTCTAGGAGTTCAGATATTTTTTCCTGAAGTATTTTGTCTTTGTTCACCCAGTGGCTAGGCATGCCTCCAAAGCTCTGGCCCTGGGAAGACTTCCACTTACCCTTGTCCTCCAGGGACCTCCACACTTGGCACCGCTGTTTTCTGGTAGCGGTTATTTTCAGCTCACAAAAACATATTGAGCTAAGCTCTCTACAAACCAGGACTTTATTTTTCTTCCACCGGTGGATCCTAAGGAACCTCTATTAGGACATAATTGTAAGCTGATGGAACATCATTAACTAAGTCTAACACGTGTACTTAACTTGGAGCTGTGGCTACCCATTCACCTAACTTTTTTGTCCTCTGGATCTGTATGCAGAGGGCAAAATCTCCATCCCGGATTTACATTATTTTTACATGGTAGATAGCTTCTGTGCCTACTCGACTTTGTAAATGATGTACTGTTGTTGTTACAGACAGCATGACCTTGCTCTTAAATCCTACATGTCTATACTGCAAATCCCTATTAAAGCTTCTGAAGTTTCCAAATGACATGTTATCTACCACCAATCTCTAGTAGCACCACTACATGGCTTAGGTTGCACAACTAAAGAGAAACCATGACTGCACACTCTCACAATAAACAGCTTTGAAATTACCCTACAAGTATTCAGAGCAATATTCCCAAATCAGCCAAAGTCCAATCTGACCTTCCAAGCACCGAGTGGTAGTGATAGAAACCACACTGCATAAAAACTATTCTTTCAACTTGGAAAATACCTCTTGTCAAGCTCCTTATCACTGTAATCCTAAAAGTTTCTATAATATAGAAGGCCCTTAAATCTTCACAGAGTTAATTTTCCATCCTTTAGGCTTTCTGTGTCTTGCAAAAGCATCTGCAGTAATTACTACTTTCTATTCTTCAGGTCCAATTAACAGGATGGCATCAATATACTTCTAAGGATTGTCCAGATTTTAGGTCCCTCTGGAATATAGTGCAGCGAAGAGCAGATGAGTAAGTATAGCCATGGAGAAAAGATCTGCCATGTGAAGTACTGTCCATTCGAAGTGAGTATTTTTTGTCCTAATGCATTTTGAAATGAATGCATATGCCTGAAGTATACAATGTATGGTGTGCCAGAATAGAGGTTGTATTGATCTCTTCTAGTAAATATACCTCATCAAGCACAGAAAATGGGTAAACACTTAAGTTTGTAATAGTGTGCTGTCACCTATCATGAATTGCCTTCTCCTCCACCCCACCCCTTGCCCCTTCCATCACCCCCAAGGAGCTAAATTGTGAAATAAATAGGGACATGATAGGAACAACCAACTCTTTATCCTTTACAGCTTTGAAAAAGGCAGTAATCTCTAACTTTTTACTATTGTATGGCATTGCTTTTAATTTATAATCCTGGGCTGGGGGGAAATTTCAAGAGGCCTTTCTCTAGTGTTCAAGAAACAAATGCTGAATTACCAATTTATGTGGCAGTGCACAGAAAATGTCCCAGAAGACTGGGTACTAGGAGGGTGGGGAATTGAAACTTAGAAGCTAAGGAGCTCAAGTAAATGTTCAATAGCCAGCAAAATTCCACAGAAGGTTACCATCATTCAACTCTGCATTAGAATTTTGGTGACAATGCAGACCCTATATAAATTTGTATTAATCGAGAGCAAGGAAGCTAGAATATTTATGTCCCATCTATTAATCGTTGCTTAAGGTGGTTTTGTTCTTGTCTTTGTTTTTGTATTTTTTCCCCTGGGGGGACATGAATTCCCTAGCACTTAAGCCTCAGTACACAGGGGCACAATGTGATCTGAGAAACTAGGACAGGTCCTTGATAAAGAGATGCAGACGCTGGTGTTTGAGAATGAAAGCACACACAAAGACCAAGTACATGAAAAAGGTAAAAGCATCGCAATTAATCTTGAGTGGAACACTGATACGTGTTACCATGATATTTAAAGTTCTTTGGAAATTTGATTTTTTTCACATTCTCAGCAGTCTCAATAGGATATTACAATAATTTTGATGCCTCCAGTTCACTTATTATTTTTAGTGGTGTGAGATAAAATAAGGCTGGCACAGGAAATAACCTGTATACTTGAAATGTCATATAACTTGAAAAAATCTGACATTATTTTCAACTTGCCTTTAATGTTGTCCTTATTCCAATGAGCAATTGTGCAATTTAAGCAACCTGGATAAATCAATAAAAATATTTTTCCCTCAAAACTGATATTAATTGGTACATAAAAGTTTCCCTTTCAATAAGTCCTATATTTGTATGCATAATTAAAAATAAAGTAATAGTAATGTTTCCAGTGAATTATACAAGATTTTATTGCATAGTGATAATTTTTATAATTAAAGAAAATTACTAAAAGAAATGTCTTAATTAACTATATAGTATTTTAAATATTATAGCATTAAGTATATATAGTATATATTATAATAATTTACACTATATACTATAGTATATATATATACTATAGTGCATATATATATACTATATAGTATATATCATATATTAATGTGTAGTACTCTAAGTTTTATAGTAGTAAGTATATATAATATATAGTATATATTGTAATAATTTTTTTTAAGATTTTATTTTAGAGGGGGTAGGGCCAGATGGAGAGGGGGAGAGAGAATCTCAAGTAGACTCCCTGCTGAGCCCAGAGCCAGACATGAGGCTCAATCTCATGACCCCGAGTTCATGACCTGAACTGAAATCAAAAGTGGGATGGCTTAACTGAGCCACCAGGGTGCCCCGTATTACAATAATTATTATTTTATTACTTATCAATAAAACTGGAAAACCAAAAAATCATAATTTATTGTTGTTATATTGTTATATTGAAACACAGCTTCCATACAAGTGCATAATGGCTACATTGGCTTCGTTGTTGAGTGTTTGTCATTGGGGTAGGCAAAAGGGCTAACTTCAAACCAAAGGGAGTTGGAAATGTAGAACTTTTTTTTAAGGTGTATTTCAAGTGGCTACTAAAAATAAAATTTAAAGTAATTAAAATAATATCAAATTTCAAGTGTATACATATTTATTACAATATACTCTTCATTTTCATCAAGAAAAAGTTTTATGAAAAAAAAAGAAAAAGTTTTATGGTATAAAGGTTGATACTATATAACAGTGTTTCTCTAGCCATTCAGCATCTACTAGAGAAACCCCATCAGTTTTCAAAGAAAACATCTATTAGAACTGAACCAAAAGAGATTTTTGTATAAGCAAATAAAATACTGTTATCAACAAGGCAATGAGGAAAAGAAGAGGTATATAGGATAAAACCCAAGACTCGTAGAACTGTATTGGATTTATGTCATGAATAGATAATTGCACTTGAAGAGGCAATTTACAATATAGTGACCCCATTCCCTATCCTCTGTCAAGTTCAATTCCCCTCACCGAGATGACATGACCTATTCGTACCTTCTGTCTATACAAGCAAAGTAAAATGGACAATTGAACATTTATCCACTGACTTTAATCAATGTAGATAGATTCTTTATAAATTCTTGGCTTTTTAGAAGAAATAATTTGGTTTTCATTAATTATCTGGATAACTGTTTCCATTTTTCTCTAAACTATGACCTTCCAAATGTTTTCTTAGGTACTAATTTGTTCATTGGTAATCCAAAATTCTACTGTATTCTTTGCAAAAGAACTGGATAATTTTGTATATTACAATTCTTTTCAAAACCCAATACTTTGTGTATTTAAATGTTTTCAGTCCCTTAGATTTCACCTATGTGCTAAAATAAGAATCGTACCATTTGAAGTATCTAGTTCCCTTTTCTTATCACATGATTTGTGTACTGAGGATAATGTTAACTTGCAGAAGCACAAGTTCCAAACAGAGTAGCTGGCCATTCACTATCTTGGCATATGTTTGTGTCTGTGTGTCTTAATAAATGACTTTGAGATTGATGTTTTAATATGATTTCACAATATGCCTGTTCACAGTACAATTTGACTTTGACATATAACATACTATTTAATAAAATCTTTAATACCAGACATCTGCCAAAAGAAAAGAGAAACAGAAAATCTATGGAACACCAATATGATTCTAAAATTTCCAAACAAAATTTTGAAGATGAAAATATAAGTTCTCTACTACACTGATTTAAAATTTTTTTTTCAAATGCATGTGACAAAGCCTGATAGGCCACTGATATTATTTTGTTTTATGCTAACAATGTTATCATCCAGTGATAGTAGTGTCACATAAAAGATCACATATAAATTCACATATAAGATCTTGCTTATATAGGGCATAAGCCTAAAGCAGGAAACAGGAAGTTGGTCAAAGAAAAGGAAGGAGTAAAGAATATATAGAAATCTTGATCAAAAGTCAACTTAATATGAACTTATCCCAGTTAGAGATGGAGTCAGATCATTGAGAGAAGCCCCATTATGACTTTAATATAGTCAAAATACAGTTTCCCTGACAACTTGTTTAGAAAATAACAGTGTTTGGAGCAATAGGTCCACAAACATGAGAAAGAAGATTCAGGAAAGTAAATGAACATTTTTACCTTTACTAAAATTTCTAATTACACTCCACAATGAACTAATTTACTTACATTTTTAAAAGTCCATAAGTATTTACATTCTCTGAATTCCTTTAAGCTCCTGATATTACCAAATGATCATATTTCTCTCCATTAAATGGTATGATATAGAATATTATTTTATTATGAAATAAATCAAATGTAGAATACATGTAATATTTATGTGAGGTTTGTAAGTAGGATTAAAATATGCCTATTCTAAATTAGATTAAGAAACAGAACCATACCAAACCTTTGTAATCACTGTATGTACTTCTTTAGTTTCAGACTCTCTATTTCCCCAAAGAAGTACATTTCATCCTGAATTTTTGCTTGTTTGTATACCTTTTCTTTCTTAATCAGAGACACAAATATTTCTTTATATAAGTATAATCATACCATGTGAATTTTTGCCCAATATATCTTTATATGCAACATTATATTTAGGATTGTAGATTTGTGATATTTACCAATTCGGATTTCAACTATGGCCTAATCCTTTTCATGACTGAAAAATAGTCTGATGTGTTAAAATTGAATAACACATCTATATGTTCTCCTGCTGGTAGATATTTGCTATTAATATTTTTTGTTACTTATAAACAGTATTTTTCACAGATTTGCAGACAAATGAAACTATAATTAATGATTAGGAATCAAATATTTGAGAACCAAATGTTTTTATAGTTCATATACAGATAAATCAAAATATACTCAGACGAAATATATAAGGTAAGCTTGCAACATGGAGCCACGAGAAAGACTATAGATTTTTCTCACCAAACTAGGGAGAGTGGTCTACCATTACAAAACAATACCATTAAGAAGTAAAGAAGGTTGCACAATATTTTATGCACAGGAAAAAAGAAAAAAGAACTTGAGAAAAATGAAGAGGCAAATAAGAGCTTTCTTAAGTATACAGATCCATTAACCACATCATGGTTTCTTTTCAAACTCTGTGCTTATGAGACTAGGAAAAGCAGAGAGAAAAGATTTCAAACTTCTGAATGGTAATCCAAATATGTAAAAAAGTACACTGCTATTGTCATCAATGGCTAGAGTATGCTCAAAATATTCTTTGCCTTGATATCATTGTTACATACAGAAAAAAATAGGAAGAGGAAACTAAACATGAGTTCATATAAATGACACTGGACCATTATGAATCTGCCACACAGGTGATTTCTTGGTTTCATGAGGCATTTATTCTCATAGCGAAAGAAGCTTATCTCTGTATATTGTAAAAATGTAAAACCGCATGCAAATACCTAACAGTTTTCTGCAGGTAAAATGTGTCCAAGAGTGAGGAATTTTCCATTTATGCTGAATTTACATTGAGTTCTTTAATTTGCAAATGTTAATTTATATGGTCAAAATATTAGGGGTAATCTGATAATACATTAACTACAAATGCTATATTCTGAGAAGGTGAAACAAATAGACCTAAACGAGAGGTCAAGCTTTCCCATAATGAAACTGGCTCCATTCACTCTATAATTTTGCCCTTCAAATTTATGCATGTTTATCAGCTCAGTTTGATCAGAGAAACAAAAGGTACTGAGTGGAAATATTTATTGTTCATATTTCTTCATTATATATATTATTACTATATTATTTTATATTATATTGCATACATTATACTATATATGTGTGATAGGACTTGACCTTAGATTGTTACCAGATATTATTACAAAGTCTCTGTTCTACATGTAAGGCTACTGTCTTTGTACCTGGGGAGTTACAGCCTAAGATCTACAGGCAGACAGGCAGAAGAAGAGGGAGGACGGATGTGAAGTAGGGAAAGCAAGGACAAACTAGATCCTACAAGACCAAGCTATAACCCAGAAAGGACAGACTGAAACCCATATTGGTATTTCAACACCTTACTTAAGCCTCCAACTCCAATGATGTTGGTGTCCTGCAGGGGAGGCTTGTACCTCTCATCACAGAGTGAAGACATAGTCCAGCAATATCAAAAGCTAAATGCCACTCTGGAAGGAGAAGCATGAACTACAGCTCTGCTGTGGCCCCTCACCAAAAGACCCAGCTGCCAGATTAAGAGAACCCATGTGTGAACTAAACAATGTATGCTGCACTTGTTGTGATCATCTGACTATAAAAATAATGTGGCTGCTCTTCCTTCTAAATCTTAGTTTCTTTTGGTCTAGGATGATTGGGAACTGTGCAGGAAAGGAATTATGGGAACAATAACTCTACCTTACCTAGACTGAAACAATAAAAATCTCCCAAAATGTTAGAGAAAGTGAATAATAATAAGTTAATATCTTAAGATACAATGTATGAGAGAGACATGTTGACTTGAGGAGTGGTCCAATTTATTTGGACTCCAATGAGTTTAGCTATAATTACATGACCTGAATAGGGAGGTCTTCAATTTGCAATTAAATTAACTCTTAAAAGGAAAAAGAGTCCCACCTAAATTACTCTTAGAGAAAATACAGAAAACTCTGTTAGATTTCTACTTTTAGATTGGCAATGTGAAGAGCTATGTAGATTGGTTCCCAAAAACTGATGAAAACATGAAAATTAAGAAAAATCAACCACTTAAAATATCTGGAATTGTCCTAAGGGCATAGAGTGTATGAAGAAACTTTTATTTAAGAAAATTTACTAGATCTCTGTGCAAAAAAGGAGAGTCTCTGGTACCTGAGCCATTATCCAATCCACCCCCCATCCCAATCCAAGCACAATGACAGAATATTCAATCCGGGTTAAGGGTGGACAAATTAACACGGTTCCTTCTCCCCTCTGCTCCTAGCAAAGAAACATGGTACCTCCCAAGAGAAGTTGGCTGTCAGCATTTTTCAAACCACCAGCTCCAATTGCAGAGTAAATTCCTGGCAACTGTTATTGAGATATTAGATGCTTCCTTCCCCCACCCAACCCACGCTGAAAGAGTGAAGCCTGACCCCAGGGATGGTAGACTGAGAACAACAGGACTTAAATGTTTGTGAAGTAAAGGATCCATGCTGAGAAAGTCTAGTTGAGAAAGCCAGAGGCTATTTTCTCCAATCCAATGTCCTGCTCATAAGAAAGAGGCAGTCAATGTTCCCACCCCTAGCTCCTAAGCAAGAGCTCTGAGATTGTGTCTGGGAAAAGAGGCACTCCATTAAAGCAGAGAACTCTAAAGTTCTTCCCAAGCAACTGACTATTTGAAACAACACTGCCGAGTTCAAACCTTAGAGAGCTATCAAAATGACAGTGATTTTGGTGGTAAATGATTAAGAGTAATACCTAAACTAAAAACTAGTTTACCAGAGGAGACTCAGGAAAGGAAAGCTATGACAAGTTTTGGGTCAGGAAAAAAGCCTCAAACACTGGCCTAAAAAAACTACCTCTGCAAAGGAGCTGAAGCTAAATTAGGTCAGATGGTGAAGTACTTTGGGACACAGGGAGTCTTTGAGAATAGAATAATCACCTGACAGACAGTGGAGTCTAAAATCTAAGTGTGATACCAACAGAGGCAAGTGGTTTACCAGAGAGACCAAGAAAGAGACAGTTCTGCTAAAACCTGTCATCCAAGGATGATTGGGAATAAGCACAAGACTGCATCCTCTGTGAGTGACATCAGAGATTTAACACTAAAGGGAAAATAGACTTCATGAGCATAGTCCAGCCAAGGCACTTAACAAATAAATAAGCAACATAAGAACTGAAGTGGAGGGTGGGAATCAATATTTTAAGTTGTTACATACATTATCATACATAATAAATAAGACAGTCTTGTGACACCTCCTGTGAGCAGGACCAGATGTTAGACTTAAGAGACAAAGAAATCAAACCAAAGAAAAGTAGTTTTAAAAGAAAAGCAGTATGACAGTATCTCATCAAATAAAATCAACAGAGACAAAAATTATAAAAAAAGAACCAAATAGGGGACGCCTGGGTGGCGCAGTTGGTTAAGCAACTGCCTTTGGCTCAGGTCATGATCCCAGCGTCTTGGGATCGAGTCCTGCGTCGGGCTCCTTGCTCCGTGGGGAGCCTGCTCCTCTCTCTGCCTCTGCCTGCCTCTCTGCCTGCATGTGTTCTCTCTCTGTTAAATGAATAAATAAAATCTTTAAAAAAAAAAAAAAAAGAACCAAATAGAAATTTTAGAGTTAAAAAGTACAACTGAAATAAAAGGAATTCACTAGGAAGACTCAAGAGATATGATCTGGTAGAAAATGGATATATAAGTGATTACATAAGTTGAATAGTCCTAAAATTTCCAGATAAGAAAATTAATCTATCCATGTATCAAAAAAAGTTCTTATAGAAACCTAAAAGGTATCATAATTAAAGTTCCATAATTTAGACAAATCTTAGGCAAACAAGATTAAAGCATTTATCAGGCAATAAGAGCTATGTTTTCTGAGTTACTGGTATTAACTGTAATATAAGCATACATTTTTTATTCTACCTATGCATATTATTTCTAAATTTCTGTAGGTCTGCTGATTGAATTGCTACATTATATCTACTAGATGTGCAAGATTATAAAAGATATAAATTCATGTTTAATCAAATTGAATCATCATGGCAAACTTTATCCCAACAGTAATTATATTTTATAGTATGTCAGTTTGTTTCAAAGATCTTTAGATAACCTAAAATATTACACTTTTACTAAATGCATATTAAGTACATAATTTCTAAGATAGAACATTGAATATTAATTAACAAGCATAATATTAAGTTTATGCTCTTGTGGCTCTTATTTTTATAGGGTATAAAGAAGCGTATTTAATGTGTTCATTATTGATACACTTGAGAATTTGTACTTGAAGGAAGTATGTGGCTATAAAAAATTGTGACACATTCGTAAGTTCTGCAAGTCTGCAAAGTGCTTGTTTATTGTCAACAATTCGAATGACCCACATCCTTGTTTTCTTTATGAAAATAGTTACTGTGGTTAATCACAATTAATATATATAAATAAGACTCTGCTAGGACCGATATGGCAAAAAAAAAAAAACCACAAAAAACCTGTTTACATAAGTATGCAGGTTACATTTTATTAAGAAAAAAAGGTTAGTTTGTCCTAAAGTAAAATGACTGGTTGTTTTCAGAATGAGAACTATGAAAGACAAAATCTGAATGGATATAGAAAGTTACAGAAAGCTTACAAAAAGGGAATTTTATTGGTTATGTTCAAAGCTAGCCAAAATTTGAGTTTTAATATCTGTAGTTTTAAACATCACAATTAGACAAAACTAAAGACTGATTTTCTCTGTTTAAAAAAAAAGGGGGGGCACCTGGGTGCCTCAGTGGGTTAAAGCCTCTGCCTTCAGCTCAGGTCATGATCTCCGGGTCAGGGTCCTGGGATCGAGCCCTGCATCGGGCGCTCTACTCAGCGGAGAGCCTGCTTCTCCCTCTCTCTCTCTGCCTGCCTCTCTGCCTACTTGTGATCTCTCTCTTTCTGTCAAATAAATAAATAAAATATTAAAAAAAAAACGGGGAGACAGATGAGTAGGAAGATCCTAAGCTAACTTCATTTCATGGATACATCAACATAACACCCATTACAGTATAAAGAACCCAGAAAATCACCAGAAGACTATCAGAATAGACTCTCCAAAGTTAAATGCAGAGAAGAGGCTACAGTGAAGAGGGCAAAAAGGGTGCAGCTAAAGGGAAGGTTAGAGGCTAAAGGAACCCAGGAGGGAGGGAGAGATGCTGTGGGCTCAGAGAGGGGAGAGAAACAGACTCCCACACCAGGCACCCTAGGCAGTGGGAAGCCATCATGGAAAGACAAGTCCCTATAACATTTGGCTTTGAACCATGGGGACCTAATTTTACCAGTTCTTACTATTTATTTATTTACTTTTTCCTTAATTCAATTTAATTAACATTTAGTGTATTATTAGTTTCAGGAGAACTTAGGGACTTATCAGTTGCATATAACACCAAGTGCTCATTACATCAAGTGCTTTCTCGATGTCTCTTATCCACTTACCCCATTCTCCCACCTACGTCCCTTCCAGGACCCTCAGTTTGTTCCCTATAGTTAACAGTCTCTTATACCTTTCCTCCCTCTCTGTTTTTATCTTATTTTATTTTCCTTTCCTTCTCCTATGTTCATCTGTTTTACTCCCTAAATTTCAATATGATAAAATCATATGGTATTTGTCTTTTTCTTTTTTTTTTCTTTTTTTTAATTTTTTTTTAATTTTTTTTATTTGTCTTTTTCTTGACTAACTTATTTCACTTAGCATAATACCTCTAGTTCCATCTACATCCTTGCTAATGGCAAGATTTTGTTATTTTGATGGTTGAGTAATATTCCATCATATTGTGCATATATATATATATATATATATATAGTGCATCTTTATCCATTCATCTGTCAATGCATATATTTTTATTATCATGGATATTGCTGCTATAAACATTGGGATGCATGTGCCTCTTCGAGTCACTATGCTTGTATCCTCTGGATAAATACTGCTGGTGTAGGTTGTTCTATTTTTATCTTTTTAAGGAACCTCCATACTGTTTTCCAGAGTAGTTATACCATTTTGTTTTCCCACCAAATGTAAGAGGGTTCCCCTTTCTACACATTCTCATCAACATCTATTGTTTCCTGAGTTGATAATTTTAGCCATTCTGACCAGTATAAGGTGGTATCTCATTATGGTTTTGATTTGTATTTCCTTGATGCTGAGTGATGTTGAGTGTTTTTCATGTGACTGTTAGTCATTTGTATATCTTCTTTGGAGAAATGTCTGTTCATGACTTCTGCCCATTTCTTGACTGGATTTTTTGTTTTTTGCATAACACCAGGAACTTTAAAAATCATCAGGCTGGCCTCTGGGATAGCCAGAAGTATGCCAGAAGCAATAGGAAACTGAGTCCCCACCCTTAGAAAGACTGTAAAACAGCCTTGATGAAATACAGCATAGAATCAGCAGTTTGAAAAACATGTGGGATATATGAAATGGGGATTTATTTAAACTTTAAGTGTATGCTGGAGGAACAGGGATCTTTAGGAGACTTCTCTAGGAAAAATGTTGCTGGTGGGCATCATTTTTCCCCCAAACTTCAGCCTAGACACAGATACCTGCTGGAACCAGCACAGCACCAACACTTTCCTCTTAAGTTGCTCACAACATACCCTCACCCCCCACCTTCTCCTGAAAACACATGCCTTCCAGCCAGGCCTCAGCTTCAGGTCTCCTCCCACAGTAGATATGAGCAAACCTTGCTAATATCTTAAGCCCCACCTATGCAGTCTTCTGTATGGATCTGTAGATCCACCCTCCTGGGGAAAAAAAGCAGGCTTTTTTCCCCAAGCAGCTCTAGATCCTCTCCCACAATAGATCTGCAAAAACCATGGTAAAACCTCAGACTCACCTGGAGCTCTCCTGCAAACCCAACCCTTCCAATTAGCAGAGGCCAGAGGCCATCCAAAGCAGTGCCACAAAGCTGGCAGTGTGCAAGAAGCCTAGACAGGGGGCAGCACCACTCCAAAATGACTCTTGCCATAGGGAGAGGGGAAGAAAACCACACACAACAGTGTTACTGTGACCCCAACAGTGGCTGAGGGTGATTAGGCATTTGGTCTGACTGCATGCTCCACTCACCAACAAAAGCTTATTGTTTCCTTACGGGAAACAATAAGAAAGCACCCTGTAGTTGAGTGCTACCATAGCTCTGGAAAATGCCTGGTCTGACCCAGCTCAAGCCCAGGGGGTCTCTAGATTGACCCATTAACAACATAGGGACCAAATCTGCTCACAACAATCAAAATGAGCTACTGCAGATGACTAGACTGAAGACCAATGTGGTTCAGTCGCAATTGTAGGGCACAGGCAACACACAGAGGAGATGCCCCTGAAGCTCCAGGTTCTGGTGAACAGGGACATTGCACTGCAGAGTACTATAGGACGCTTTCCTCATAAGGCCACTACTTTCAAAAGTGGGAGGCATAGCTGACTTTCCTAATACATAGAAACAGAGTTAAACAAAATGAGAAAGGACTATGTCCCAAATTGAAGCAAGGATAAAATCACAGCAAGAGACCTAAATGAAATGGCGATACTATGTCCAATAGAGAATTTAAAGTGATAGTCGTAAAGATACTCACTGGACTTGAGAGAAGAGTGGAGAATCTCAGTGATATTTCCAAAAAAGACATTAATAACAACAACAACAAAATAACCGATCAGAGATGAAGAACTCAGGAACTGAAATTAAAAATATACTAGATGGAATAAATACAAACTAGAGAAAACAGAACAGATTGGCAACCTGGAAGACAAAGCAATAGAAAGTAATGAAAACAAGAAAGAGAGAAAAATAATAAAGGAAAATCAATTTAGGGAACTCAGCAACATCATTAACATCAAAAATGTCATCAAATAACATTTGCATTATAGGGATCCTAGAAGGAAAAGAGAAAGAAAAGGAGGCGGAAAATATATTTGGAGAAATAATAGCTGAAAATCTCCTGAATCAGTAAAGAGAAACAGAAATCTAAATCCAGGAGGTATAGAGATCCCCCAGCAAAATCAACCTAAGGAAGTCCACACCAAGACACATTGTAACTAAAATTGCATAAAGTAGTGACAAAGAAGTTTAAAAGCAGTAAGAGAAAAAACAGTTATAAGGGAAACCCCCCGTAAGGCTAACAGCTGATTTTTCAGCAGAAAATTTCTGCCAGCCAGAAGAGAGTGGCATGATATATTCAAAGTGCTGAAAGGAAAATCTGCAACCATATTCTATCCAGCAAGGTTATCATTCAGAATAGAAGGAGAAATAAAGAAGTTCCCAGACAAAAGTTAAAGGAATTTATGACCAGTAACCAGTCCTATAAAAAATGTTGAAGGGGATTTTGAGTGGAAAGACCATAAGTGGGAGTAAGAAAAGTAGAAAATAGAAAAGCAGTAAATTAAGCATATGTATATAAATCAGTCAAGGGATTCACAAAATAAAAGAATGTAAAGTATCAAACCACATTTCTAAAATGTGGGGGGGGGGGGAGGAGTAAAGAATGCATTCAAAGTTATGTGACCATCGACTTAATATAAATTGCTATATGCAGAAGATGCTATTTATAAAATTAATTGTAAAAAGAAAGGAATCCAAATATAACACTGAAGAAAGAGAGCAAACTCTGAGAATAGAGAGGAACTGAAGAATTACAAAACAATAAAATGAGTAACAAAATGGCAATATTTACATATCTGTCAATGACTATTTTGAATGTAAATGGAATAAACACTCCAGTCAAAGACACAGGGTGACAAATGGATTAAAAAAAAAAAAAAAAAAAAACATCTATATGCTGCCAGGAGAGACCCCTCTTTCAGACCTAAAAACACATGCAGATTGAAAGTAAAGGGATGGCAAAGCATTTATCATTCAAATAGAGCTCCTGGGAACATCATAAAGGATTCTTTCACCTTCTATAAAGATAGATGGCAGAAATAACTTGGTGTATTTGATAGGAGTTATGAGGAAAGTGTTGTCAACTCAGAAAAGCAGATAACACTTCCCTGGGTTAAATGTGAGTGAAATGTTATTAATATAAATACCGCAGAAATCCTATTAGATTTCTATAGATAATGTCACTGCACTGGCTATACTTCTATTTGATTATCAGTCTCCTGGTGTTAACTTGCCTGATATTAGACCATGAGAGTTTACTGTGATCCATCATAATTCCAGCTGCTATTAAAATACTGATTGGTCACAATTCTACTTATTGAATCCAGTGTGTTCTAGTGGTTTGCACATGGAGATTCACATCACTTACAGGTGTTTGGTACCTTTCTCAGGCTTACTAAATCTTTTGTTTTAATATTTTAATTATTTTCTTATTAATTTGAAATCTAGTGAGTGAAAGAGCACAGGCAAGGGGAGTGGCAGAGGGAGAGAGAGAGAGAGAGAGAGAAGTAGGCTCCCCGCTGAGCAGGGAGCAGATGCAGGGCTTGATCTCAGGACTCTGGGATCATGAACTGAGCCCAAGGCAGACGCTTAACTGACTGAGCCGGGTAGCACCCCACTGAGCCACCAGCTGCCCTGGCCTCCTAAATCATTTTACTTGATAATCTTGATATATTCATAGTATATTATGATACATTAGGTCTCTGGGTTATTACACATCAGAAGACTTTTTTTCTAATAAGATTATGTTCAACTATTTTCATAAATTCGATGCAATATCCTGTTCTTTGAAAACAGAGACATTCAGATAGTTCATCTAAAACTTTTGATTGACTTTAGTTTGCTTTGCATGTCACAAGAACAAGAAAATTGTCTTGTTAGTTACATTATTCCTATAATAAAATATCATCAGATCTGTCATTTGTGTCATTAGTAATTCAACCATAGTGATTTTAGATTTTTTTCACCAACAGATAGTTGTTTCCTCTGATGCTTTTCTGAAAGTATTTGCAAATCAGCCACAGTGAAGTTCTTTAACAAAAAATGACTCAGAGACCCTTAGAAAATGACTGGTCAAGTAGTCTTGGGCATAAATTCCTGAGGGGATTTCATAAATAAGTTTAAGACCACATAGAATAAATCAGGATTTCCATAATTATAGTGGAGAAGCAGATGTGATCATGAGATTGCTAAACCAAGATCAAACAGAACAAGAATTTTTTTTTTAAAGACCCTGCTCGGACTCTTTGATATTTGATCTGGGGTTTCCCTCTTATTGCAATAGCCTAAATAAAATAATTTCCTTATTTGATTAGTGTTGCCTTTGGCAGCAGAAATTAGTAGTGAAAATCAGCAAAACTGCATCTAGGCTATCACCTTCTATTGTGGTGATGGTATTGAGGGTGCTTGCATATGCCCAAACTCACCAAAGTGTACATACTAAATACATACAATTATTTATATATTAGTTAAATCTCAATATATATATTGTTAAAATTTATGTAAAATTTATTTTCAAGAGGAAACAGAATATACTAGTAAATTTGATAAATTGCTGAATTGCTGATTGTTTAAGATGACTTACATACAATGCATTCTTCAAGTTTATTTTGTTGGGAACATATATTATGTACATAAAATTGGGTAAAAGTTTAATGAAATAGAAGGTCCAATGGAAAACGTCTGTGGATTTAAACATGACAATTATTGGAAATGTCTAACAGTTTTCTCTAGGAGACTTTAAAAACCAAGATTATATTTCAGGTAATTCCACAATTGTGGAGTGTTACTCTAAAAATGACAATTCACTCAACTACTTTATTCTAAATATTAGAAGCCATCATTGGGGTGTAATTATTTGCATTTTGGGACAGTAAGTGGATACAAAACAAATAACTGCTTCTTTTTAATATCTGAGATTAGATACCAGCTACACCAGCTTCTCAACCAGTCTCCAGACACGTTAAGTTGACACACTAAAAACTCTTCTCATCTAGGGAGAAAACTGTTATACATGCTTTTTGCCCTCATCACAGAGAACAAGAATTCATCTTATAGATTGCAGCTGACATAAATATAACAAATCTACATGTGGTAATTAGCCATCTTGGTCAGAAAAACGCCCCAATTTAGAAGGCCAGGATTGATGTGTAGAATTCTAGTCAGAATTCAAAAGAATTCCTGCTAAGTCACCCAAAATATTTAGAATATCAATGATACCAATAATTAATGATGTATTGAGCACTTACATGTACCGAGCAATATGTAAATTTTCACCAATGATTTTAATCACTACTAGTGATTTTCACTACTAATTTCTGCTGTCAAAGGTAATATTGATCAAATCAAATAAGGACATTTATTTTATTTAGGCTATTGCAATACGAAGGAAACCCCAGATCAATTTAGAGTTACTTTTGGCCACTTAGCCATTTACGATTAAGACAATTGAAACAAGGAGCAATTAATGTCAGTTTGGTTAATTGCATTTATGTGAAAACTAATAGAATTCAATAGGCCTATCTTTTCAGAAGTCATGAATCTTGTGAATTTGAAGATATTCTTGAAAAGGAACTCCCACTTACAGACTTAACCATTAAATAAAGTTCTGAAGTATAATTTAAATAGCCATCACTGAAGCAAACCAAATTAAGTTTTGACTCAAGTACATTTCCTATCAACTGTAGTGACTCCTAACAGAACCTAAGCTCATTTCCCCAAATTTTCAGAATCTAGTTTTAATGATCCTTAAAGACAATGTAAATTCCATTGCTATTTCCTCTTATTTTTGAAGTCTCCATATGAAACCCCTAGAGTTCCTTTCTGTTAAAGCTTAAGTACATTCTAAAATGGTATTTCTGAGGTAAATGCAGACATTCACCATGTAGACATGTAGTCATGATTGTTTATACTATTCCTCCTCTGCATATCACAAAAGGTCATTTGTGATCCAGATGCCTTAACTGACCATGAAGAACTCGTTTAAAATCAGGTTGGGACTGATGAGGATGACAATGCAGTAGAAAATATGTCTTTGGATTACAAGTAATTTGTTCCTGCAGTTACCTTATTTTTTTTTTAAGAAGGGAGAACACTTTTTTTTTTTAAGATTTTATTTATTTATTTGAGAGAGAGAGAGAGAGAGAGAACAAGAGGGGAGAAGGTCAGAGGGAGAAGCAGACTTCCCGCAGAGCTGGGAGCCCGATATGGGACTCGATCCCAGGACTCCCGGATCATGACCTGAGCCAAAGGCAGTCGCCCAACCAACTGAGCCACCCAGGTGCCCCCAGTTTCCTTATTTTTAAGATTTTTTTATTTATTTTTAAAAAGATTATTTATTTATTTATGTGACACAGAGAGAGAGAGAGAGAGATCACAAGTAGGCAGAGAGGCAGGCAGAGAGAGGGGAAAGCAGGCTCCCTGCTGAGCAGAGAGCCCGATGCAATGCAGGCCTCAGTCTCAGGACCCTGAGATCATGAACTGAGCTGAAGGCAGAGGCTTTAACCCACTGAGCCACCCAGGCACCCCTTAAGATTTTTTTTTTAACCTAATACAAATTATATTTGTTTCCTCCCATTGTCAACAGAGCTGGGTTATATCACACGAGAAATGCACTTACTATGAATATGATCTCACATCTCTGCTTTCTCAGGTATCTATTCGCAACACATCTAGGAATTTTCGGAAACCCTGATACTTCATCATAATAGCCCGCATATTGTTCTTTAGCAATTATAGTTCACTGGAAAAAATAACATATATAAGTCAACAGCCTTACACCAAAGGGTTTATTCAGCTAATTTTGTACTCGATTTACACAGAAGAGGTGGTTCTTAAAGTAGAATGGTGCACTGAACAATTGGATAAGGGATCAGTTTAAAGAAAAATTATGTGCTGTCATGGTCTATGTAACTTTATTTGAACAAATGTTTAATCCATGGTGCCTTTCTAACAAAATCATAATATATTGGTCTAGGAACCAACAAGCTGCATTAGGAGTTGAGATATACTCAACTAGGTATATACTCAACTCCTAGTTGAGTATATCTCAACTCCTACTGCTTCTATTGATAATCATTATTCACACCATATATATGATAAATGCTTTTAATTTCTGTATTTAATGAGAATATTTTGATTCATGGGTAAAAGTTTTCAGAATAAGCAGAGACATTTTAGCCAGAGCACGATAATATTCCCACTTAATTAGAAGTTGATACTGCTGCCTAGCATAAATGAGGGAAACAGTCAAAATTTGAGATGTTGACTAAGTTAACTGACCTTAGCTCTTAGGAATGAAAATTTTGGCTTAGTCAGTGTAGCAGTTTCCAATACAGCTGAAGGTCCACTTGAAGGCAGGAATAAAGGTAGTAAGGAATGGAACATGGGAGTCACAAAAATAAGTTTCAGAAAGAATGAGGCCACTGATATTAAGTGGAAGCCTATAAAAAGTATCCTGTTTTTCCTTGCTTGCTAGACCCACATGCACAATACAAGACACCAAGCATTTATTATATATGATGTATATTTTACTTTTTACTTTTCTCTCTCTTTTCCCCACTCTTGTAATGAAATCAGAGGAGGACAGAGGCTAGTTGAATATTATATCATTAGAGGTCAGTGAACCCATAAAAGTACCTCTGGTTGTGACTTTGTACCCTGTCCTACTAAGAAGACATTACATAATCCTGTGAGCATTTTTAATTTTTTATTTATTTTTTGAAAGATTTGAGAGAGAGAGAAAGCGTGTGTGCACGAGTTGGGGAAAGGGCAGAAGGAGAGAATCTTTCAAGCAGACTCCATGCTGAGCACAGAGCCCTCCAAAGGGCTCAATCCCATGACCCATGAGATCATGGCATAAGCAGAAACCAAGAGCCTGATGCTTAAGCCAAGTGCTCCTGTGAGCATTTCTGAGAATTATTTAACAAACAGTGTAATGTGCAGGTATGTACATCCACATTTATTTGACAAGCAAGGGGTAGAATATAGGGAAAACTTTTTTAAATTATGGTTTTATTTCTTCAGCATTTATCCATATAAGGAATTGCTTCTGCTATCGGGAAAGGTAAATACATGAAATAATACAAAAAAGGCTCAACTCTTCCAGGAACTTGAATATTGCACAGAGCATTTGAAGGAAACTTGAGTTGAATTATCCTAAGAAATACTTCAAAGCACTTTCCACAATCTCCAACTACCCTAACAGCCCAAAGCTCCCTTACTTTATAGTTTTCATGTTATCTGGATTTTAAGATTCTCTTCAATTGTAACTTTCTTTCCAATAAATTTTTCTTATGTTAGATTTGGTTGCTAATTAATAAAGTCAGTGGAGGGAAAAGAGCTTTCCTATTTTGTGCCTGATTTTTGATGGATTGTATTTTCTTATGTCTGAGTTTGAATACTACATTCTGCTAATTTTCTACTAAATAGCCTGCATCACTCAGAAATCCTCTTGCCTTAATATAAAAGCGAACTTGATTTTCTGTGGCTTTTACAAATGTGAGACTGTTATTCTTACTTCATATTTGAGAGGTTGATTGGGGATTTTGAGTTGAAATATAATATGTAAATTTATAATTTTGCCTATGATATAGGCTTTAAGTTATTGTTTTCAAGCAGAATATCTGATTTCCATGATGGGTCACTGATGTTAAGTGGAAGCCTATATTTCACTTATACTGTATATATATATATAATAGAAAGGAGCAACAGGGAAGCTTTGAAAATGAGCATTGGTTCAGGAAATTAGTTCTATCTGCCATAAACCCTTTATAAAATAATCCACATCTGTTCTCTTTCATTCCTTAAATGCTAGGAGGTTCTGTTTTTGTCTGGTTTCTAGTTTAAAGAGACTCTGTTTTCTTTGGCATAACACTGATGGCAGCATATTTCACAGAGAACAAATAGTTGTTAATGTAAGAGCTATTGTCAGATTAGGAACACAGAAGAGGTTGTTGAAACAGATTTGTGATTGTTTCAGAATGGGCCCCAAAGTCATGGCCCAAGTAGACTTGCATAAAATGAACGATGTTCTGTGCATTCCGATACTCAGATCAACAAACTTACCAACTTATCTCTTCCCTCCACCACCGTCACCTGTCAATTCATTTTCCACAGTGCTGACAAAACTTTCTAGATTATATTTCTATTACTTCCTGACTAATATCCTTTTAAAATCATCCATCTGCCCTATAGGTAATGTCCAACCCCCTTTTCACCACTTCTTATTATATATCATGAAGAGTATTCATGAAAATTAAGTATGCAACATTTGGAAAAATATAAATGACCAAATCTGAAACGAAGAGTAGAAAGAAGAGCTACTGAAGAGATTAAAAAACTAAGAATCAGTAACCAAGGAATCTTCAGGAGGTAAAGAACATCCAGGGCAATGAAAAAAACAAACAACAACAAAAACCAATAGGAAGAACCAGTAAATGAATAGGGATCTATTTAAAGGAATTAATCTTACTCATATAACTTTGCATATACATTCCATGATAAACACCTGCCTTGTTTGGAAGATTTGTTTTCAGAAAAACGTTCTGAAATGTAGAACCTGAATAGATGTGTAAAGACAGTACACAGGTATGAAACTGAAAACACGGGAAACCAAGAAAATATAAAACTAATGTTATATTTTTTTTCTGAAAATGTATAATTTAGTACATATACTAAACAGATCAAGGGTATAATAAACCAGGTTATGGCAAAAAATTGAGGCTGCAATGTTTAGTAGAAAGAACCTTGATTAGAATTGTAAGTATCTGACCTTTGTATTGGCTCAGACACTGTCTAATATTATGGCAATATATAAGGCAAACAACTCTCTTAAATGTATCATTTGCACCTAAAAGAAACAACGTTGTAAAAGAAAGTGAATATATAGCCTGACAGGATTTTTTTTTTTAATAATCTATTATTCCGGGCAGTTGGATGGTTCAGTTGGTTGAGTATCCAACTCTTGGTTTCAGCTAAGGTCATGATATCAGGGTCCTGAAATCGAGCCCCACATTGCTCAGTGTGGAGTCTGCTTAAGATTCTCTCTTCCCTCTCCCTTTCTCCCTCCCCTCATGCATGTGCTTTCTTTCTCTAATAATTAAATCTTTAAAAAAAATCTATCACTCACTGGAAATGATTTAACTTCCTTATATTTTTTAGTCTATGAAAGTAAGGATAATTTAAGTTCATTAAATATTTGTCCCTTTTTTCTTATAGAAGTAACATTTAGATTTTACTCATGTATCCCAAAAGAAACAATCTGAATTGAATAGGAAGTGTTCCTGTTAATTTTAATAAGATAAATTTACATTATATTTATTCGTTTCATACCGTATTTTTTTCTAAGAGATTCTGTATACTCATTCATAAATACACCTCTTCCTAGAATCAATGACTAACAAAAACTGAGCAGAAATGAATTCTAGAGATTGTAAAATACAAGGAGACTGGGGAGTAGAAACACAGGGTTTTCATCAGCCATGAGGAACAGTCTGACACTTTCTAGTGGACAAGAAATTCATCTTTTAATGTGTATTAATCAGGCATATAATGAAAATTATAATTCAGAAAGATGTGACTATATGCAATGCAAAAAACAGATTGCACTATGACAATTCTGAGGCAAGAGGCAAATTTAGTTGCTGTGAAAAAACCCAGTAAAGAAATGACCATGTTCAAAACTAACACTTGGAGTTAAATACCGTATTGTACGGACAGAGGTTTCTGTGATCTGTCTTGCACAACCGACCACTCCACCTGCGCGCATACAGGCTAAGGAATGTTGTTTATGAGACGTGTACTGCACAAATGACCTTGGGAGTCTGATTAGTTGACATTAGCTGGCCTCCAGGTCGGAATTGGACCTTCTGGTCTGGACACGAAGAGCTGTAAATTTTACCTTAACATTCCCTCGGGCTTCAGGCTGGGCTGGCCCCCAGGAATGGAACCCAGGAGGGGAAGAGGAAAGCCCACCTAGCCCAGGCTCCTTGAATTTGTAAGGACACGGTAATATAGGAATGCAGGTCACTCCAAACTGCACACAGACAAACATGTTTAACTTCAAACCCCCATTTATTTGCCCTATAAATACAACCCTTCTGGGGATGGTCAGTTGGAAGTCTCACCAAAGGGGAGGATCTTTGCCCATGACTCTGCATTAGGACTCCAGCTTGGCTGTCTCCACCAGGTTATCTCAGCTAATGGGGTGGGAGATTGTACAGGATGTGATGTAACTGGGTCTTATTCTCCTTTACTGCTTACTATTGCCCTCATCTTTGTGCAGATTTCCCTTTTCTTCTGTTTCTATTAGATTTTTATAGTATTAATAAAGTGTTTTCCCCTTTGAAACTGCGAGTATGGCTTTCACGATTTTATTCTTCAGAAAGAAGACACAGACCCATATCCCTGGCAACTGGGAATGGAAAGTTGATCAGAAAAAGAATTCTGTCATGACCCCCCAAAAGCAAATTTCCAGGAAGGCATTCTGGAATTATTTACATCATCTCCCAAATGGCAAGGATCAAATTGCTAGAAATAAGACGCAAGTCCTACAGATGTTCTACAGTTTTGCTACTTAAAATGTGTTTCCTGAACTGGCAACACGGGCTTCACCTGGAGGCTTACCAGGAATTCAGAGTCATAGACCTTACAATAAAACTACTGCATCTGACTCAGAATTTTCCCATTATACAGGTGACCTAAATGATCACTGGAAACAGAGGTGACCTCCTTACCATCACTCACAGTCACTACTCACCTGAGAAACTTGTTTCTTGTCTCTAACTTTAGTTTCTGCAAATCTAAAGCTTCTGGTTCCCAGAAATGGGATGGCCCACATACCACTGGACAGAGCATGCAACCCACATTAAAGTTAAAGCTACTACTGCTAATGCTCATTTGGGCTCTTCCAAAGCAGGCATGTACATAAAGAAAGGGGTTACTGGGTGTCTGTGTGGCTCATTCGGTTGGGCGTCTGCCTTTGGCTCAGATCATGACCCCAGGTTCCTGGGATTGAGCCGGGAGTCTGCTTCCCCCTCTGTGCTTCTCCCACCTCTTGTGCTCATGACCTCTCATTCTCTCTCTCTCTCTCTCTCTCTCTCTCAAAAATAAATAAAATCTGAAAAAAAAGGAGTTACTTTACAATCAAGAGAAATGACCTTTATTATTATAAAGAAGTGTTTCTGCCACAAAATGTGGTGAGAGTATTTCTTAAATGTAGTGGATTCCACGAATGTGTGCTTGAATACGCAACTGCAGCAGTGATGACCTGACAGAACACTGTAGTTGGGGGCTCATATCCCCAGGGATAAAGATCTAGGTTCCCTGCTGAGCAAGAGACCCAGACCAGCAGGTATGCTGCTGAGAGTAAAGAATTCTAGAATAGCTGGTAAAGGGAGGTGATGGCTGCTGATTACTGACTTGGGACCAACTTCATCAATCAACAGGAAATGTTAATTGGCTCAATAAACTTTTCTTTTTTAAGCAATTAATACCCACTACCTAGGGAATCAGCAATAGTACACTATAAACTTAGTATGTGGTACCTGACAGGCTCTGTAGATTGCCTGTAGCAGATGGACTGTAACAGATCCTGCACCTGACCCATCCATATCCTCTCCACTTCTATTTCCATAAATACTGGCCCACCTTCTAGCTACCAACACTTAGGTGTTTTTGACTGAAATTTTTCTTGACACTATATTCCTCTCTGTCTGCAAATAGGCCATTAGTATGGGGCATTACCAACTTTACAAGTCACCTACTGGTGGATAAATACACCTACTTTCTTGCAGCTCTGCTTATATAACTGAACCATACATTCTACTCTGACTCTAAGAATTAGCCCACAGAATTTTTTCCAGTTGCTCATAGTAGTAACATCTGATAATGCACTTTTTGTCATCCTTCCCCTCCTTATCTCATTTTACACTCACCACTCTTTCTTGAGATCCTTTCACATGTAAAACACTAGCACCAAATCAGTATCTCAGGGGACTCCAAAAAAAGATGAATGCCATTATTATATAGTTACATTACAGTCATGAACTTGGAAGATATTGCTTATGGAGACTTGGTAAATGATATAGGTACAAAGAGATTCACAATAAGAAACACCAACATTTAAGGACAAGGGAAAAATGTCTACAATAATCCTAGAAAACAATCAGTAAAATAGGAGAAAAATTGAGAATCTGCTGTCAATAAGCTAAAATTTGAAAAGAAAGGCAGGAAACATACAGTGCTACAATTGCAGAAATGTGAAGTCTTTTACCTAAAAATTCCTTATTGTTTTCAGCACCACTGATAATATCTGTGGCATGTATAGCCAGGGGTGAGATTCTAGTCAATGAGAGATAAAATAGGTTAATTTGGTAGATGAATGACAGAGAAGGGAATGGAGAAAAGCAAAATTTGTTGGCAAAGGAAAGGTGAGAGAAAATTTTGAAGAGGTGAAAATAGTGAAGATAGATAACTAATGACAAAAAATATAAGGGGACACAAGGGGTATCAGATGAAAGATACCTGGGTGAGAGAATAGTGTGACAAAGAAATATGAAATGGTAATAGTCTGGAGCAAAGAGTATTGAAACTGAACTTTAAAAAAGTAGAGGTTGAAAAAACATTTTTTCTATAAAGATATACTTTTCTAATGAAAATGGGATTTTTATAACATGCAATCATACAAACTTAAACTCCCTTCAGGATGTGACACAATATAAGGTCCTTCTTCAAATAGAGGAACTACATTAAAAAAAAAATACTTAATAAGATACTTTTTTTTAACCTGAATTCCAGGTAGTCATTGTCTAAATAACTTAAGACTTATGAAGTAAATATAAAGTCTCCACTTAATTAAAGCTCAATGAGCCAAAGCCTGAGGGGATCCTTGAGTAATTGACATTTGCCAAAATTACTCCAAACGGGTCAGGTGGTAGAGAAAAGTCAAGTAATTCATGCAGAATTTTGGTACTAAATAGTGCTGCTTGGTGACCTTTATCCTAGGTTTACTAAGTAACTATCATTGTTTCATTTAACTTTTTATTTATTTTTACTTACTGACTTATTTTTAACTTATAAATTATGACCTGCGTACAAAGATGAATGATTCATAAATGCTGATATCGATTAATTATCATGAAGTGAATAGGTGTATGGCCACTACTCAAGAAGAAAAAGCGCGGAGGACCTGGGTGGTTCAGTGGGTTAAGCCTCTGCCTTCGGCTCAGGTCATGATCTCAGGGTCCTAGGATCCAGCCCCGCATCGGGCTCTCTCTCTCTCTGCCTGCCTCTCTGTCTACTTGTGATCTCTCTCTCTCTCTCTCTCTGTCAAATAAATAAAAATAAATTCTTAGGAAAAAAAAAAAAAAGAAGGAAAAGTGCATGGCCAGGAACCCAGAAACCACCTTTTTTCATCTTCAATCAATATCCATTCCCTTCTCAAAGCAACTACCATTCTAACACTATATTACAGAACTGTCTGATTTTGCTCTTAACCAGAATCATATAGAATGCTGTATAATATGACTTGGGTCCAAATTAATTCTGTAAAATTAATCCATGCTGTTGCACACAGATGTAGTGTATTACTTTAATTGAACTAGAATAGCCTATATAATGTGAATACAGTATAATTTATTCATCCATTCTATTTTTTTTTTAAGGGAGGAATGGGGGGTGGGCCAGGGGTTGAGGGAGAGGGAGAGAGAATCTCAACTGCACACCTACCCCACCACGGAGCTCCACACAAAGGGGAGCCCTATGTGGGGTTCCCACCAGGAGCACCACATGGGGCAAGATCTCACAACCCTGAGATCATGACCTGAAACGAAATCAAGAGTCAGAAGCTTAACCAACTGAGCCACCTAGGCACCTCTGTTTTGAACATTTTTGCACATGTCTCTTGGTGCACACGGAATTATGAGGTGACCGATTACACAGTCTGTACCACAACTTTACTAGGCAATGTCGTCAGTGTTTGACAGCTTCAGTTACGCACCCAGCTTGGTCTTGACAGCTATTTTTTAGCTATTTTGGTTTGGCATTTATCCAATATATATATTCCCATTACCGAAAAAGGTCTTTTGGATTTAACATGTTACATCAGGTATGTTAAAAGGATCCCAGACTCACCAGTAAATGTAAATCAAATCTATCATCAGCACAGTTGAGTACAGATCACTAATATTTGAGCATTTTAAACTAGAAAAGATCTTCTACTTGTTCTAACATAACCATTGTGTAGATATAACACAACGGTTATATCTTTGGAGTCAGATTGGAGTTAGATTGGAGTTAGACCTGAAGCCTACAGGCAAATTACGTAACATCTCTGAATATAACTTCTTATTTAAAATAAAATTAACAGGATCACCCTCATAATTTTAATTAAAAATATCTATGAAATAATGGAATGGAATGCCCTTTTATGTGGTCAGTAGATCTCATATTCTTTACCCCTTTATTTTGCAAATGT
The DNA here is from genome assembly GCA_028533885.1 of Nasua narica. Classification (NCBI taxonomy): domain Eukaryota; kingdom Metazoa; phylum Chordata; class Mammalia; order Carnivora; family Procyonidae; genus Nasua; species Nasua narica. Next base: position 18,106,542 of record CM052810.1, read on the forward strand.
AGAAAGAGGAACAGAGACTTTAACTAAATCTACATTACCAAAAAAGGTCCTTACACAGATTGTCTGAGGGTAAAAACAGAACTTCCTAATTCACTTCCCCCTCAAGTAGTCTAATGAACTCTGTGATTTAAACTGCACACAAAACAAAGAAGAAAAACTTTATTGGAGTAAAGCCTTGATACATTACGATATCCAAATCTGTGGAACTTCTATTAAACTTTCATTATTAAATATATGATACTCTGAAAAAGAATGATAATGTTATTAGAAATACAAAGATACATTTTTAGATTTTATATAAAATTATTTTCTATTTATTAAAAATATTCATTAAATTTTTATTTTACCAATTACTTATAAAGGTCAAACTTTGACAGTTTTACATCTCAGGCCTAAGGCTTCACTCACCATCTTTGGGATACCTTTATTGTCTCCAGTTACTTACAAAAGACACCTCCATTTACATGCCTGGAATTTTTTTTTTTGCCTCTAACATGATCCCATTCTTTCTCCTATGTATTTGTTTGTCTTTTTATAACATAACAACAGGGCTTAGAAAAAAGGTATAAATCAATGTCTAACAAGCGAGTTTTGAGAAAGCATTTTTCTTCCTATTACTGCCTGGCATTTCCAAACCTCTGAACAATTAACCAGGGTACTGTAGTTAGCCAGAGGGAGGCTAAGTTAAGTCAGAAGAGCTGGCTTAATGAGAACCCACAGGCATCGTCAACAGGAGCAACTAGCAGCTCATCTGGGCTGTGAAAACGGGAGATGGACTCCACAAGAATATTCTGGTGCCAGCACTGGGCTCCGTCATCTCAGCACCAATGAGAAAAAGAGAGCAATTTCTTCTACAGAGAAAGATTTAATTTAGATTTAGTGTCCATCATTCAAATGGCCTTTTTTTTTTTTTTTTTGGAGCCCCTTACACATTCCAAAAACATCTCTTTTGCTGCAGGGCTTACAAAATACATCTCATCAGCACTGTGCATCAAAGCCCAGCACTTTGACTCTATTAAACATATGCAGCAAATTTTTTATCCATGTTCTTATGATTCTTTTCTTCCAGTAAAGAATAGTTACCTTTTGATGTTAAATTCTCATTGCTATTAACCAATTAGTTTATTTTCATCCTTGCTTCTCAATCCTACCATTCCTAAGGGTTTTGTGTGTTTTACTTAACTCCTTGGGTCCACAAACATTACCTTAGTACGTATTTTCAACACAACACTTGCAATTATTTTATCCCATAGAACACCTGACTAAAACATCAAACACATTTTCTTCCGGGTTTGTTCACATGATAATCTGAAAGACTAAAACAATAATTTATTTATTTATCTATCTATCTATCTATTTATTTAAGATTTTATTTATTTGACAGAGAGGAGAGAAACCACAAGTAGGCAGAGAGGCAGGCAGAGAGAGAGGGGGAAGCAGGCTAGATCCCAGGACCCTGAGATCATGACCTGAGCTGAAGGCAGAGGCTTTAACCCAGTGAGCCACCCAGGCGTCCCTAAAGCAACAGTTAAAAAATAAAATAAAATAAAAAAAACATGGAGTAGGTGGCTGTTAAGATGCTCAGGACATTTTTCCTCTGAAGGTTATATTGATAATACAAATTTAAGATAACCTGTATGCTTAATGAGAACAATTAACCTGTCAATTTGCTATACTCTTATATCTGACCTTCTATGGATGAAGTTATCACCTAACTAACACTTTTATTAGCTTTTGATTTTTTTTTATAATGCACATTTTAAAGTGACAATAAGTCACACACCATGGCCTAATGATGCTATTAAAATTCAAACCACTGCTCATAAAACAGTTTAAGTCTCTTTGCCCTTTATGAGCCAGATTTCTGTAGATCTATCAGTTGGAGGTGGAGAAGTATAAAGGTGTCTCCAGGCTTTTCTCAGCAGGTAAGCATGTTTCTTGAATATTCACTGGCACCAATTCCTTCTGTGCCACTGATTCACTTGGTGGCCCATGAATATAGAGGCAGAGGAGCTCAGTCTTCATTGACGACTCTGGCTGCGTCTTTGCTTTCCTTCATCAAGATCTAATTTCTACTTTTTGAGCTTCATCTTCTGCAGCCTTTCCAGGAAATGTGTTTGGATCAGATGTTTCTTTAAAAGAAACCATTACTGGGGCACCTGGGTGGCTCAGTGGGGTAAAGCCTCTGCCTTCGGCTCAGGTCATGATCTCAGGGTCCTGGGACTGAGCCCTGCATCCACCTCTCTACTCAGCAGGGAGTCTGCTTCCCTCTCTCTCTCTCTGCCTGCCTCTCTGCCTACTTGTGACCTCTCTCTCTGTCAAATAAATAAATAAAATCTTTTAAAAAAATTTTAAAAAAGTGAAAGAAACTATTACCAAAGTTCTTATGTCAAGTGACTTAAAATATCTCCAACACTTCTTAGAGACAGTGACTGCACAAGTGCTTATAAGTCTTCATGAAAAGAACTAAGGGGCACGTTTAATGTATAATACCAGTGACATTTCAGATGTTTTCATGAAACAGAGCTTGCAACATACATTGACGATCCTCTTTAATTTACATGTACTAAACAAACGAGCTTCCAGAGAGTGTGTTCTATTGTAAGTGATATTTTAGTCTCAATTCAAACCTGATGCTTCTAACCTAGTAGACCTTACACATTCATTTTCAGTTTCACTCAAAACTTAAATTGTCACCCACATTCAAAAATAGTGTTTTTTTTTAAGGTAAAAAAATCAAAGGTAATCCTCTAAAAAGGCCCATACCATTTTCTCCAAAGTCATACTGTTCCAACAATCTCACATACTTAAGAAGGAATCAGATTATATTGAAAGTCTTATCTGTACTTATGAAGTATATTTTCTTGGCTTATTTCTAAAATGCCACTACAATTACATATAAAGATTGTGTGTGTGCATCTTTTCAGTGAATAAACACACTCTCATCTTCAAATAATTTTCCTCTAACCTCTTATTCCACATTCCTTCATAGATTTAATTGAAAGAGCACTGTAAGATCTATTAATGGAAAACAATGCCAATATAATTGAAAGGCATGTATCTGTCAGGAAGCCGATTTAGTACCATCAGCCTAAATCTGACATGAATTACTTGACTCCTCTATACCACCTGACTTGTCTAGCGTAATTCTGGCAAACGTCAATTGTTCAATGATCTCTTTAGAAGTTTTACAGTTTTCGATTTTATTAATTATGTAGTATTTATTTTATTTTCACAACAGTATTGTAAAGTAGGCAAAGGAGATACTTCTACTCCAAGTTTAACGGGTATAGGAACTGAAGCGTTGGAATATTCAAACATATTTTTTAAAAGATTTTATTTTATTTATTTGATAGAGAGAGATCACAAGTAGGCAGAGAGGTAGGCAGAGGGAGAAGGGGAAGCAGGCTCCCCGCTGAGCAGAGAGCCCAATATGGAGCTTAATCCCAGGACCCCGAGATCATGACCTGAGCAGAAGGCAGAAGCTTTAACCCACTGAGACACCCAGGCACCCCCAAACATATTTTTTAAAGTCATCTATCAGGCTGCCCAGTGGCACATTAAAGAAAAAATCCAAATAGCTGGAATTTAAATAAAAAAACAACTTGTTTCTAGAATACATATGACTTAAGTACTGTCAGTCTAGGTTTGGTATGGCAACTCCATGGTATTTTTCAGTTCCCATACTCTTACTTGCTACCCAAGAGCTAAGACATAGTGCTTGCCTTTATGGCTCAATGTAGCAGCTGAAGTTCCAATGGAAGAAGTAATACATCTGTATTCATACTTATGCCATTGTCCAAAACTTAGTATCATGACCACATTTAGCTGCAAATGAAGTTAAAAAATACTGTAATTTCAGTGCTTGAAAATAATCAGTGCAGACTGAAATAAAGGATGAGATCACATTTTTGAGTAGGCAACTAAAATAATTTTCAAATATGACTGTATCAGAACATACAAGTCTCTAGGTTTAGAATCTTCTCTATTGTTAGTCTTCCCTACATATTTCATAATTATTTGCCATTCTCTCCAAATCCAAACTCTGTATTTATAAATGCTTTTGCATGCCCTTATAGTTCAGATAAATACACAAGTAGGGAAATCTAATATTAGCAGGCAGCTAAAAAAAAGTATATATTATTCTTATTATATATGATACAGTAATATGCTAAAACATATATATCTAATCACATATATTTTATATGTGAGAAATATGCGTAGGTAAATAAATTTAAAGCAATTTCTCATAATACAAATAAAAACAATTTATTATAATGAAACATTTTTTAATTAAATTTCAATTTATTTACTTCTGTGCAAATCTACACTTGTCACTTTAAAAAACAGAAGCCAGAGAAGCAATAAAAATACATTCTAAAAGGGCGCCTGGGTGGCTCAGTTGGTTGAGCGACTGCCTTCGGCTCAGGTCATGATCCCGGAGTCCCGGGATCGAGTCCCATATCAGACTCCCGGCTCTGCGGGAAGTCTGCTTCTCCCTCTGACCTTCTCCCCTCTCTTTCTCAGTCTCTCTCTCTCTAATAAATAAATAAATAATCTTAAAAAAATAAAAAAAATAAATAAAAATACATTATAAGAACACAAATGTATAAAATCAATATCTAATAGAATATATTACGTGTATTTAATGTCTGTGTATTATCCTTATGTCTGGATTCCATATAAATGACCTTACAAAATATTTAATGGTCAGTTCAGTACCTGGTGTGGTTAGGATCTGCTATACATCAGACTTTAGTTCAGTAACTAGCAATGACAAAAACATTAACAGCCCAATTTAAGTGCTAGTGATGAATATGGTTTTCAAATACTACAGAAGTTTATTTTACATTTGCATTCCATTTTAAGTAAAAAATATTTTCCCCCTAAGGAAAAATTTTAATGTATTTAATTTTCTCTTAAGTGGGTATCTTTAGACTCCAATATTTGTTAAAAGCCAGTGATATTCCCTTGTGTGTGGGCAAAATTTATTCTTTAGAGTTTGATGCTCCCTCAGGAATTTTTTCCAACTTTCTATCTTCCTATAATCTAGTTATAAAAATAATATACTGCTATTTTCCTTCGAGATTTCATCCAAAATATATTCTTAGTTTTACCACAAAGAAAAAAATATCGTACAATTTTAATTCTTCTCAGTAAAAATTATATAGGACACAAAATTCAAATTATAAAGTTATGAAAATCTCACCCAACTTGATACATATTCCATTTAAAAGGGGTCCTATCATTAACTAGAACAGAAACCATGGTCTTAATTTGTCAATTCAGAAAACTTAAAATGTTACTATAATTTAGTACACATTTAACAAAGAGTTTATCAAACATAATCAAGCTTATTATTTCCATTTTGCCTTAGGAGAAAATTAGCAGAGAATTTAAGAAGGTCCTTAAGTAAATCTAACTTGACCAACCTGACTCAAAAGGTTAATCTTACTGCATATCTATCTAGCACAATGAGAACCAGAATAGTCACTTTAGACAAATTGAGAGACCTAAAAGAGCTCCAAATATAGCAAGAATGTTCTTTAGCTAATACGGACAGATTTCTACTTTCGGCTATAAGAAACAGCTTTATACTAGACCAATTCTCACTGCAGGAACAACAAAAGAAGCAGGATCACATTTTTAAAAATCAGTTTGATGTCATTAGGGATTTGCAAATTAGAACACTGAGCTGGGGCACCTGGGTGGCTCAGTTGGTTGAGCTGCTGCCTTTGGCTCGGGTCGTGATCTCAGGGTCCCGGGATCGAGCCCCGCATCAGGCTCTCTGCTCAGCGGGGAGCCTGCTTCCTCCTCTCTCTCTGACAGCCTCTCTGCCTCTTGTGATCTCTCTCTCTGTATTGAGTAAATGGGTAAAATCTTTAAAAAACAAAAAACAAAACACTGAGCTACCTGTATGTACTAAAGACAGTGACTAAACTCCAAGACACTGACAACACTAAATGCTGGCAATGATGTACAGCAACAGTCACTCTCATTCATTGCTGGTAGGAATGCAAAAATGGAACAACCACTTTGGAAAATAGTTTGACTCATACAAAACTCCTCATACTCTTACCATAACAACACAGTAATCAAAAAAGTTGAAAACTTACATCCACAAAAGATGTCACCAAAGGAGTTGAAAATTCACATACAAAAACCTGTACATGAATATTTGTATAAGATTTGTAACTGTCAAAGCTGGGAAGCAATCAAGATGCCTCTTAATACATAAATTGATAAACATTCTGTGTTGTACCCATACAATGGTGTATTATTTAGTGATCAAAAGAAATGAGCTATCGAGGCACAAAAAAGATACAAAGAAACCTTAAATGCATATTGTTACTTGAAAGAAGTTAATTTGAAAAGGCTACAAACACATTCCACCTATAATGAAATTGTGGAAAAAGTCAAACTAAGTAGATAGTAAAAAGGTCAATGGTTTACAGATGTTGGGGCAAGGGAAAATGAGATGAATAGGCAGAACACAGATTTTTAGGGCAATTATTTTTTATACTATAATGGTGGACATCTGTCATTATACATTTGTCAAAACCCACAGAATGTATAATACAGAGTGAACCCTAGTATAAGCTATTAATTCTAATTAAAAATAATATATACATGTTGGCTCATTAATTGTAAAAAATATACCGTACTAATGCAAGATATCCATTATAGTGAAATTGGGGTATGGAGTAGTGCAAGGACTTATAAGATAATTCCCTGTGCTTTTTAAAACATTTTCCTGTAAATCTAAAACTACTTTAAAAATATTTAATTATTTTATTTTTTTATTTTTTAAAAAAATATCTAATTATTTAAAAAACACACAAAAGTATCCTCAAAATGCGGTATTATATTCCTTTCATGAAGCTGTAGGCAGAATTGTTACTTTGAGTATTAAAGCAGAGTCAAAAACACAAAATATGGTTTATAAACCAATGCCTGATTAACACTTCAAACAAATTTATCTCTCATCATGCTTTAAAAATTCTTAATTTGTGTCATCTTAAGCAGTAAATGTATTTTATTTACAGTTTTCTAAGCATCATGTATTAAAATTATCCAGAGATGTAAAACCGATAGGATATAAAGAGTACGGTACTGGCATAAAAACAGACACATATATCAATGAAACAGAATTGAGAACCCAGAAGTAAACACACACACATATGGCCAATTAATCTACAACAAAGATGGGCGCCTGGGTGGCTCAGTTGGTTGAGCAACTGCCTTCGGCTCAGGTCATGATCCTTGAGTTCCGGGATCGAGTCCCACATCGGGCTCCCGGCTCCATGGGAAGTCTGCTTCTTCCTCTAAGCTTCTCTCCTCTGATGCTCTCTATCACGTTCTCTGTCTCTCAAATAAATAAATAAAACCTTTAAAAAAAATCTACAACAAAGGAAGGAGGCAAGAACATACAATGGGGAAAGAAGACTCCTATTCATAAATGCTGTTAGGAAAACTTGACAGCCACAGACGAAAGAACAAAATTAGACTACGATCTTACACCATATACAAAAATTAACTCCGAATGGATTAAGAACTTGAATATAAGACCTGAATCTATGAAAGTCCTAGAAGAAAGCATAGGCGGTGAGCTCCTTGAGGTTAGTTAGTCTTGGTGATGATGTTTTGGATCTTAAAAGGTAACAAAAACAAAAATAAACAAGTGGGACTACTTAAAACTAAAAAGCTTCTGCACAGCAAAGGAAACCATTAACAAAACAAAAAGACAACCAACTGAATGAGAGACTATTTTCTGTTTCAGAGAAGGCACACAGATGGCCAACATGCACATGAAAAGATGATCAACATTACTAATTATCTAGAAAATGCAAATCAAAACTATAATGAAACATCACGTCATGTCTGCTAGAATAACTAATATCAAAAAGACAAAAACTGTGGGCAAGGATGTGGAGAAAACGAAATCCTTAGACACTGTTGATGGGTATGCAAACGAGTGCAGCCACCATGTAAAACAATATGGGGGTTCCTCAAAAAAATAAAGAAAGAAAGACCAAATGACCCAGAAATTCCACTTTTGTTGGAAACAAAAACAAAAACACAAATTGAAAAAGATACATTGACCCCTATGTCCACTGAAACATTATTTATAATAGCCAAGATATGGAAGAAACTGAGTCCATACATGGAGGAGTGCATAAAAAAGATTGTTGTGTGTGTGTGTGTATACACACACGTATACAAATGCAATGGAATGTTACATATGAAATCTTGTCATGTGCCATAACAAAATGAATGGACCTTGAGGATACTAATGCTAAATAAAATAAGTCAAAGACAAATACCACATGGTTTCACTTATATGCAGAATCTAACAAGACAAATTACAAAACAAAACTCAAAGATATAGAGAACAGATTTGTGGTTGCCTGATGAGAGAGATTTTGGAGGGTGGGTGAAATAGTGATCGGGTCAAGAATTATCAATAAGTCATGGGAATGTAATCCAATATATAGCATTGTAACTATCGCTCATACTGAACTGCATATTTGAAAATTGCTAAAAAAGTACATCATAAAAGTGTTCATTGCAAGAAAAAATTATTTGTAACTTTGGTGACTGATGTTAACCAGACTTAGTGCTATGATCATGTTTCAGCGTACACAAATCATTATACTGTACACCTGTTTTATGCTAGTCTCAGCCTATCAATAAGCAATGCTATGGTTGGACCAGCCTTTCCAGTTCTCCTTATTGCAAGATGCCCTTCAGTCATAACAATCAGGAACCTTTGGAAAATAAATGGCCATTACTTAAGAGACCTAGAAATCATACAACATACCAAGGTTACAAAGTGAAGTCACAGCTAGATAGAAATAGCATGCAAAAGTACCTACTGGTTCTGTTTTCATTGGGGTCGAACGTGGGGGCTTATGGTTTCATGCGTTCAGACTTTATTGGTGAATTTAAACCATAAGAACAGGAATTTAAAGCATGGGAAGAGGAAAACAAGGGGTCAAAATGGTCAGCTATAGAAGCCAACCAAGATCTCTAAACAAAGGTGTCTCAGTCAGGGAGAGGCAGCCTGGGTTTTTATTTAGTCTTATAGCTGGCCATGTGTTTATTAGAGATAACCCTCTTTGAAGTTGATGCCTCAGCATTGAAAACTAAAGTCAGGCATTTATTTGCATTACAAAAAAGAAAAAAAAGAAAACAGGATTTACACCACAGTGCCTGGAATTAATATAATGCTATATATTACTCAATACAAATTAATAAAGCTTCAGTATTTGCACACTTGAAAGACAAGTAAATATCCTCATATACATCACAAGACTCTTTTTTTTCTGTGATATGCCACATGCAAAAAGAGTTGACAATGTATTTACAAAATTTAAAATGACTACCTTTTATCCATACAACCAGGCATATAGAATATTGGCAGTACTTAGTCCAGCCTTATGTGATCCTGAGCTTATCTCAATCACCCACCTCGGCCTCATCCAGACAGTGCCTCTTTCCTAATTTGTTTTCTGTGCGAGCCATTATCCCTGCTTTTCTTTATAGTTTTACTACATGTATAGGCATGTCATGCTCACACGTTTGTATGTTGCTGTTTCTACATGTTATTAAGGAAATCTTAGAGTACATGTTCTGCTATCTCTTGATCTTTATGTTCAACACGACATGTTTTACAATTCCTTCATGTGGTAAAATACTGAGCTCTAGTCGACTATTTTCAATGATACAGAATACTCTATAAACTTTTTACCAACATTTTATGAACATGCCCAGAATTATTTATATTGCTATCAGTGGGTATTTGGTTTCCAGTTTTAAGCATCTGATCTTGAACATGTGTAAGCATTCTGTAATTGTTTGCTGTTACACATTTTTAAAAGCCTCACACATAAACACACACCCTCCCCACACAGGCAACTTCATCTTGCAAGTCGTGTGAAACTTCGTAATTTTACCTATCGTAGGGGATACCATTTCTCACTTACCTAACACTTATTATTGTCCAGCTTTTCCAAGGTTTACCAAAATGTTTTTTTATGATATTTATTGTGGCTTTAGGTATCACTGTTTCCATCACCTTTCATCCACCCTTTTGGTGAGGGAGAGATTCCACCCTGGGGTGAAGAAAATAGAGTCTAATTCATGACACTGGACATTAGAAAGATGATTTCAAGACTAGTTTTTAGTTTACTAGCTTACCACATGAATTCAGAGCACAGCTGTGGGAATCACAGCATGTCATGCAGGGTCACGTGGGTGAGTGCTGCACTTGGGATCATAGTGAAAAGTCAGGGGCCCTGGAGGACAGAGTTCATAGCATCAAGAGGTGCATACCCATTGGATCCTGCTGGAAGATGTGACCAGTTGGTTCCAAAGTTCTGAGGGCTGGTGAGGAACAAGCCTGTTACCCAGGGATAAGGGTAACAAGACATAAACTTACTGCATTTGGTATTAAGAGCTTTCTAGCAAAGGAACCATGAGGGAAGAGTGAGAAGGGGAAGTTGTAGTCAGGCCACAGTCCTCAAGACCTGTCATGAGATCAACTGTCATGGCAGCACATTTTTAGTATTTGACCGCCCCACAGTCACTTACTCTTATATGTTTCTTGGTCACTTATTGATATTCTGTGGAATGCCTGTTGTTGGCTTTTTTTCTATTTATAGTCACTTTTTATATATTGCTAATTCAGATATCCTTTATATTCTGGCTACTATTATTGCAATAGCTTTCTTTTTTGCAATATTTTATTTCTTATCTCTTTCATTTCATGTATCTTTTATGTACAAATTCTTAAATATTAACATATATTAAAATTTCCCCATGTTGACAAGTTTTGTGTTATAATACATACTTCTGGGGCAAACCAGTTAAGCACCTGCCTTTGGCTCAGGTCATGATCCCAGGATTCTGGAATTGAGCTCTGTATTAGGCTCCTCATTTGGTGAGAAGTCTACTTCTCTCTCTCCATGTGGTCACCTGCTCTTTCTCTAATGAATAAATAAATCTTAAAAAATAATAATAATACATCCTTCTAAAACATACAATTGTCACTAACCTTGCCACGGAATTTATTTTTGTGAATGATTGACAGTAAAAATCAAACCTGATTTTCTCATTTATAAGGCCAGCTCTGCAATTAATCAAATATGTGTATTTATAGATCTATTTTGAGGTCGTTTTGCCTTTTCAATGCTTTTTATTCCTATCCCTATACCAACGGAACACAATATTGATATGGTCATAAATCCCTATATGTTTTAAGGCAAATTATCTAGCCATTTTCCTAATTTTCTTCTTGGCTATCATTGATACTTTCCTCTTCTTTATGATATTAGTGTGAGCTTGTCAAGTTACAGAAATCCCTTCTGGAAGTTTGATTGCATAATATTGAAAATATGTTTTGTTTTTCTTCTTTGAAATGCTCTCAGCTCCCTAATGATTTTTGTTTTGTTTTTTTAAATCCATGAGTAGAAGGTAACAGAGGTCCCCGCACACATTAAAAACAAAATAATTAATTAAAAAAAATGAAAATAGAAACAACAAAGACCAAAACCAAAACCAAAAAAACAAAAACCAAAAATCAAAAACCAAAAAAAAAAAAAAAAAACCCAAAGAGGTACCATACAGTTTCATAATCATTTCATCAGAATGTACAGGAGTTTCTCTGCCTCCTTAACTTACTCTCAAATTCTTCTCTTTCCTCCTGACAGTCGTATTTTGTTTTGCTATTCTATTCATGTTCACCCCCTATTATATTAAAAAAAAAAAGTTCTACTCTATTTCCTGAAACATTTTTAGTTATTAATTCATCATTAGCATAAATTCAGTCAATGTTAAAAAAAATCCAGTTCATTGGGGTGCCTGGGTGGCTCAGTGGGTTAAAGCCTCTGCCTTCGGCTCGGGTCATGATCTCAGGGTCCTGGTATCGACTCCTACATCGGGCTCTCTGCTCAGTGGGAAGCCTGCTTCCCCCTTTCTCTCTGCCTGCCTCTCTGCCTACTTGTAATTGCTCTCTCTTTGTCAAATAACTAAATAAAATCTCTTTTTTTTCAAGATTTTATTTAGTTATTTGACAGAGAGAGATCACAGGTAGGCAGAGAGGCAGGCAGAGAGGAGAAAGTAGGCTCCCTGCTGATCATAGAGCCTGATGCAGGGCTTGATCTTATGACCTGAGCCTAGGGCAGAGGCTTTAACCCACTGAGCCACTCAGGCACCCCTAAATAAAATCTTAAAAAAAAATCCAGTTCAGTATCTGTTGAGTGTTAATCTACAATAATATATAAACTATGAAAATTAATTTACTTTCTTATCCTTAGTTTATTCATTAAATTGTACTCAATATTTAAATTTAAAATTCCAAAGAGGATCTCAATTATATTTATTCCTGATACTTAATTATCTTAGAGTACTTTTATGTCAGCGATAAAATTAATTTAAGTTATATTCCATGTTTACAAAATCCATATTCCAACTTTATTATGATGGGCATGAAGGGATATGAGCAAGTAGTCGAGTGCATTAACAAGTTATACTAGCCACTCCGCCCTTATAGCTAAAGTGCATTTACATGTATCTTATGATAGGTGTCTATTTCAGTGTTTACATATAATGGTAGCAATATATTTACTGTATGATGCTGATGAAAATTTAGGGAATTAATAGATGTCCTAAACTGTTTTTCAGAAAAATAATCATGTTTTATGTAAATATTTAAAACTCATTCAAAAGTCAATTACAGTTGTCTTTTTATATTTGCACAGTTTCAAATTTTAAAGCTAAAAGGCCAATACTATGGTTTACTGTATGAATGTGATAATAATTAGGATTTTGAAAATGCACATAAATAGCAATATGATTTCTATTTAAGGCTGAATTTACAGAAGAATTGGAAGTACAATTAATACTCTGAATTTCTGGGTACTTAAAATTCAGGTTTATCCCTTCAAATGGAGTAACTAGAATTTTCATTGTGGTTAAAAATAACAGTCAATGGAAGTATTTTTATTTGACATTATTTAGCACTGTTTTTTCCTTCAAAATAAATTCTAATTTGTTTCTGTTTTATTCTTTTTATCAAATAAATATTCACTTCTACCAAATTTCTTGGCAAGGAATGAGTGTCTTTGTCATAATGAGATCTGATGAACCACAAATGAGAATAATGACACATTTAATAAATGCATACATCTGGGTTCTTTTCAACCTAACAGTGGATGTTATTTCACTGATTTGTTGTAATTAGAATTTTACCACATATACACTCAACTATAATTTTTTCCATTTTTTTAGATTTTTAAAAGAGCATTATGATCTTATTCGCATCACACATTCTGACATTTGTTAATTTGGCTATGAAGTGACTTACATAGAAAAATATAGATACTATGGGATCATTGCTGGAAATTCTATTGGCATGAATATGAAATACATAATAACATCAATTAAACATTACTGGATTTTATTAGCATTAATGGAAATTATGCATGAAAATCAAATGGAGAGACACTAGACTTCCTTAATTTAAACATTACAACAGCATGAGTATTTAAATTAAGAACAATTATTTCCAAGAAATGTTTAAAATTGAAGCATGGAATATTAGGGTTTTAGGTAATTTCCCCTTAATAAATGTCAGAGCTTCGTACATCTTTCTTATTCTGAATTCCTGACCTCTTCCATATAAAACATTTCTCTGCTGGCAATAAAAAGTGCCAACCACTTCCTGTTTAGCACACCAATGCTACACAACACAAATTGGCTTAATGCCTACTCATTTTTCAAGGTCTAGTGCAAATGCTATTGCTTTCCTGAAGCTTTTCCAAAAGCCACCACTATCAGACAAATTCAGTTATTAGTAAAACCTGAGGTGTTAACATATAATGCGATATTCACATCTGCATTTGAATACAGACTAAAAATAATACCTATAACCTTATTTTATGGAGAAATTTCTATATGTATATAATTATTTATTATGAGAAATCTTGATTTGTAAAAGGCCCCTTGTAAATTGAAATACAATTCCTTCAGTATAAGCAGCTTTTAGACAACTTTGAGTTGAACAGACTATCTTTCAGTATATATATAGAAAATGCATAAAAAATCATCAGAAAAATATGAGATATTAGAGACTAGACAATAGAATTAAAGATACAGAATATTATGAGTAAAAAAGTACACAGTTTCAAAACATAATCCCCTATTACTAAGTGAGAAAAACATCACTTAGTCATATGTTTCCCTTTGGGAAAGGAAAAGCTGTCAAATTCATGGAAAGTTTCTTTCTGCCAAAGGGAAAAAGTATCTTGCCAATTTTTTTCTTTGGGCTTTTTTTTGTTGTTGTTGTTTAAGATAGCTTTTTTGATTTAATTTTTTAAAAAATTTTTAAAAGACTTATTTATTACTTGAGAGAGACAGAGCACAAGCACGGGGAGAAGGAAAGTGAGAAGTAGACACTCTGCTGAGCACAGAGCCAGACGCGGGGCTCGACACCAGGATGCTAGGATCATGACCTGAGATGAAGGCAGAAGCTTAACTGACTGAGCCACCCCCAACAGCCTTTTTCAAAAAGAGAAAATTACAAGTATCTAAACGTATCATTTCAATGACATTCTTATCTAGAATTGTCTACTTGATATAAGATTCTGAGATTTTTAATAATACTATACTAATTTTCTCAATTTTTAAATGAGTATTCTTTTTTTTTTTAAGATTTTATTTATTTATTTGACAGAGAGAAAGAGATCACAAGTAAGCAGAGAGCGGGAAGCAGGCTCCCTGCTGAGCAGAGAGCCCAATGCGGGGCTCTATCCCAGGGCCCTGAGATCATGACCTGAGCTGAAGGCAGAGACTTTAACCCACTGAGTCACCCAGGTGCCCCTTAAATAAGTATTCTTAAAAAGTTATGCAATCTATGTAAGTTTTTTGGTCCCCAAACCTCCCTTTTCTTCAGAAATAATATAATCAAGATTTTTGTAATTTTCAACATATTAATTTAAACTGGTTTCCTTATAGTGTCTTTGCTTTTCCAAAATTTCCAGTTGCCCTTCCAAAGCAATGTCTTTTTGGCAGCAGCCCCTCTCAGAAAAGGTTTGATTAACTTATGAATGGGCATCATGCCATGTAAACAGATGTGGAAAGTGTAAACAGAATATATCTGTCAATATAGCCACTGTGCTGGTATAATCCGAGATTCCATTCTAAGTAACCATATTAATATGCAGATTAAATTGCATATACCTATTACATAAGCTTTTTAATGGTGAACAGGGACTTCTGGAAGCTGCCACAACTTTTTCAGGCCAGTAGGATAATATTTTATGCATTAAAGCCGCTTAATATATTAGACAATTAAAAAATCTGCACTCTACCAATCCATTTGGAGAGTAGTGATGACAGCCTAAAAGGCAGTCTAAAGCCCCATGAATTGTCTTATTTCTTCTTCAAATATTACATGTCTTTTAATGTTTTAGGCAATGTGACATATTCTTTTAAATATGTTGTTTACTAGGTACAAAATTCAATCTACAAATATCGTTCTTCTCATTCCTATTACCATCTTTCAAAGATGAGGAAAATAGAGATTATTCCCTCTCCTTTCTTTGTCATTACAACTGTTACTTATGAAAGATTTTCTCCTAGCTCTATGTAAAATTGACAATCAGCTACTAATGAAGAGCTTGGATTTCTTCACCTGAGTCACAATATCTGCGTCAGTGTAGAGAAACCATCTGTGGATGCTGATAATGCAGGAGTAAGATTCACTACA
>CM052810.1:18122810-18164961 GCA_028533885.1 Nasua narica
TGTTGATACAAAAGTTGGATATTCATCCTTTCTGATGGAGGCATAATATTCCATTGTTAAATAAGATACTAGCAAGATACTTGGAGATGAATCTGGTTTATATTCTTGAGATATCAGCAATCAAGGTCCTTTTTACTAATGCTGACAAAGGATGTTTGAACTGATAAGTCATTCAGATAAAGTTTGCTCATCAATCATAATGTAGGCTAAAATAAAGACAATAATCAAATCTTAAATTATTACTATAATTTTAAGAGAAAATCTTGGGTTGACAGATAATGTGAAATTTTATTTTAAAGGTTGGACTATAAATAATCACTGGGATTTTCTTCTTTTTTGGTCCAGGAATTTCTTCTTTTTTGGTCCAGGATTTTCTTCTTTTTTGGAATCCAGGAAGGTGATAATTCTATCACCTTCCTGGATTCCAACTCTCTCAGCTTTTAGATGTTTGAGGCCTAGTATATTGACACATTTGTTTTTTACTAACAGAAAAATTCTGTATAAGTCTCAATGATAAAAATTTGACTGACTTGCTGGGGCACTGGGGTCACAGGGAGATGCTGGAATAAAAAATAGTGAAAAACTCATCCAAATACATTAATCAGGGGCACCTGGGTGGCTCAGTGGCTTAAGTGTCTGCCTTCAGCTCAGGCCATGATCCCAGGGTCCTGTGTTCGAGTCTCATGTGGGGCTTCCTGCTCAGCTGGGGCTTCCTGCTTACTGGTTCTCCCTTTCCCTCCTGCTTGTACTCAGGGGTGTGCGTGCTCTCTTAAATAAATAAACAAAATCTTAAAAAATATATTAATCAAAATTCAAATGACATATTCTCCATTCTGTCCTCTGCATATACAGTTCTATACTTTAGGTAGAATAGACATTTATGAGCTTAATTTATAAATAAAGATTAAATAATACCAAATCATTTAAAAGTGCACCTTTATTAACATGCCAAAACATCAACTCATATGGACAATCGACCCATGAAAAGATGATCAACATCACTAAACCACAGGGAAATCCACAATGAGCTATCACCTCACACCAGTCAGATTGGATAGTCTCAAGAAGGCAAGAAATAACTGTCGGTGAGCATGTGAAGCAAAGGGAACCCTTGTGCACTGTTAGTGGGAATGTAAATTGGTACAAGTACTGCAGAAAACAGTATGTAGATTATTCAAATTAAAAATAGAAATACTATATGATCCAGTAATTCCACTTCTGGGTATTTACCCAAGAAAACAAAACACTTATTCAAAAAATATATGTTTCACTTTGTTTATTGCAGCATTATTTACAATGACCAAGATATGGAAGCAACTCAAGTGTCCATAAACAGATGAATGAATAAAGAAGACATACACACACTAGAATATTAGTCATAAAAAGGATGAATCTTACTGTTTGCAACAACATGGACAAATCTAGAGGGTACTATACTAAGTGAAATAACTCAAAAAAACAAACACTACAAGATTTCACTCGGATGAATATTTTTTTTAAAGATTTTATTTATATGACAGAGAGAGAGAGATCACAAGTAGGCAGAGCAGCAGGCAAAGGGAGAAGGGGAAGCAGGCTCCCCGCTTAGCAGAGAGCCCAATGTGGGGCTAGATCCCAGGACACTGAGATCATGCCCTGAGCTGAGGGCAGAGGCTTTAACCCACTGAGCCACCCAGGTGCCCCTCAGATGAATATTTTAAGTGAGTTAAGGTCTGTTCAGTACTAGAAAATATATCTTATGTTGCATATAATTATGCTTTTCTAGTTCTAAAATGATTCATGTAACAAAATCAGAAACAAATACTTTCCTTAAAGTTACTTTTGGACTTCCATGGACATTAAATTGTACAGATTAACTTGAAAATTATAATTTTTTGAAATATTATATTATATATATTATGTATATTACTATATATGTGACAAATGAAAAAAAACGGGTAGTATAAAACCACTCAGAATAGACATTTTCAAAAGGTGAAGAAATACTTGGGACACCTGGGTGGCTCAGTCAGTTAAACAACTGCCTTTGGCTCAGGGCATGATATCAGGGTCCTGGGATGGAGCCTGGAGTCAGGCTCTCCACTCAGCAGGGAGTCTGAATAAACGCCCCCCCCCCCCGTCCTCCTCCCCCACCCACTCCTCCTCGCTCTCTTTCTCTCCCTCAAATAAATAAAATCTTAAAAAAAATAAAAAATAAAAAGGAAAGAAATTCCTGGCAAATTCCCCTCATAATCTGAAATTTTGGTATGTGTGAAAATTTGGTATCTTCCTTCAAAATAGAACTTTTGTATAGGGTAAGTAGACCCAGATGTTTGAGATTCGACTCTTTATAGAAAAATAGGAAAGGAATATACCAAATTTGCTTTAAATGGCAAAACTTCAACATACCATGGACACTATGCGAGGAACAAAATGGAAAAGGAACCAGTTCGTAATAGCACAGGATTTCCAGACCAGTATCTGTGTCAAACTTATTAAATGACTATGCTAATATATAATACATAATATAGTTAGCAGCATACTGCAGCTGCAAAGGTGAGGAAATGTTCATTTCTCCCTAGAAAATGTTCAAGTAGCAAACTTACTTATAAAGATACTCAGGCAAATCACATAACAGTTAATACATGTATAATTAATTATGACACTGGTATAATCTTAGTTATTACTTAATAGCAAATAATGGTGACTAAAATATCTAGGTTCAAAAGCATATTATATTTGCTATTTATCTCTTATCCACAGAACTCGTGTGTCTTTTCCATAGCAAATGCCTTTTCTACCTCAGTTTAATTACATCTGAGAAGCCCTAACATTCAAGTATTTAAGTTATATTCAATCCTGTGCCTCCAGCTCCCACTCTGGAATCTTCCTCCTCTGATGAAGATTATGTGTTATATATCCCTATTCAACTTTTTTACCTGTATGTAGCATAACCTTTAAAACTATTTCCTGAAACAAATATTTCCCTTCCCTTCTGTACATTTATGAACGCCCTCCTTTTTCTTCAATTACGTTCCTCAATCTGCCTCAGTTGTTTTTCTCCCAAACTCTCACACTGTCATTGGTCATAAAATCTACCTAAGCCATTTTTAGACTGGCACATACATTATTTATTACTGTATTAATTATAGTAAATAAAATACAGAAATTATTTGTCCAAAACTTATAGGATGGCATATAATAGTAAGGCCATATCCTTCATGTATGGGTCATCACTATGACTTAACTTCTGGAAGTATACAGTTAAATCACAAAAATTTTTAATAAAATTAAAATCATCTAGAGAAATCTGGGAAAGCAGTTTGTCTTTCTAATCCCTACTTTGATCCTCTTTTAAGAGACTGAAAGAAAAAAAAACAGGCATTTTCCATAATTTTATATTACTTTCCTGAAATTACACTAATTTATTGATTTGTAAAACACTGCTATTATTGCCTACTACTTTTTATATGAAGTTTTGTTTGTTTGTTTGTTTTTACACATTCTAGTTCTAGTTCTCCGAGATGAAGCTCAAACAAATTAGTTAATGCAGCAACTGTCTGAAAATCTAGACTATATGCATGGTGAAACAGCCAAGATTTATTTTTTTTTTCTTTTACATTCATAGGCTATTCTTGGGAATATATAATGTTTGAGAATCTTTCTGCTTTCCCTATCTTTGTACTGCAGGTAGAACATATTAATCTGTTTTTACTTAGGAATAAATATTTTTTGTGTACTAAAACTCCATTTTATGGACTTTTTCTTGTTAAAATGAAAATGAAACATTTTTGAGATACATGGATAATCATTGCATTCATGAATGTCTGTGTGTGTGCCTGCATATTATTAATTCCTTGTATTATTTGCGTTGCAGGTATGTTTTCTGTTGGTATGCACAGGCTTTATTCTAAGAAGCCCCAAATGAAGCAAATCCAGAAGCATGTATGACCATATACTACCATTATGCATTTAAAAAATAGCACTGTATTTTCAAAAATCCATTAGGGCTGGTCTTTGCAACTATGGAATGATATGAATAAAGCTATGCAAAATACATACATCACTGGTATTAAACCATTTCTAGTCTAAATCCTAACCTCAAATAAAAAACCTGGGCAGGAATATATTACTGGTAGTACCAATGATCAGAAGTTTTAACGATGGACTCAAGCCCATGAAACATCAGCAAAGTCTCAGCTTTTAGTAATGTATTTTCAGGCAAATCCTTAGTAACAGTTACATTTAGAAGCAAATCAAAACAAGTGCATAAGGTGGTTTGCATTCTTCATTTTCCCAGAGTGTGAAGATTTTTACAAATTGGTTATGTAATGAAATAAACACAGATCAATGCCTTCCAAAGGATCAGATTAGGTCTCCCAAGCCACAAAGGACACCTAACCAGCTGCTGGGCTTCTTTGCAATAGCGGGCATGTAGACTATCCTTCCTTATTCATGCAGACAGAAAACAGTCATAATTTTCATGTAAAAATGGTAACATATTAAATATTTCCTTTACATTTTCTCCCCAGTCTCTTGCAGTATTCCTCATCCCTCCTTTCTCTGAGGACATGATATTTACTGTTGCCCTCCAAGTAACAGAAGTTCCCCTCTATGCTACCAGCCAAAATGCTCCTTAGGTATCACCTAATCTTCAAAGTAGGAACTTTATATGAAATTTAAAATACAGCAAGCTAAATTAATTAACAAAAAACGTAAATGACTCATCTTATTCTTGAGGTAAGGGCTTCTGAGAGTTCTTTACATTGTTAATCCAAAAGAACAAGTATTGCGTGGAGTACACAGAGTGGAGACATCAAGTTGTATATAAGGAAAAACCTTCTATGAGGGTTTATAATTTCTCTGCTCATGGGAAAATTGTTCTCTGCCTATAGACTTAGAGAGAATACATTATGAAGCTACAAGTTTGTTCTATTTCCTTTTGGTCTAATATATTTTACATCCAGAAGGCTTTTGATATTTTCTCCTATTATCACGGGTTGAGAAACACGGTTACCCCTGACGAGCCAGAAGGGAAATGCCCAAGAGCAAATAAACATTACTATACAAATGATTTGATTCTATTAGTAAAGTCTCATTTGTTTCATTGGGGTGATAGATACATCACTTGTAAATGCAGTGTTATTTATAGATTTTAAATATAGAATATATTTATAAAAATTGAGAAGGCCCAGCCCTATCCCAGACATCATGAATTCTACTATACAGGCATTTATGCATATTTAATAAGATCCTTAATGCTCCTAACTAAACCAAATTTTTAGATTCACCAATTTAAATATAGCTTTTCTTAGTCTTTGTTTAGGGAAATGCAATCATTTTTCTAAATTAAAATTAGTCAATACAGTAGTCCCCCCCCCTTAAATGCAGTTCTGCTTTGCAAGGTTTCAGTTACTATCATCCATGATCCTTAAGCAGATGATCCTCTGACAAATCATCATTGGATCAATAGTAGTCTAACACTATACCACAATGTCTATGTCACTCACTCATCTCACTTCACCTCATCATGTAGGGACTTTATCTTCTCACATGATTACAAGAAGGGGAGTATAGCACAGTAAGATTTGAGACCATAGTCACATAACTTTTTATTACAGTATTTGTTATACCTCTCTATTTTATTATTGTTAAGCTCTTACTGTAAGTTAAACTATGTCATGGGTATGTATGCAAAGGAAAAAATATAATACATATGGTATTTAGTACTACCTGTGGTTTCAAGCATCCACTAAGGGTCTTAGAATGCATTCCCTAACAAGAGACTACTGTGCAATGAAATTTTTGACCACAGTGTGGTATTCGGTGTTTTACTAATTTTAGAAAGTATATCTCCCTGGTGTATTAGATTATGTATAAATTGTAATAGCTGCTCCTGAGTTAATGTTTCTACACACTTTTTGATGATGTCTGAGTTTTTCTAAAAATATTTTGAGTCAGGTATTAGTGGAGGAAAATATGATGACTTGCTATAGTCATATTAGTCATATGTTTGCATATATATGTAGTCATGTAAGTTATACACTCTTAACACAGTTTTTCAATTACAATTATTATAAATATTCAAAGAAGTATATAATTTTAAGTGATGAATACAAGGATGCTATTTTCCTAGGGACAGGGCTATCTCAATGATAGTATTTTTTTATAGCATTATATAAATTGTCTGAGATTCGAAAAACCAGCCATTTGTGCATGCATCACATGCTTACATCTCAGGGAAGCTTAATTCTATGACAGAGAGCTTAAAAATATTAACTAAAGAAATAATTGAATGTTCTTGAAGCCACTTCATATTTACAAATCTGTCAACCACCAACACAGCACCCCTTGACAGAATAACGCAACTAATTAAAATGAAATGGAAAAGAAAACAAAACATTCTCTGTAAAACCAAAGTGAGAGTCCTATAAATTTAAGGTGAACTATTCAGTCTTCTTCTAAATCATTTTCTGTATCTTCCTATCTTCTTGTGGTGATTGTTTTCATTTAAAAATGATAAATTTAGCCTATTATATTTGTACTATCCAGGCCAATACACTTTTAATGAATTGCAAGCACAGAACTGTAACTAGAAAATATATTTATTATTTACGATGTATGTTCTTGACAGTGATAAAGGAGGGGGTAGCAGGTACATAACCAAAGCAGTTAAAATATTGCCAATACAAAGTTAAAAAAAAAAAAAAGGAAAATTTAATGTAGTCCAAAGTGACATTAGCTATTATGTTTATCTAAATGTGTAATTAAAAATAATATATGGCTTCATTAAATGTCCCACATTTCTATGGGGTATATTTCTCCTGATTATATGTTAGGAGAATGTGGCAAAAGAATGAATCTGGAGATACTGAAACAACTGTGTCTCCTAAACCTATCTCTTAACTAATGGGATAATTTATACATTGTACTTTTTCCTTTTCCATTCTCATAGAAGGGTGATATTTCTTCCAAATAACAGCTTCTTCAACAAAAATTGTGTACCATCACTAAAATAGTCAATCTGACAAATATTATGACATGTGCTTTTCTTTATCCTTTAATGACACTGGATGATTAGTTTCAATGTTTCCATTTTTTCTTAAACTGTTATGTAAAACTTCTATTCTCAAAAAAATTCAATCTTACTATTTTTTCTTTTCTACTATAAAATGCAAGGGGAAGCTGAAGATCTTATCCTATTAGGTTTTATGATTTGAAATAACAGTAAATGCTAGAGTAATGGGATAAAACAAAACTTAAAACTAAAATCCTAAAAACACACAGATCTATTTTTATACACAAAATATATTTTGACATATATTCCCAGAAACTGTCTATCAGTGTTACATCTATTCTTTAGGAGCAGGCTTTTTTTTTTTTTTTTTTTTTTTTGGTTACCCTTCCTTGTTTGGCACTTATCTACCTCAAGACCCTGCTAAAGTATTCTTTGGAGATTTCCATTTATATTAATGTAAACACTGGGGCCACCACCAAATCCTATCCACAAAGCAAAGTGTCTGAGGCTATTTTTTTTATCACTGGTTTCCTTATCTCAATCAATCATTTCAAAATACAATCTTCAGTCACTGCCTATTTATGCTTCTTTTAAACTATTACGTGAATCTCATATAAACTCTTTATAAATGCAATAATAATAAAATTCACACTTAAATTCAAAAATTTAATCTCTGTAATTGAAAGATTGGAATTACCTCTAGGACGTAAGAATGGTTCAACATATGCAAATCAATAGCTGTCACACATGTTAACAGAATGAAGGATAAAAATTACATGATGTTATATACAGAATAAGCATCTGACAAAACTCAGTACTCTTTCATGATAAGAACACCCAAAAAACTAAGTATGGAAGGAATGTATCTCAATATAATAAAGGTCATATAAGAAAAGCCTACAACTAACAACATAGTGAACTGTGAAAATGAAGTATTTTCTTTAAGTTTGGGAACAATATAAAAATGCCTCTTCTCACCACCACTTCTATCAACATAGTACTGGAAGCCCTTCCTAGAACAACTAGACAGGAAAGAAATAAAAGGAAGCCAAACTGAAAAGGAAGAAGCAAAATCATCTGTTTGCAGATGGCATGATCCTATATGGAGAAAACCCTAACGATTCTACCAAAAAAAACTGTTAGAATAAATTCAATAAAGTTGCTGGAGAGAAAATCAACATAAAAATTAGTTTATTTCTATATACTAACTATCCATCTTAAAAGAAAATTAACAAAACAATCCCATCCACAATAAGATCTAAAAGAACAAAATACTTAAGAACAAATTTAACCAAGGAGATGAGAGACTTACACAAAACTATAAATGAAATTAAAGTACAGTTGAGGGGCGCCTGTGTGGCTCAGTGGGTTAAAGCCTCTGCCTTCAGCTCGGGTCATGATCTCAGGGTCCTGGGATCGAGCCCCGCATCCAGCTCTCTGCTCAGGAGGGATCCTGCTTCTTCCTCTCTCTCTGCCTACTTGTGGTCTCTCTCTCTCTGTCTAATAAATAAATAAAATCTTTAAAAAAATTAAGATAAAAAATAAAGTACAGTTGAATGAAGACATCTTGTCTTCATGAATTGGAAGAATTGTTAAAAATTTCCATACTGTTCAAAGTGATCAACAAATTTATGTCATCCTCATCAAAATCTGAATGCCAGGCTTTAGAGAAATAGAAAAACCACCTAAAATTCATATGAGGGGTGCCTGGGTGGCTCAGTGGGTTAAAGCCTCTGCCTTCAGCTCAGGTCATGATCTCAGGGTCTTGGGATCAAGCCCCTCATTGGGCTCTCTGCTCAGCAGGGAGCCTTCTTCCCCCTCTCTTTCTGCCTGCCTCTCTGCCTACTTGTGATCTCTCTCTCTGTCGAATAAATAAATAAAAAATCTTTAAAAAATAATAAAATTCATACAAACCACAAAAGATTCAGAACAGACAAAGAAACTTGAGAAAGGAAAACAAATGTTGAAGTACCACAATTCTGATTTCAATATATATTATAAGGCAATGGTAATTAAAATAGTATGATATTGGCATAAAGACAGACCTATATACTAATAGAACAGAGTAAAGAGTCCAGAAATAAACCTACATACATACAGTCAACTAATCTTTGAGAAGTATTTCAACAATACACAACAAGGAAAAGATACGTCCTCCACAAATAGTACTAGGAAAATTAGATATACACATGTAAAAAACAATTAAGCTGGATCCCTATTTTACACCATGCACATAAATCAACTCAAAATCAATTAAAGATTTAAACATACGACCTGAAGTTTTAAACTCCTAGAAGATAATATAGGGGGAAAGAGACCTTGGTCTTACCGGTTTCCAGGACTCCAAAGACATAAGCAACAAATGCAAAAATAGATAAGTGGGATTATCAAACTGAGAAGTCTCTGTACACCAAAGAAAATAATCCACAGAATGAAAGGCAACCTATAAAAGGGAGAAAACATTTATAAACCATGTATTTGACAAGGGGTTAATTTCCAAAATATATAAATATTATACAACTCAATAGCCAGAAACAATCAAATTAAAAAAGAGCAGAGGATTTGAATAGACATTTCTCCAAAAAAGACAATGGTAATTGTCTTGAACAATACAAATGGTAAACAGGTACATGTAAGGTGCCCAACATCACTAATTACCAGAGAAATGCAAATCAAAACGACATTGAAATATCACTTCACATCTGTTAGGATGGCTTTTATCAAAAAGACAATAGGTAACAAGTGCTAGTGAGGATGTGAAGAGACCCCTGCTACACTGTTGGTGGAAATGTAAATTGGTAAAGCCATTAGGGGAAACAGTATGGAGATTACTAAAAAAAAAAATAAAATAGAACCATCACATGACCTAGCAATTCCAGTTCTGGATGGATACCTGAAGGAAACAAAATAAGTATATATATATTTTTTTTAATTTGAGAGGAGATAGAGAGAGTGAGCCCAAGCAGGGAGAGGGACAGAGGGAGAGAAGCAGACTCCGTGCTGAGCAAGGAGCCAATGCTGTGCTCAGTCCCAGGACCCTGGGATCATGACCTGAGCCAAAAGACAGACGCTTAATGGACTGAGCCGCCCAGGTGCCTCCAAAATAAATATCTTGAAGATACAGCTGCATGGGTGCATAGAAGCCAGTTCATTGTTACATTGTTCACAACAGCCAAATTATGAAAACAAACCAAATATCCACTGACAGATGCATGGATAAAGAAAATGTGGTATAAATGCACAATAGAGTATTATTCAGCCTCCAAAGGAAGGCAATCCTGCCATTTGCAATACATAGGTGAACCTGGAGGACATTATGCTAAGTAAAATAAGCCAGTCACAGATAAATATAGTATGATTCCACTCATACATAGTAACTAATTAGTCAAACTCATGAAAGTAGAAAATACAACAGTTTCTACTTTCTTGCCAGGGGCTGAGGGAAATAGGAAGTATCCAATGGACACAAAATTTCAGTTATTCTAGATGAGTAAATTCTAGAGATCTGCTCTACAACACAGTGCTTGTAGCTAATGTGGATTGTGCATTTCAAAATTTAAGAGTGCAGATCGCACGTTAAGCATTCTGCCACAACAAAATAAAAGGTGACACAAGGAAACTTGGAAGATACAAGAAGTGTCTGTTCCTTAAATATGGTAATGGTATTATAGGCATTTGCATAAGTCAACACTCATCAAACCATACACATGAAATATGTATACTTCTTTTGTATATAGTTCAACAAAGCTGTTTTTTTTTTACTTTAAAGATTTGAGAGAGAGAGAGAGAGAGAGAGAGGAGCATGGGGGTGGAGGTGGGGAAGAAAGAGACAGAGAATCCCATGCAGACTCACCACTGAGCACAGAGTCTGATTCAGAGCTGTATTCCATGACCCTTAGACCATGACCGTAGTCGAAACCAAGAGTTGGATGCTTAACCTAGCAAGCCACCCAGGTGCCCCTCAATAAAGCTATTTTAAAAAACAAAAGTTTGTTTATTAAAAAAAAAAAAAAACTTAAACACGGCATGGACTATAAAGAATGGGCCATCACCTTCACTGAAACTTTTCCTTCATAATCTAGAAGAAAAAAATCTTGGACTCCTTCTGACCCAATCAGACCCAATCTGAACACTTGTCTTCACACAACTGAACTGTAAGTAAGTTCATATTACTGTACTTATTTTATTGTAGTTTCTTATGTATGTACATTTTTCCTTTCAGATATTGTGAATTTATTCATTCCTTCACAACACATGTTGAGCACATGCATATTTTGAACCCTAATTATAGAAAATTCAGGGTAAACTATAAACTCCTGTTTTTGATATAATCATACACAGAAACACAGAGTACATATGTATTAAGAATATTTAACAGACATATTTTGGCCCTATTCCTTAGGCCAAATGTTAAATGTAGAGGAATCTCACAAAACTATAAACTTATATGTAGAACGACATCTGATCCAAAAAAGGTGGTGGTACTGGAAGAAAGGCATTGTAGAAGTACTGAAATTTTAGCTAATGTCTGAAGCAAATAGACTAACAGATGAAAAAGTATAAGAACAGAGTTTAAGCTTCCTAAAACTTGTTACTATAACCATACTTTGTACCATAGAGGAAAATAAAATAAAGCAAGGTAAAGAAAGAATAATAAAGCAGTTACTAAAGAAAGATGTCATAAATAAGGATATTTTTACTTCATTATTTCATCATCTGCTCAATCAAAAACACCAATAGAGAAGAGTTAGGTGACAATAAAGTCAAAAGAGGGGCTAAGAGATGGAGAACATTTTAGAACAATAAACATGGCATTCTGATATTTTTTCTTAGCGAAATCTCAAACATAACTTCTGTAATGCAGTTTTCCTGGATTTTCAGTTACCTAGCCTGATAGCCCCTCCACCATCATACTTAAAAAGCAAATGTACCCATTTCTGAACTCCCCAAACTTGTAATACTCTTCTATAATAGCACTCAGTAGTTACTCATTTATCATTTATCTTACCTTATTTTTCCACTAAACTATAAGATAATTTTTAATACTTTATATAATAATTTACATTTTTGAGTTGTACAATTATCACTTAATTAGTAAATTTTCATATAATTAGCTAATCAAACTGGTGAGCTCACAGTCTACATTGTTAGTGATATAAATCATTGTTATCCTACCAGACACTACAGCTGACCCTTGAAAATAGGGGGTGTGAACTGCACGGGTCTACTTACGCATAGATTTTTTTTCAATACGTCAGAAAATTTTTTAGAGATTTGCAACAATTTAATAACAAAAACAAACTTTGGGATGCCTGGGTGGCTCAGTGGGTTAGGGCCTCTGCCTTCGGCTCAGGTCATGATCTCAGAGTCCGGGGATCGAGCCCCATGTCGGGCTCTCTGCTCAGCAGGGAGCCTGCTTTCCACCTCTCTCTCTGCCTGCCTCTCTGCCTACTTGTGATCTCTCTCTGTCAAATAAATAAGTAAAATCTTTAAAAAAAAAGCTTTAAAACAAAAACAAACCTTGAACCCTAAATTATTGGAAAAGGTAGGTATGCTATGAGTACATAAAATATATATAGATACTTTCTACATTTACTACCATGAAATATACATGAATCTATTATAAATATTACAAATATACACAGAATCAGGGGCACCTGGGTGGATCAGTCAGTTAAGCATCTCCCTTTGGCTCAGGTCATGAACCCAGGGTCCTGGGAATTGAGCCCCACATCGGGTTACCTGCTCAGCAGGGGAGTCTGCTTCTCCCTCTCCCTCTGCCTCTACTCTTGCTGTGTGCTCTCTCTCGCTTGCTCACTCTCTCTCTCTCAAATAAAATATTTAAAAAAACCCCCACAAAATCAGTGTTTTAAATAATAGTATAACTATACACAGAATCTATTACCAAAATTTACACAAAAGCTTACAGATGTACATGAGGCCAATCACAGTTAAGAGAAATGTAAACACATGTAATAATGCTAATATTAAATCATAAAATTACAATACATACTGTACTACTATCACAAATTTGTAGCCACCTCCTATTTCAACTGCAGAATGCTCAAGTGTTGAGAGTGACATGAATCATCTCCACATGAGCTGCTCATCTCTCCAGTAAACTGCATATTACAGTTAAAAATGATCTTTCATGGTTCTCATGTATTATTCATCATATTTAGCCAAATACCATAAACCTCCAATAACACCATGGGATCCATATGAAGTACCACTAGTGATGCTGGAAGTGCTTCTAAGAAGCAGTGAAAAATCATGACATTACAAGAAAATGTTGACTTGCTTGATAGGTACCGAAGACTGAGGTCTATAGCTGTGGTCGTCCACCATTTCAAGATAAATGAATCTAGCATAAGGACCACGGTTTTAAAAAGAAATCTGTAAAACTGTCAATGTAACTACATCAGGAGCCATGGACACGTGGTACTTTTTACAAAATACTATTTTATCTCACTGAAAATGCAGCTTTTATGCAGGTGCAGGATTGCTGTAAGAAATGCACACATATGGACTAATATAATTTGACAAAAAGTGAAGTCGAAGTCATTATATGACAATTTAAAACAGAAGGAAGGTGAAGGACCTAAAGCTGGAAAATTTAATGCCAGCAAAAGATGGTTTGATCATTTTAGAAAAAGGTTTAGCTTTAAAAATATCTAGGCAAAGTAGCTTCTGCTGACCAAGGCAGCAGTTTAGTTCCTAGATGCCATTAAGAAAATCATTGAGAAGAAAGAATATTTGCCTGAAAGGTTTTTTAATGTAGATGAAAGTACCCTAGTCTGGGAAAAAAAGAAAAAACAAAAAAAACAAAAATGCCCCAAAGGACTTGATTAGTAAGGAATAAAAGTAAACACCGGAATTTAAGGCTGGAAGGGCTAAGCAAATTCTGTTTTGTAAAAATGCAATCAGGTTTACAATTAGGAGTGTCCTGAACTATAGCGCTGCTAATCCCTGAGTCTTGAAGGGAAGAGGTAAACAACAG
Source organism: Nasua narica (assembly GCA_028533885.1). Classification (NCBI taxonomy): domain Eukaryota; kingdom Metazoa; phylum Chordata; class Mammalia; order Carnivora; family Procyonidae; genus Nasua; species Nasua narica. Next base: position 18,136,808 of record CM052810.1, read on the forward strand.
CTACCAGTCTTTTGGTTGTACAACACAGACTGGACAACCACTCTTTGTGGGAGATTGGTTCGTTCCATTGATACTTTGTCCCTGAAGTCCAGAAGTACCTTGCTAGTAAGAAGCTGCCTTTTAATGCTCTTTTCATATTGGACATTGGCCCTGACCACCCAGAACCCCATGAGTTCAATACCAAAAGCACTGAAGTGGTCCAGATGCCCCCAGTAAAATGTTCCTAATACAACCTTTATATGCGAGGGTCATAAGGACCTTTAAGGTTCATTACACAGAGTACTCTATGGAAAGGATTATCAATGCTGTGAAAGAGAACCCTAATATAGAGCACATATGGATGAATTACATCACTTAAGATGCAATCATGGCTATAGAAAAGGACATGAAAGCCATCAAGCGTGAAACAGATTCCTGCTGGTAAAAACTGTCTACGTATTGTGCATGACTTAATAGGATTTATGCCAAAGCCATTCAAGAAAAATATGAAAGATTGTGGATACAGCAAAAAAGACAGAGGGCGGTGTGAAGGGTTTCTCGATAATGGATCTCAGAGAAATCCAATAGCTAATAGCCACCAGAAGGATTAACAGATGACCTCATGGACAGAAGTGCTTCCAATCCCGTGCCAGACAATGAGGAAGATGCTGAAGAAGCAAGGCCAGAAAACAAATGTACATTACACAATTTGGCAGAAGGACTCCAATTATTCAAGGCTGCTTTTTTTTTTTATTTTTTTTTTTTTTTAAGATTTTATTTATCCATTTGAGAGACAGAGAAAGTGAGAGAGAGCATGAGAGGAGAGAAGGTTAGAGGAAGAAGCAGGCTTCCCGTGGAGCTGGGAGCCCGATGTGGGACTCGATCCCGGAACTCAAAGATCATGACCTGAGCCAAAGGCAGTTGCTCAACCAACTGAGCCACCCAGGTGCCCTCAAGGCTGCTTTTGACTTCTTGTTATAACATGGACCCTTCTATGATACGGACACCGAAACTAAAGAGAACAGTGGAAATATCAGCACCATAGAGAAATATTTTTAGAGAGATGAAAAAGCAAAGAGTCAGGCAGAAGTTATATTTCCATAAAGTTACACCAAGTGAGCCTGCCTCTCTTGTGCCCTCCTCCACCTTTGAGATAGCAAGACCAATCCCTCCTTTTTCTCCTCCTCAGCCTACTCAATGTGAAGACAATGAGGATGAACTCCTTTATGATGATCTGGTTTCACTTAATGAATAGCAAATAATCATTATGCTGTACAGAGAATTAACTTATGTTGTGTGTTGTCAGGTGAAAATGTAGTAACTGTATGGCAAGAACTATAAGATGACTCTGTCATCATCATTGCTTATGTACTCATTGGATAGAACATTACATACAAAACTTGTACAGAAATAGATAGCCTATCTTTATACAGGCATAAAGTGATATTTAATATAAAATTAATGTGCTAGTTTTCTATTTTATAACTTTGCTTTCAAAGGATTACATCGCCATATCCCTCTCACTCATAAAGAAACTGCCTATCAGCTTATCATCACAGGTAAGCAGTTTTTTAAAAATGTAAAAATGTTTCCAATACTGATTACGAACATGAACATGATTTTAATACTCTATGCCATAAAAATTTTATAATTCATTCATTAGCATATAGGTTAACTGACTCACAGTATCAATCATATTATATTAGGCTATGAAAAAGCAATTCTATAGCTGCTTGTTATCAATGCATAAATCATTATACTTATAAATATGAATTTTCTTTTTTCATCCTTTCATTTTTGATATCTACTGTGAGTAATATCTATAACATCTACAGTATTTTGTATCCTTTAATAAGACAATATTGAAGTAGGTGCTGAAGATTACAGAAAATTCATCTTATAAGTGGAGGATATGAACTTGCTATATCAATAAATATAGTACAGTTCTGTAGATGTATTTTCTTTGCTCTACCTTACTTTATTGTAAGAATACAGTACATAATATACATAATATACAAAATATGTGCTAAGCAACAGCTTATGTTAAGCTTTAAGGGAGTCAGAATACATGAATTTTTGACTACATGGTGGCAGGAGCTCAGCACCTTTAGGCATCAAATTGCTCAAGGGTCAACTGTAGTATGTTTTTTCTAATAAAAATGTGTACTTTCAAAATATTTTTAACTGGCAAACATTCGAGAATATGGGCTACTGATAGCTGCAAAGGAAATGGCAAGTTTGAACTTAGAAATTCAAATGTACAGCAGTTATTATGCAGTTTGTATTTATCATATCTGTATGAGATATGAAAGCAAAGCCATATGACAGTTAATGGGGACAAATGAATAGAAGCAAATATATTTCTCTTTTCTTGACTCCATGTCTATCTATACTAGTGATGGATTTTCTGGTTATTCTCATACAGATGTGTGTTTTTGTTTTTCTTATTATTTCTAAGCCCTGAAATATTTGACTTACTAATCTTTTTTATTTTTTTAAGATTTTATTTATTTGACAGAGGGAGACAGTGTGCTAGCACAAGCCGGGGAAGCAGCAGGCAGAGGGAGAAGCAGGCTCCAGTTTGAGTAGGGAGCCTGACATGGGACTCAGTCCCACCATGCTGGGATCAATCTGAGCTGAAGGCAGACACTTAACCAACTGAGCCACCCAGCTGCCTGAAATAGTTGATTTACTAATCTTAACTCTGATCTATTTTGTTCTCCTTTATTTGAAAGAGTCTCACATTTCCCTCTTAAGAAATTTCACCTCATCCTTCATTTGTTCAAAAAAATATTATCAGGTAGTTTTCTACTTACTTTGGTAATTTTAGTATTGTGAATATATGTGTTTAAAAAAGAAATATTTCTGATCTCATAGAATATCTATTTGTAATCCACTGCATAAAAATATTATAACCAAATCCCAGTATTGTTATCTTAATGGTTTCTTTTATTTATGTTTTATTAGGTTTGCAGAATGAATAAATCATCCATGCCATACCAATAAGAGGAAATAAAAAAACATGTGATTTAGAATATACTGAGTTATAGCTAAGTATCAGTGGGGAAATAGGGGATACACAGGTCTCAGCATACATTCTAATACTTACATCCTATGTAAACTCTGAATTGTAATATAAATGAAATACCTTGACAATTCAGGATTATAAAACAAATGCCTAGATTCTAATTCTGAAATATTGGTATAAGCTCTCAATAAAGTAATCATCTCACAGCCATAAACACTGTAAAATACAAAATAAAAATCAATTTTTCAATGGCTATGGAACATGGAAAAAAGTCGTCAGTTTTGAAGGGAGTAAAACCTTGCACAGAGAGTTGGGACCATGAAGGGAGTGCCATATTGGTGGCTCTGACCTGAGGAAAGGCTGCAGTTTTGTGGCTAAACCTCTAACTGGTAGTCTGATGCCTTTTTCAAGTGAAAAACCAGGAGATGGAGTAACCATGAATGCTAGAGATCTGGTCAAAGAGAGAAGTAGGGTAACAATTTAATTGAAAATCAAACTAATAATGATATTTTCCAGTATGAATTTAAACAAGTTTTTTTTTAAATCAACATTCTTCAGAATCTTCTGAAAAATGTAACAGAACCCAGAGTCCTTAAAACCCAATATTTACAACGTTCAGAGTACATTCCAAAATGCATGAAATATAAAGATTCAGGTAAACATAGGCCATTTTTAAGGAATAATATAAAACTAGAAGGTGGTTCTGATATGACCCTAATTTTGGATAAGAGGATTTTTTTTTTTAAGATTTTACTTATTTGACAGAGAGAGAATGAGATCACAACTAGGCAGACAGGCAGGCAGAGAGAGGGGGAAGCAGGCTCCCTGCTGAGCAGAGAGCCCAATGCAGGGCTTGACCCCAGGACCCTGAGATTATGACCTGAGGTGAAGGCAGAGGCTTTAACCCACTGAGCCACCCAGGTGCCACGGAGAAGAGAATTTTAAAAACAGTTATTCTACTTACAATTTAGTGAGGTGAAGTAAAAGCACGTATCATAAATGAAAATTTAGGAAATCTTAGCAGGGAAGAAAATATATGGAAGAAAAATAAGAGTTGTTAAAATAGCTTTTTTTAAAGATTTTATTTATTTATTTATTTATTTGAGAAAAAGAGAGCACAAGCAGGAGGAGATGCACAGAGAGAGGAAGAAGCCGACTCCTTGCTGAGCAGAGCCTGATGCTGGCTGGGCTCCATCCCAGGACCTCTAGATCATGACCTGAGCTGAAGGCAGATATTAAACTGACTGAGCCATCCAGGCACCCCTAAAATAAAATATCTGAAACAAAGAATTGGGGGGTTTATTAGCAAAATAAACATGAGAAAACAAAGAACAAGATAATGAAATTATGCATCTGAACATAAAGGAAAAACAGTTTGGAAAACAGTTTGTAAAAACAACAGAATTTCAGGCACCAAAATATACAAAGAAACCTCATAATACAAAGAAGTCCAACGTATCAGCAATTCTATTTCCAGAATGAGAGAAGAGAATGTGATAGAAAAAAAAATGGTCAAATCTTACAAAGGCTTAAATTTAGTATTTCAAGATGCTCAATGAATCCTGTCCTGGACACACACAAACATAAAATTGTTTAAATACTGAAATCTAGAGGGAAAGAGAAAATCTAGAAAGTTAAAAGAGTAAAATGACTTTAAGTAACAGAGCCAACAGCAAACTGATCGACAACTTTCTCATCAGAAACTACGGCATCCAAAAGCGAATGAAATAATGTTTTTAAATTTCTTAAAAAATCAAAATGGCTGTCAATGCAGGATTTTAGATTTACTGGAAATATCCTTCAAGAAGTAAGGGAAAATAAAGATTTTTCATATAAAGGAAAACTAATAGATTCACTGTCTTAAATCTTCCATGACAATAAGTGCTCATTAAAGTTTCTTCAGGTGGAAGGGAAATGTCAGAATGAAATTTGGACATAAAGAAATATAGGGCATCATAAATGTTAAGTGTCTGTATAAATATTTTTGACCTTTGACTTCATAATTCATATTACTGCTTAAAGCATAAATCAGAACATTGTCAGGTGGAGTTTATATTATAGCTACAACTAAAACCAATACAGTATAAAGAATAAGAAGAACCTTATGGGTTTTTTTTAAGGTTTTATTTATTTATTTAAGAGACAGAGAAAGTGAGAGAGAGCATGAGAGGAGAGAAGGTCAGAGGAAGAAGCAGACTCCCCGTGGAGCTGGGAGCCCGATGTGGGACTCGATCCCGGAACTCAAGGATCATGACCTGAGCTGAAGGCAGTCGCTCAACCAACTGAGCCACCCAGGCTCCCAAATCTTATGTTTTTAAGTTTTCTATATTTCATAAAGTGTACAACATTAATTATAGCAAGATTATAAAATGCTACAGCCATACAACACTAACACTGGGAAATACTTAAGAGTTTGTTAGAAAGTTACACATAAACTTATATATCCCAGACATTCAACTAAGTATTTATAAAAAAAATTAAAATGTAAAAAGACTTTCAAAACCAAATGCTTCTGGCAGTTTTACCCAGAAAAAAAAAAAGGTTTAAATTAAGAATATCTATCCATAGACAAATTAAATGTGGTATATCAATATTGATATACTCAACAGGGATCAATCTCAAAATATTTATGCTAATAAATGCCAGACCAAGAAGAGTACATGTATGATACCATTCATACATACATATGTGTGTGTGTGTGTTTATTTATTTATTTATACAAAAAGTAATTTATCTTGATAGAAAATAGATCCGTATTAATAGGAGTTGTTTCTGGAGAAAAGGAAGCATACAAAAAGATAGTAGAAAACATTTGTGGGTGATGAAAATGTTTTGAATTTTCATTATGGTGGAGATTCAATGGCTGTGTGTACATGTCAAAACTCATCAAATTATATATTTTATATATGCATAGATTTTATAATTATTTATCAATACAGTTGTTAAAATATAGGTGTTGCCTAATGACCAATAAAAGCTGTCTACTTATTATACATATACATATGCTTATGCATGTATTAATTTTATGTTACTGCTTAATGAATTACAAATTCATTGCTTTAAAGCAATACAATTTTTTTTTATCTCAGAGTCTGTAGGTCAGAAGTACAACACAGCATAACTTGCTTCTGCGATGAGGGTATCATAAGGCTAAAAGCAAGGAACCTGACAAACAGATTTCTCATCTAAAGATTCTAGGAAAAAAAACCACCTCATTCTTATTTTGGCAGGACTCAGTAAACTTCGGATTTTAAGACTAAGATCTCTATTTCTTGCTGGTTCATAGCTAGGACCACTCTCAGCTCTTAGAAGGCCCTAACATTCCCTTGTCATATGCCATTTTACAACTAAAAAAAGTGTAAAACTTTTATTATACCTGAATTTCTCTGAATTCATCTTTTCTGACCAGAGAAAACTTCTCTTTGAAAGGTAACATTTGAGGTGCCTGGGTGGCTCAGTTGGTTGAGCAACTGCCTTCGACTCAGGTCATGATCCTGGAGTCCTGGGATCAAGTCCCACATCAGGCTCCCAGCTCCATGGGGAGTCTGCTTCTTCCTCTGACCTTCTCCTCTCTCATGCTCTCTCTCACTGTCTCTATCTCAAATAAATAAAATCTTTTTTTTTTAAAAAAAGAAAGGTAACATTTGATTAGGTCACCCAGATAATTTTGCTAAAGTCAACTGTGCCATATAAACACCACTGGAATAGCTCATTAATTTCATGGCCTCCAAAATTATGCAGAGTGAACATAATAGGGGTAGAAAATCTTGGGGATATCTTAGACTCTAATATATGTGTCTGTTCACAGAGACATGCATACATATACACTTACTTTTTTTATTATTATTTTTTTGTATTATAATACAAGTCATGTTAGTCACCATACAGTATGTCATTAGTTTTTGATCATACATACACACTTTCTGAAGGTATAGAAGGCAGGTTGGAAGGGGCAAAGACATGGTCTCACCAAGGATCCATTCCAGAAGCAATGCCACAATGGAGATGGATCACAGAAACAGAAATTTCCCATGCTGTAACACTATGGGTCAGTACCAGGAAGACAAGCCCCAAATTATCTGGGATAGAACCACTGGCAGAGGTCATTTTTGCAATTTCATCCTAACTTGCTGGTTTCGAAGCTCATGGGCACCATTTTTTCTATCCTCCCTTTAGCATGTAGCCCCAGAGGGCATACTCTGTTTACCTCATGCCATAAGCAACCTGAGTGAATGCCCTGTGTCCACTCAGAGCCAAGACAGGCAAAATGCCCTGGGTCCCATCCTCTATGCATGGCCAGGTAAGTGCCCCAAGCCCTCACCACCATGCAAAGAGACTGAGTCTCAACTACTCTGGGCAAGTACCTCAAGCCCTGCCTTCCCCATGCAGCAGCTTCAGCCCTACACAGCCCATACAAGGAATGCACATCAGAGTATATAACTCTGGTGGCCAGGGAAGACTGCACTTTTGGGTCAAAAAGAACAGCTCCTACTCAACACCATTTCTTCAAAACTGAGAAAAGTGGCTATTTTACCTAATAAATGCAGACATTTATTAGGTAAATAATAATAAATTTAGACAGGCAAAATAAATAGAGACAGGCAAATAAGAAGACAGGATATGCTCCAAACCAACAAATAAGGAAAATCTAAAAAACAAACAAACAAACAAACAAAACTATTAAAACAGAAATAAACAGGCTACCAGATAGAGTTCGAAGTAATAGTCATAAATATGCTCACTGATCTCAGAAGAATTGACAACATGGCAAAAATTTCAACAAATAGATACCAAAATATAAAGTACCAAACAGAAGTTGTAACTGAACTGAAAAATACACAGAGGGATTAAAACAACAGAATGAATGAAAAGACAGCACCAATCAATGAGTTGGAAGACAAAGCAATAGAAAACACAGAGCAGCAAAATAAAAAATTAAAAAAAAAATAAGAAAATTAAAAAAAAAATAGAGAGAGAAAAAAGAAATGAGAATACCTGAAAGGAGCTCTGAAACAAGATCTAGTGAAATAACATTCAGGAAAGGAGAAAGGGACAGAAAGTTTGTTTGAAGGAATAAGTGCTGAACACTTCCCTTACCTGGGAAAGGAAACAGACATCGAGGTCAAGGAAACCCAGAAAGTTACAAATAAGATGAACCCAAAGAGAAACACACTGACACACATCATAATTAAAATGGTAAATGTTAAGAATGAAGAGAGAATCTTATAAGCAGTAAAAGAAAAGCAACATACTATGTACAAGAAAACTCCCATAAACCAGCACATTGTTTATCAGAAAAATTACAGGCCAGAATGAAGTGGCATGGCACATTTAAAGAGCTGAGAGGAATAACAACAAGAACAAAAACAACGGCCAATAAATAATTCTCTCTCTTTTTTTAGATTTTATTTATTTATTTATTTATTTATTTATTTATTTATTTGACAGAGAGATCACAAGTAGGCAGAGAGGCAGGCAGACAGAGAGGGAGAAGTAGGCCCCCTGCTGAGCAGAGAGCCCAATGCGGGGCTTGATCCCAGGACCCTGAGATCATGACCTAAGCCAAAGGCAGAGGCTTTAACCCACTGAGCCACCCAGGCGCCCCCAATAAAGAATTCTTAACCAAGCAAAGTTATCATTCAGAATTGAAGAAGAGAGGAGATTTCCAGATAAGCAAAAGCTGAAAGGGTTTATTACCACTAAACTGGCCTTCTAAGAAATGTTAATGGGACTTCCCTTAGCTAATTAAAATAGGCACTAATAATAAGAAAATATGAAAGGAAAAACCTCACCAGAAAAGGCAAACAAATAATAAAGGCAGTGGATCAACCACTAACAAATATGAAGGGTAAAGCGTAAAAGAAGTGAAACTTAAAATACAATACTTAGCTAAAAAAATCATAAAATAAATAGATGTAAAATGTATCATCAAAAATACAAAATCTTCGGGGAGGGAAGGTAGAAATATAAGGCTTTGGAATATGTTCAAAATTAAGTTACTGTTAAGTTACACAAATGTTATATATGAACTTCACAATAAACAGAAAGAAAAAATTGTAGCAAATTCACAAAATAAAAACAAAGGAATCTAAACATAACACTAAAGAAAGCCACAAGAAAGAGAACAACCTAAAAAACAGCCAGAAAATAATTAACAAAATGGTAATAAGTACTTACCTATCAATTATTTTACATATAAATAAAGACTAATAAATATAGACATATAAGTAAATGGACTAAATTCTTCAATCAAAAGACAAAATGTGGCTGGGAAGGGGACAAAAATGGGAAAATAAACAGGACTACAATAATAGTAGGGGACTTTAATATCCTACTTACATCAAGGATAGACTGCTATGATAGAAAATCAGTAAGAAAATATTAGCCTGTAACAACATAGTAGACTAGATGATAGACTAATACAGAACATTCCATCCAAAAACAGCAGAATACATATTGTTTTCAAGTGTAGTTAGAACCTTCTTCAGGATAGATCATGTTAGGCCACAAAACAAGTCTCAGTAAGTTGAAGAAGATTAATATCATACCAAGCATCTTTTCCAACCATAATAGTATGAAACTAAAAGTCAATTACAAAACGTAAAAGAAAATTGTTAAAAATACAAACGTAGATACTAAACACCATGCTATTAAATACTCAATGGGTGATCTAAAAAATCAAAGAGAAAATCAAAAAATACCTTAAACAAATGAAAATGAAACAATGTCTAAAATCTGTGGGACATAGCAAAAGCAGTTCTAAGAGGGGAATTCATAGTGATAAAGGCCCTACCTCAAGAAACAAAAATCTCAAACCACCTAAATTTACATTAGAAGAAACTAGGAATAGAACAAAGCCCAAAGTTAGTAGAAAGAAGGAAATAATAATGACCAGAATGGAAATAAAGACTAAATAAATAAGTTTAATGAAACTAAGAACTTGTTATTTGAAAAGAAAATTGACAAATTTTTAATCACTCATCAAAAAAGCTAAAATAAATAAAATTAAAAGTGAAAGAACAGAAATTACAACTGATACCACAGAAATACAAAGAATCATCAGAGAATCTATGAACAATTACACACCAAATTAGACAATTTAAAATAAGTAGATAAATTCCTAAAAACATACAATCTTACGTGACTTAATCATGAAGAGAGTGAAAATCTAAATAGACCAATTGCTACTAATGTAATTAAGTCAGTAACCAAAAAACTAAACAAAAACAAAAAAACCTCTGAACAAACAGAAATTCAGGTCCAGGTAGTTCCACAGGTGAATTCTATCAACTATTCAAATAAGAGTTAATACCTGTCCTCAAACTATTCCAAAAAATTGAAGAGGAAGGAACACTTCAAACTGTCCTTTATAAAGCCAGCATTACCCTAATCCCAAAACCATACAGATACCACACACACACTCTCACACACCCACACTCTCTCTCTCTCTCTCTCACACACACACACACACCCACACAACATGTCTAATGAACACAGATGTAAAAATCCTCAACAAAATATTAGCAATCTGAATCCAACAATACATTAAAAGGATTGTACACCGGTGACCAAATGGGATTTACTCCAGGAACACCAGGATGGTTAACATTTGCTAATTAACTTGATATATTGCATTAATAAAATGAAGGCTAAAAATCACATGATCACTTCAATAGACGCAGAAAAAATATTTGACAAAATTCAATATCCACTTAAGATAAAACCTCAACAAAGCAGGTATAGAGGAAATGTACCTCCACATAATGAAGGCCATAATATGACAATCCTAGAGCTAAAATCAATCTGAACGATGAAGAGCTTACATTGGGGTGCCTGGGTGGCTCAGTTGGTTAAGCATCTGCCTTTAGCTCAGGTCATGATCCTGGAGTCCCAGGATCGAGCCCCACATCAGGCTCCCTGCTCAGTGGAGAGTCTGCTTCTCCCTCTGCTCCTTATCCCACTTGTGCTTTCTCTAAAATAAATAAATAAAAATCTTAAAGAAAAAAAAAAAGAGAAGCTAACACTTCTCTGTAAGATCAGAAACAAGACAAAGATGGCTACAATTCCCACTTTTATTCAATACAGTATTGGAAGTCTAGGAACAGCAATTAGGGAAGAAAAAGAAAAAAAGCATCCAAAATGAAAAGAAGGAAAACTGTCATTATTTGGAGATGACAGAATACTATATACTAAAAAACACTAAAGGCTCCAGGAAGTAAATGAGAATTCAGTAAATTTGCAGGATACAATATAGAGAAATCTATTGAATTTCTTTTTTTTAAATTTTTTTTAAGATTTTATTTATTTATTTGACAGAGAGAGAGATCACAAGTAGGCAGGCAGAGAGAGAGGGGGAAGCAGGCTCCCTGCTGAGAAGAGAGCCCGATATGGGGCTCCATCCCAGGAACCTAAGATCATGACCTGAGCTGAAGGCAGAAGTTTTAACCCACTGAGCCACCCAGGCACCCCAAGAAATCTATTGAATTTCTATATACTAATAACTATCAGAAAGACAAATCAGGAAAATAATCCCATTACAGTTGCATCAGAAAGAATAAAATACCTAGGAATAAATTATACAAGGAAGTGAAACTGTACTCTGAAAAGTCTAAGACATTCATGAAAGAAACTGAAGATGATACAAATAAATAGAAAGATGTACCGTGCTCATGGACTGGAATTTAAGTTGTCTATACTACATCTACAGCAATCCATAGATTCAATGCAATCCCTATCAAAATACCAATGGCATTTTTTGACACAAGTAGAGCTAATGACACTATAATTATATGGAACCACAAAAGACCCCAAATACCCAAAGAAATCTTAAGGGGAAAAAAAAAAAAACCAAAGCACTCAATTGGAGGTAGTGCTCTCCCTAAATTCAAGCAATAGGACAAAACTATAGTAATCAGGGGTACCCAGGTGGCTCAATGGGTTAAGTGTCTGCCTTTCACTCAGGTTATGACCTCAGGGTCTTGAGATCAAGCTCCACATTAGGCTTCCTGCTCAGCAGGGAGCCTGCTTTTCTCTCTCTCTTTCTCTCCCCCTCTGCCCCTCTCCACTGCTTATTCTCTCTCTCTCTCTTTCAAATAAATAAAATCTTTAAAAAATACATAGTTATCAAAACGATATGGAACTGGCAAAAAGTGGACACATCTATCGATGGAAAAGACAGCCCCCAAATAAATCCATGCTTATATAAGCAATTCATCTAAAAAAAAAGAGGCAAAAACATAAAATGGGGAAAACTCTTGATTAAATGAGGATTAAAAAAAAAAACAAAACTGGAGAGCTACATCCAAAAGCAAACTGGACCATTTTCTTACACCATTATACAAAACTAAACTCGAAATGGATTAAAGACTTAAATGTAAGACCTGAAACCTAAAATTCCTAGAAGAAAACATAGGTAGTAAGCACTTTGACATTGTTCTCAGCAATATATATATATATATATATATATATATATATATATATATATATATATTTAGCTATGTCTCCTCAGGCGAGGGCAATAAAAGTACAAATAAATGGAACTATATTAAACTAAAAGGCTTTTGCACAGCAAAGGAAATCAATAATATGTAAGGGCAACCTTACTAAATGGGAAAAGATACATGCAAATGATAAATAAGTTGGTATACAAATATATAAAGAATTCAAAAACCAACAAAAATAATCCCATTTAAAAACATATACAATGGAATATTACTCAGCTATAAAAAAGAATGAAATCTAACTATTTCCAATGACTTGGATGGAGCTAGAAAGTATTATGCTAGGCAAAGTAAGTCAGAGGAAGACAAATGTCATATGATTTCAATCATGTGGAATTTAAAGAACAAATGAGCAGAGGGAAAAAAGAAAGAGAGAGGCAAACCAGGAAACAGACACTTAACTATAGAGAACCAAGTGAGGTTACCAAAGGAGAGGTGGGTGGATGGGTTAAGTAGGTGATGGGGATTAAAATGGGCATTTATTGTGATGAGCACCAGATGTTGTATGCAATTGTTAAATCATTAAACTGTATACCTGAAACTAATATTACACAGCATCAACTAAATGGAATTTAAATAAAAACTTAAAAAAAAATTGGGCAGAGGACTTGAATAAGCGTTTTTCCAAACAAGACATAAAGAAGGCCAACAGGCACATGAAAAGATGCTCAATATCACCAACCGTCAGGGAAACAAATCAAAACCCTTATGAGATTCTCTCTCACATCAGGTAGAATGGCTATTATCAAAAGACAAGAAATAGGTGTTGGCAAGAATGTGAAAAAAAGGGAAACTTTGTGCACTGTTGGTGGGAATGTAAATTGAGGCAGCCACTATGTAAACCAGCATGGAGGCTCCTCAAAAAAAAAAATACAGAACTATACCATCCGGCAATTCCATTTTCTGAGTATTTACCTGAAAAAATAAAAATAAAAACAGTAATTTGAAAAGGTACCCCAACTAATTGCAGAATTATTTCTAATAACCAAAATATGAAAACAACTAAGTGTTCCTTGGCAGATGCATGGATAAAAAAGGTGTGGTATACACACACATACAATGAAATTTCACACAGCCATAAAACAGGATGAGTGCTTGACATTTGTGACAACATGGATAGACCTAGAAAGAATTACACTAAGTGAAATAAAGAAATCCAGATACTATATGATTCCATTTATATGTGGAATCTAAAAAAGCAAAGCAAAACAAATCAGAAATAAACTCAGAAACAGAGAACTGGTGGCTGCCAGAGGGGAGGAAGGTGGTAGGATTGGAAAAATAAGGTGGAGGGGATTAACAGGCACAAACTTTATTTGTAAGACAACAGGGTTGTAATGTACAGCACAGTAAACAGGCAATCTTATAACTGTGTAACAACAGATAGTAACTAGACCTATCCTGGTGAGCACTGAGTAATGTATAGAAATATCTAATCACTATGCTTTGCACATGAAACTAATATAATGTTGTAGGTCAATTACAATTCAAGGCAAAAACTGCCATCCAGCTTTTTCTAAATGAACTTGAATGCCTTTCTAATTGTAGACCCAATTCCCCCCCCCTTTTTTTTATTGTTGCTAAAGTTTGAAGCCTTTCTTCAAAGGTAGGATTCTAAATTACCTGAGATTGTGACTTAACTATTTCATGTCTGTTCTATCAGTTTTGTTATGCTCATTTGTAAATCATCTTGTTATTTTTACAGCACTCTATCCTGCAAGAAAAACAAAAGTGCGTTCTTTACCTTCTAAATCACAGATATAGAATCTGCTAATGGCATAAATTCATTTGCCCCACCAGGACACTAAAAAAATTGACTGTAAGAACGTACATCAATTGTTTTAAGTTGGCCAGAAACAATACAGCTATTGTCTCCTGAAACATGTGGGTCAGCATATTCCTTTTTGTCACCGGAAAATGCAATTTCTTTTTGCCTAACCCAAGCAAGTAGCCTGGGAAAGAAAATTTTCCTTTTTTACACCATCAAGGTTTTCAGTCCCCTTGTATTTTCTCCAGGCTATACAAGCGCCACACACATGGCCTTTGGCAATCCACTGGCACTATCAGTCGCACCTTTCAAATCATATCAGTTTCCAGGGCTTTCATTCCACACCATCCTCAGATCATCAGAGTCTTCATGAACATTCATTTTACTCCTAAAACTTTCAAGGAAAGATAGAGAATTCGCTCATCCCATGGTATAGCCAGGCCTCTCCAAACACTGGAGAGGCCTGGCAAACTATATGCCAAAAGCAGTCTCCCTAGAGAAAATTGCTTAATGTTCTTCATAAGAAAACCTTTGAAATTGGACTTGGGGAAGGTGTCTCAGCTGGTTATGTGTTAGACACTACACAGGAGAATTTCCTGTGTTTGTGGTTCTGGGCTCTCTGGGTCTATACTCATAAGTGGAACTTTGCATTATTCAGTGACTTTGAAAATTTTATGGAAGCATATAAATAATTTTACTAGCTCTTTATATTCTAACTGTACAGACAGGAAAAACAGAGCAACTCTGTTTTAAAATCTGCAAAAGCTAAAATAGGTTCCCTGAGATTGCACATCTCATTTTAAAGGTATGCTTCTCTGATGTCTTTAGTCTTTGGTGTGGAATTCAGTAAATAAAGTTGTTGATCATCCCTCTGACTAGGTTTAGTTTTGTTTATTTTAACATGCTAATGTATTTCATTAAAGCTGCACCTGTTACCATCATTGAATTTAAAGGTCTCGTGTTTCTAGTACACTCTTATTTTTAGAACCATATCTGGTACATCAGCTCTGTCAAACATTTTCAATCCCATAATGATTCAAACTACATTTCAATAAATAGCCAAGAATATTCCCTGAAGCAACTCTGTCGTCATTACTATTGTTGATCTCCTTGTTTTTTGAAAGTTTCCAATAAAGTACTGAGATGATTATTAGGTTTCTTTATAAGATAACATATGATGTAGAAGCTAAAATATTTATAAAGCAATACCATGCTACTCATAAGATTTTTACAGGAATATTATCTCCCACATACTTTATTTTTCTTACTCTATTAAAAGCTATTCTCCACCATGTCTAGCAAATTATCCTTCAGAGGATAAGCTGAGCGTGAATAACAATTGAATTAAAGGGAAGCAAATGAAAATCAAATAATTTTAAGTTTATTTCATTATGCACAAAGACTTCTACTCTCCTGAGTTCCCACAATTGTATCATATGATACTTTTCTACTTTTAACACTTAAACACTCCAGATACTCAGTCTTTTAATAACTCTGCACATTTTTCCCTTCAATTTTCTGTTCCTTCTTGACTGTGCACTATCTTCTGAAACACTGTTTTTGGGGCACCTGGGTAGCTAGTGGGTTAAAGCCTCTGCCTTCGGCTCAGGTCATGATCTCAGGGTTCTGGGATCAAGCTCTGCATCAGGCTCTCTGCTCAGCAGGGAGCCTCCTTCCCCCTCTCTCTGCCTGCCTCTCTGCCTATTTGTGATCTCTTTCTGTCAAATAAATAAATAAAATCTTTTTTTTTAAAAAAAGAAACACTGTTTTTAAAATGTCTGAAAAATTACAAATGGACTTTATTACTAAATGCTTATAACTTAATACTAATGTGAAATGATAAAATGCAGTATCACAGATTGTTGAAATCACAAAGCCCTTGCTTCACAATGTGTGAATACTGACTCTATTCATGAAGCCTAAAGAAAACCTCAATAGGGTATGTACCTTCATTCATTCACTCAGTAGATACTCATTGAGCAGCTGCTCTGAGTCAAGCCTGGTACTAACCACTAGTGCTTCACCCAAATATAAAGAAACCTATCATCAGGAAATAATTCTGATAATTCTAGGAAGGAGATGGTCACCAATGCTCTTTCTTCTCCCTGAAACTTCCTTGCAAGAAAAGAACTATGGATCTGAGCTACTTAGAGCTGGATACACATAATCCGAATGCAAGTTCTACACAAAAATCAATACAAGATATCTCATCACATCTTTGAATATTTACACCTTTATTCATTTAGTTCTTCTGTATCTTTCATCATTTCTGAAATGATGAAATATTTAGAAATGTAGAAATATTCTAGGGCTGGAAAAGAGCACTGAACAAAAGCCCTTTATGTCCCCATCCTCAGTGAAAATATGTTAAAAATAATCATATCACAGGTACTTAAAACTTTTAATATTTCAATTTTAAATATAATACCCATATATTTTTCAACTCCTAGAGATCATAAAAATCACATAATTTCTCTAATACAAATATATCATGGCCAAAATATTTGATGACAACAATGGAAATAAAATATAATACTTAAGAAAATATATGCATTTAGTGTATGTTTCCTCAGGAGTTGGAGGAAGATTTTAGCCTTACAATAGGCCCTATCTTACATTTAATACATTAGCTCAAATGGAATCTGCTTTGGACGAATTCTGTATATCATATTTCTGCCTCATAGCACCCTTGCTTCCTTCTTCTTCCTTCTATATAAGCATCTTTACTGTAAACCCATAAATTATGCTTCAAATTATACTTCTGACACTGGAAATGATTATTAAACACTCAAAATGGAGTTAGGAAGCTACATAGGCTCTTAACAACTGATTTTTTTATTTTAGGAGTAAATTTTAAATTCTAATCATATGCTTTTGGGTGTAATCAGACTTAAGTCATATAATATCCCATTACATATTATTTCCCAGAGATTAATTTAAATACAGTAATAAAGAAATATGATACTCTCTGGGTTGAAAAGAGTCCCAGGTTGTTGTTAATACTAGTTATGGGAACAGAATATAAACAAACCCACTCAAGCAACACCATTTAAACCAGGATTTAGGGAATGACTGGGCAAGAATTAGAATATTTTAAACAATTCTAGCATACAATTAATAAAGTAATTTTAAGACAATGTCAAAAATATATCCAACTGAGTCATAAATATTTAACTATATAAGAAAACTGCTTTAGCATGATTTGAACAAAATTAATGCCTCTGTTTACTGCATAACTACTGACCATTTAATATATGATAGACACTAAGGCATAATATAGAAGAGTGACTATAACCTTGATCTGCCATTTTGGAATTATGCTCTATTAGAGAGAAAAAACAGAAATGTGTCATTTTCATGAATATACTATATTATTTGATCAGCAAATCTCCACCCTTCTGTGGGAAAATTTTGAGGAGCTGCCTTAAACAGATTTTTTTCCCTCTTTGTTATAAAAGTGTTTCAGTTTCCAGGAATTACCACGAGTAAAAGTTTTCAAAACTGATAGTTATTAGCTAGAAAATGAAGAGTTCATAATCCAGATAATGTATTTGTGACAAGAGCTAAGATGGATACATATGGGGAAGTTAAAACCTGCATGTGTTCCTTAGAAAGTGAATAAGCACTTTAATAATCACAGGAGAAACTCGAAATGTGGTAATAAGACAAAATAGAAAATATACACAATCTCAATATTCACTGAACATCGTTTTGAGTTAGTAAAAGCAATCTCAGAAAAAATAGGATATAAATTTGAAAATTTATAGAGTATTAAATATTTCCAAGGTCAGTACATCTAAACTCTTTTAAATCTGATCTCATTGGAATATATAAAAAGAAATTCATGTCATTATTCAGCATTTAGAATTTTATATGTGAACTAAATATAACTAAATTCAGAGATGCTAGTTCTTTTCCTAAAGAATTCAATATTTCCCAAATTCCTTTTCCATTTCCCCACCTCCGCATTGAATGAAAAGAAAAAAAAAAATAAATAAGTGAAACACTCATGGCAGGAAAAGTTCACTGAGAAAGAATAAGGAACTCTATTCTATGGTCTTCCTTTACTTAGGTTCATAATAGTGGGATTGTAGATATGATGAACAACGTTTCTACTTACCTGCAAGTGCAGGGGTAACTAGCAAGATAAACAAAAATATTCAATGGCCTTAGGTTATCTTTGAAATGCTTGGGCTAAAAGACAACTTAAATAAAAATTAAGTGCACTGTAGAGTCCGAAGTATCAGAGTAGAAGACTTAGGGATCTGTGTAAAATGCAAGCTAGTAAAATTGTAATAGCTTGTGGCATGACTTCAGGGGAGCATAAAGAAGCACAACTATGGGAATCTCTCTTTTGAAGAAAAAAAAAATTAGAAGGCATTCTAGGTGGTAATCGGAATCCCTTGTATCCTGTGAACAAGGGAATGAATAAGAGCCCAATAATCTGAACACACCAAAAGGATACTAATTCATCCTATGAGTAGCTGACCCCAGAAACACTTAAGTTCTTTCTAGAAATTTAAAGCAAAGGCTAAAGAATAACTTTCCAAAACCACTGTAAGTAGAATTTCACTTCTGGCCTGGAAAAGTAGTTGGATAAGAAGAATTGCAGGTCAACAGTGTCACGTTTCAATGAAAAATCTTCCCCCCATTTGGGGTTATCCTTTATTTTTCCTATAAATTGTCAGCAAGCCCCTTCTACCTAACCCATATACATATTAGACAATGATTGCATTCAATAAAGATGCTTCAGTTCACCTTTTCCTCTATGTTTTTAGTAGACACTCTTTTTAGCAAACATGGCCTCCAGACCGGTATCTCACGTTTTCATCACCTAGAGAGAGCAAGAAGGGTCTTGCAATTTTATCATATCTCCTTCCTTCCCACAACATATCTTCCTTCCAACAACATATCTCCTTCCTTCCTTCTACATACACATACACCTTTTATCTCAACACTGATGGGTGATTGACTGAAGTCCCTGCTCTTCGTCCCAGTCCAGCAACTCTGGATTACAACAGAAACCCCAGAGTTCCTCTGCAGATGAGGCTGAAAGCAACCACTATGTGATTTTACCCAAGATCAAAATCTCCTTTTCCGTCCTTTCTGTTCCTTTTCCCTCATAGTTCCTTCATGGGAACACTTTAATAAATCACTTGTACAAAAAAATGTCACCTAATGTCTGCTTCAAGGATACCTAATATGAAACATGTTTACTTATAACTCAAGCTTTTCTTCAAGATTCCTTGTCACTCTGATTTTCTCCTTGGCGTATTCACCAACCACTCTTTCTCTGAACTTTAATACAGACTGATTGTGCTCTCAAATATTTTAGAAGTGGTATCGAAACAAATATATCTTTCTTTCCTGTGTTTTTGTGTATTTTGTCACCTAAATAATATAAATTTTTCAAGATAGGAAATCTATCTTCCACATTTCTTTTTTCCTTTGTGTATATGTATGTGTACGATGGTACACCGTCTAGCACTAAGAGAGAGGTTGATGAATTCTTAATAAATTAAGGAATAATTTTGAATAATAATAAATTAAGGAATTAAATCCCTTGGAAGAAGGGATGAAAAGGTGCTTATTTTGTCCAGACCCTAGGCAGAGTGAGAAAGGTTGATTCTCTGCATTAAAATGCACATAACTTACATGATCATGTAAACAATGAGTGCAATTTGATACAGCTATTAAGTAAGTGAACTGAGATTCAGACACAAGTCTCTATGACCCAAAGGCCAATGAATATAGTCAACTATTTTAATAGAAAATTTAATAGAAAAACAGTTCCTCCAGTAGATCTGAGATTGAAATCCTCATTACCTCCAATAAAGATTATTCTAAAAAGACAATAAACTAACTTATATATCCAATCACTTAATGAATATAGAATAACTACTTGACATTGAACAATTTGGATTTATATATATACATATGTATATATGTATACATATATATATACACATATATACATATATATATACACATACACATATATATATACCAACATGACAGACCTGCCCTCAAGGAGATTACAGTCTAGTGAAGAACACTGATGATAAAATATTAATTATAAGAAAATGTGATAAGCACGTGAATTGGAAATATGTGCCATATGTCCTAGAACATATAAAATTAAAGTTTCTAATTCCACCTGGGGATGAAGGTATACTTTAGGAGGCTTTATCTATTACAGCTATAATCATAATCACTAAGGCTAAAATTATTTTTAGTTTTAATTCAAATTAGGTAGACTGACTGAACATTCCTCATCTGATTGAATTAACAACTGATATATGAGTTTTATTATTATTCAGTATCATTGCAATATTGATTAAAGGAAATAGTTCAAATTTTGTAATTTTTTGTTACTAAATGAATCACATAACTTAATACATTGATAACTCTCTGGCAATTTAGAATTCAGAATAATTCTGAATCAATGAAAGATTTAATAAAATACGAAGATACAGAGTTTTTTGCCTATTTGAAAGTATTTTCAAATATACATTTGAAAATGTATATTTTCAATCATCATTTTTGAAAAACGACAAAGAAATTTAGAAATGTAAAAGGAGAAAATCTATTTTCTTAAGGGTATTCACTGTCATCAGATTCATATGTGCTAGTGTTTTATTAATTTTAGTGAGTTATAATATTTATTTCAGTGATGTTTAAAATATAGAATTTAAAAACGAAGAAGTAACAAACAATGCAGCCTACAATTTTTATCATCCTCAAAGATATGTAAGAAGATGCATTTAATACACTAGACTAGGAATTAGTAAATCAAAGATGAAGAAAACCAAAAAAAGAAAAAAAAAAGACCGCACTGCCGATGAAAAATTTTCCATGTCAAAGTTGGTTCATTACCTTGTTCATCAAATAGAATTTGTAGTTGAAGTTGCGATGGAAAATACTTGATCCATCAGTGTAGCATTTTTATTGAGTATATCTTTGAAAGATCTCAGTAAATCAACATAAAAATGAAATTCACCGAAAATCAACCAATCTCTCTCTCTCTATATATATATATTATATATATAATATATATATGAACAATCCTATTTTAACATTACCACAGTTTTCTTTGAATACATAAGTACAAAGAATACTGAATAAAATATATGAGAGAACAGTATAATAGTATATAATCTTCCACTGGCATCTCACATTTTCCTCCACATGAAATATACATTAACTTCATGTAATCACAAACTGTCATTTGCTAATAACAAAGAAGTTTCCATTTTCCCATATTCATTCCCACTCCCCCTCCGCATATATATTATTTCTGTCTCCAACTTGATAGGATAACTATTTACAACTAGTCAGATATATGTACCCACTGTGTAACAGGTCTTGTGTTAAGTGGTTCACATGATTGATCTCAATTTTTCTTTCAAATATGAAATGATTATATACTTCCAGGAAGCTACAACAATAGTACAGAGTTCCATGAGCTGTTCATGCACCATCCCCCAACATGAGATCTTAGGTATCAAATAGCACATTATCAAAACCTGTGAACTGATATCAGAGCAACACTGTTAACTTGATTACACGCACTCACTTGTGTGGTTGCGTGCAAATGTATGTAGGTGTAGTTTTAGGCAATTTTATTAAAATATATATATATATATATATATATATATATATATCTCAATGTATATATGTATACATACACACTTGTATAACTTATCTCAATTAGGATGAAACAGAATTCTTCCATCACGACAAAGAAACTCCCTCATGCTACTCTTTATAATTACAACACGTCTTGTCTTTAACTGTTAATAACAATTAATCAGTTCTCCCTCTTCATAGTTTTATTATATTGAGAATATTATATAAGTGGAATCACATAGTATATAATATTTTGGGATGGAGCTTTTTCTCTAAGCCTGAAGACCACTCATGGTGTAGCATATATCCATAGTTTATTCACCTTTACTGCTCAGTACTCTCACTATAAGAATGTATATGAATGTTTTCTATTGCTGGCAACAACCACAAACTTGTAGCTTAAAACAAGGCAGATTTACTTCACATTGTTGGAGGTCATAAGTCAGAAATGGGTATCACTTGGTAAAATTTAAGTTATTGACTTCAATAGGAAAAAAGAGTGCTTTCCTTTTGGACTCTAGGAAAAGTTCGTTTCTCAGCTTTTTCTCGCTTCTAAAGACCATCGTCATTCTTTGGGTCTTGAGTGTCCAACAGTTACCAGCAACATCAGGCAGTCTTTCTCACATCACCATGTCTCTGGCCCCATTGTCACATCTCTGATTTTGACTCTTTCGTCTTCTTATTCAATGTGCAAAGCCCCTTGTGTTATATTTGACCTACTGGAATAATCTAGGATCATCTATTTAAGATCAGTTTACCAGCAACCTTAGTTTCACTGACAACTTTAATTCTTTGTTACATATCATATTGACAGATTTTAGGTATTTAGGACATGGATGTTTTGGGAGGCCATTATTCTGCCTACCACATACTTTGTCATGCACAAAATCTTTTAACCTCTATTAGCTTCACAATATTGATGTAAGGTTATCAAATATAAATTGCCCAGAGTTGTTAGGAGGTCTCAGAATATTTAATGATATTCCACAAAAATTCAATGGAACTGAATAAATATTCTTTAATGAGGAAATAACCAGCCAATCAAAAAGAAATGTTTAATGTTTTTCCACTAATTAAGTATAGAGCTCATTTATCTGAGAAGGAATAGAACATACAGACAGAGGGCTAGGATCACTTTAGTTAGAGCAGCTATCATTATGTTCACCACAAAGAACATCAGTATTTTGTAGTGCTCATTGGAATGAAGCAAACATTTCATAGATAATACTGAGTACTTAACCACCTTCTCAGTTGTTAAGATCCTATTCATTAGTTGTTACTGGGAATCCTGAAACATTGATGTGGGAAATATCAGAAAGTATCACCAGGTGGTTGTCAAATTTGGTTTTAAGGTGTAATCCTGGCCTAGATTAGAATATACTAATTACTATAATAGTTACATTAATATAATTATTTATTTTTACAGGGCTTTTGAGAGCTTAAAATAAGATCAACAACAAAAACCTATACACAAACTTCTAATAGCTTTATTAGTAAAAACCTAAAGCTGAAAACAACCCAAATATCTTCATTAGGTAGATAGAAAAAAAATTGTGGTTTTTTAAACTTGAATTAAATGCCTAGATTTTTCTTCAGTAAGAAATCTCTAAATAATATTCTTCTAGTCCTTCATAAAGATAGTTGGCCTCTTTCCTTCATAAAACTATATTTGAGGTAATAACAGAAAAGTCAATTATACTGGGATGTAACTATAAAAAACATTTCTTTGGGGAAAATTATAGCTTATTCTTATCAAGTTATATCTTTGAAATATGTAAAAATTTGGATCAACTACAAAAATTATGTATGTACAAACCTACAAATGTACATCCCCTGGATGTCCTTTGGAAACCAATAAAACAATACCACAATTTCAAATATATTGAGTGTGAACATAGTAGCAACGAGACAGGTCCAATATCTTAGTGAGAAATTTTAACACAAGGATTGCTTACATAGATCCAGATAGAGTTATGACAAAACAAGAACAGGCAAATATCAACCACCTCAGGAAACCATTATCTTCACCTACAAAACTGAGGTAAAAGGAAAGAAAAGTACTGCTAAGGGCCAATGAGAGTGATAACGACTGATGAAGATCCACTCAAGAAAAGCTATAGTCATGACAATTTAGATGGAGGCACCAAAACCAGACACACAGCCCTGAAGCAGAGAGTGCTCTTGTCCACCCCATCACATTCCCCCTATAACTCAAAGGTCAAGCCCAGCTAGATACCAGAGAGATTGGTCTTTTGGGGGAAGAGAATATGGCAAGGAATGCCACATAATGGAAATGTCTGGAAGAAATTTAGAACAACCAGCATGTTCTATTCTTAATCTACACACAACCACACAGAAGCCTTGAGTGGAGTTTTTTTCCTTGAGTCTTATTTTCTCAAATCTTTCTATATCTCTGATCACACTGTATCATCCTATATATTTTACTGATTTCCTGCTTATTTATTCTTTTATGACTTAGTATCTCTTTATATCAATGCCTCTAATTTCCTGTGACAGAAATATGCTGAATGTTGACCAAGCACTTCAGTGTTCTTGGACACAAGGGGAAAACTATGTTTTTTCAGCCTTTCCTCTGAGTTCTGAGTTATGAGTATTTGAGTTATAAATAATGAATGTGAGAAAAAATGGCCTTTATCACATGTTTAAATTGTCAGCATCATGAAATGAAGAGTATGAATTCCTGAGCCACTAGGGATATTATGGATGAGAAATAACCTTTATAATGTTGAACACTGGATTTTTGGACAAGCTAACGTTAAATGCCATAACTTACACACCTCCTAAACCGTCTAATTTGAATGGCTAATTTCCTCATTTCTTATGTGAGCTATCTGACATACAGCCTATTCCAATCTGTATTTGACGTCCTCAAGTAAATGCAATGCTCAGAAATCTAACAGTAATTTCTGAGCACAATAAAATGCTATATTATTTGGAAGAATGACACTTCTTATCAACACCCTAGGACAGTGCATCAAATAATATAGAAGAAAGCTACTCCCATTTGCCTCCTTTCCCAACTATGATTATCTTCAGATTGGGAAGGCATACCTACCCAAGAACAGAAGATTGTCTACTGCTAAATTGCCAAGATGACAGAGGGTACTAAAGTATAAAAAACTGCATGAACTCAGAGAAAAGTTGTCCGATAAATTTAAAAATCATAATACCATTCTTCCCTTGACTTTTGAAGAATTTTCTTTAAGGTAGTTTAGGCAGATATAATTTAGAAGGAGAAATGGGAATACCACATACTACAGACAGTATCAAATATATTTAATTTTCAATACCTTTGGTCAGAAGCTTGATTGCAATCATTGTTCCCACTATAAATGGTAGAGTTTCCATGATTTTCATCATAATCATGATTGAACTATCTCAATGACTTGGCTGCAGATTGAACTTTGGGGTTTGGTCTGAATAAAGCACCAAAATGCTTCTCCTTAATTCACATTTAGTTTTTACTACAGGTAGAAATTTTACTATTACAAAAATTATCAGTTTATCTTCACTCATTTAAATCACTAACAATTATTGCTAAATAAAACAACATACATTTGGTCTACCTTAAGCAATTAAAGCTATATAAAATAACTTGTATGTCACAATGACAATGATAGTATCTATCTCCCCCATTTTTATACGTGGGAGATACATAAGAAATGTGTATATTTCATATGTACAAATGTGTATATTTCAAATGTATATAAAATATGTATATATACATATTTTCATTTCATATGCATCAAAGATTAAAAAATATTTTAACATATTTATTAAAATTACTCAACTGCAAAATGCATTTTTTCATATTTGTAGATTGTATCATTATAACTTTATTGCTTATCCTTAAACTACTTTTAAATGTAAATTTATGGTAAGTTAAATATATAGCTCACAGTATATAATGCTTTTAATGTTTATTATTCAGTCAATATAAGTATAATTAAGTGCTTAGTGATTTATTCAATCAGGTTTTCTTTAATTGATAAGCAGTCAATTTTAGATGGAAGCATTCAGAATCTTTAACATCTGGCATCCATTACTTTTCAGTAAATTTAGTCTAGTATTTAAATGTGGTAGGTAAAATGGTCACCCCAAGAAGTCCACATCCTAATCCCTGGAGCCTTTGAATGTGTTATGTTTCATAACAAATGGAACTTCAAGATTACATTAATTTTAGGAATTTAAATTAGAGAGAATATGGATTATCTAAGGTGGGTCCAACCTAATGAGATTTTAACAACAACTTTTCTCTGGGAGGAGTCAGAAAGATGCATTACAAGAATCGGAAGAGATAGAGAAGAGGAAGGTAGAATGATTACAAGAGGGAGAAATATTTACCATACCATGGCAGGTTTTAAGTCAGTCCCATTCTTATGACACACTTATAAGAGAGGTCTGTAGTAGATAGGGTGTTCCCTGGCTGACATTCAGATGGGAAACAATTATCTCAGCCCTACAACTACAAGTAACCAAATTCTCTTAACACCCTAAATAAGTTTGGAAGCACACTTACCCAGGAGCATAAGGGAAGGAACTCAGACTTGTTGCACCTAGATTTTGATTCTGTGGACCTAGCAAAGAAAGTAGCTATGTCACACTGGGCTAAGACTTTTGACCTACAAAATTGATAATAAAGGGTTTTTGTTGTTGTTGTTGTTGTTTTTAAACTGCTATTGGTTTGGTAGATATACTGAATATTCTCACTCATCTTGGGCAACCATCTTGTTTTATCCACTACCTAGTTCTTTAAGCACCAGTTTTAAAATATATCTTCAGGTTACAAATATTAAAGAGGAAAGTGCATGCAGTGAATCAAATAAACCTAAACCTGTATTTCAGAGCTAAGTGCTACCTATTATGAAATATTTTATTTCATTGTGTGAATGAATGGTGCTACTTTCAAGAATAACCCTAACTTGAGAGGGAGAAGCAAGATGGCAGAGGAGTAGGAGTCCTAAATTTCATCTGGTCCAAGGAATTCAGCTAGATAACTATCAAACCATTCTGAACACCTACAAACACAACAAGAGATTGGAGAAAAGAATAGCAGCAATTCTATGAACAGAAAAACAACAAAGTTCTGGAAGGTAGGATGTGCAGAGAAGTGAATCCAAGGAGATATTTGGGAAGACAGACAGCAGGGGGAGGGAGCTACCAGCACATGATAGAACAGTGGAGAACAACATCAGAACTTTTAGAAGTCTGCTCCGCTGAGGGACATCACTCCAGTGGCTAACATGGGGATGGAAACCTCGCTGGGACAGTGTGGTTTCAGGACCCTCGGGGTCAAAGAAAGACCAGGGGTGCAGAGCTCCCAAGTATAGGAGTAGGGAAGTAGCTACAAAGATGGAACCAAGGAGGGGGCTCTCAGCTCGGGGTTGCCATAAACCATGATCCATGGCACAACTGGGTCACTGCTCTTTGAGCAAGAACCCAATAAGCAGCAGATCCAGAGAGACTCCCCTTACTCCCCTAGGAGGAGTGCCATGGGAGCACACAACAGGAATCTGCTAGTTTTGGAAACTCCAAATGGGGTCATGTGCCAGAGATAGAAACACTTGGTCACAGGCCAGGTGAGCACAGAGTACAGCTGGAGACCAGGGAGACAGCAGAGATTAACTGCTTTTCTCTGAGGGCTCATGGAGGAGTGGGGCCCCAAGCTCTCAGGAGAGAGATTAGGAGGTAACCATTTTCATTCTTGTCCTCCAATCTGTATGGAAAGCTTTCAGGGAACAAAAGCTACCAGGAGCAAACCTGAGCAAATCATTTAGCATGGTTGCTGGCAAGGGCAGTGCAATTCCACCTCCGGCAAAGACATTTGAAAACACTGCAACAGCCCCCCGCCCCAGAAGATCAGCAAGAACAATCAGCCAAGACCAAGTTCACCAAACAATGAAAACTGCAAAACTCCAGCACTAGGGGAATACAGCACATAGAATTCATGCCTTTTTTCCGATTATTCTTTAGTCTTCCAAAGTTAATTTCTTTTAATTTTGTTTTTTTCTCTTCCTATTTTTTTTTGAAATTTTCTTCTTTCCTTGTTCAACCTTATCAATTCTTTTTTTAAAATCTTTTTTTAATTTTAATTTTTACATTCATATTCTATCCCTTCATTGTATTTAACCTTATTTTGTGTGTATATATATATATATATATATATATATATATATATATATATGCTTTTCTTTGTTTAAAATTTCAGGATACAGTTTCCTCTAACAGA
>CM052810.1:18165461-18209025 GCA_028533885.1 Nasua narica
CCCTAAAGCTAAGGTTGCGTTGCTCTCACCCCACTACCCATGTCCCATGATTGGGCCATAAGTTACTAGACAAGGGGGGAATGAAGGAGCAGAGCAGGGCTGGCTCCTTTTGCTTACATCCGCCTTCTTGTGTGTGGCCCCCCCGCAGGACCTGCCTCTGGGGCGGTCTGAGTGTGGCTCAGCCCTCCCTTGAGCTAATTAGCCCAGACGGCCTGTGGGTTGGGTTTGGGTTAGCCAATAGGAATGCGGAACCCCTGCCTGGGAAAGAATATAAACCCCGCCTTTTGCCCGCCAAACTTGTGCGCCAATTCTGGCCAGGGTGATAGGCTAGTTCAAACAGTTACTAAGCAACTTTCTGTGTGTTACAAACTCATTGGCCACTGACCCCTCTAAAACTGTTACGCTTTTTGAAACTCGCTCTCTTTCTCTACACCACGCCGCTGTGTCGGTGAGTGTGTGAGAGAGCTCAAGCTAGCTTGAATAAAGGGCTCTTTTGCTTTTGCATCGGACTCGGCTCCCTGGTGATATTTGGGGATCTCAAAAATCTGGGCATAACACCATGAAAATGGTTAAAAAAAAGTTAATATAAAAATTTTAATTGCTTTTAAAAATAAATGACTTTATAAATAGTAGCAATATATTTTGGATTTATAGCATATGAAAACATCCTATAAAAGCAGTTGCACAATAAATAGAAGGGAGCAATTGTTTTTTTATACTACACATGAATTAGTTATATGGTATACAAATGGATTATCCTTCAGTTTTCAAAAAAGGAAACCCTGCCATTTTCAATAGCATGGATAAGCATGGAGGACATCATCCTCCATGGTGAAATAAGCCAGTCAAATTCTGCATGATTCCATTCATATGAAGTAGCTAAAATAGTCAAACTCATAAAAGCAGAGAATACAATAGTGGATGGTACGTGGGGAAAATGGGGAAATATTATTCAGTGGGCATAAAGTTTTAGGTATGCTATAGGTCTTAGCCAAATTTGGCTGCTCTAACAAACCTATGACAAATTGGGTGGCTTAAACAACAAACGTTTTTCACAGTTCTGGAGGCTAGAAAATGCAAGAGCAAGGCACCAGTAGATTTGATATCTGCTAAGGGGCATCTACTTCCGGTGTTCCCACGTGATAGTCTCTTTTATAAGGGCAATATTCCCATTCATGAGAGTTCCAGCCTCATAACTCTGTCACTTCCCAACAAATACAATCACACTGGGGATTAGATTTCAACACAGACTTTTAGGAGACTCAATCCATAGCACTAGATGAATAATGTCTGAAGATGTGCTGTACAATATACTGCCTACAGTTAGTGACATGACACTGTGCAACTTTAAAATTTGCTAAGAGGGTAAGCCTTGTAATACTGTATTATTACAAAAATAAAAAGTACTTAAAATTCTGGGACATTTTGGTTATTTGCTTTGAAGTATACTTCAATAAGGCCATTTAAAAATATCATTAATAAATGGAACTGTTTTATCTATTGATTGTGATTAGGTGAATATATGTGCCTTCTGAAACTCAGAACTTTATGCTAAAAATGGTTAAATTTACCAAGTGTAAAAACCTCAAACCCACATTTCATTAGGGTATAGTGGATTTGGTGTTATTCTGTTGGAACCCACTCAAGACTAACACATTCATTTACTCAGCTGCTAGAAATCTTGGCTGTTGTTCACTTGCAGCTGATGCACTCCTTGGGGTGCTATGGAAGGGAGTTACTTTGCACAAAAGTGTATCTCACTCCCTGGGATCAACCCACATTCAGCAACTGGTCAAAGCAAGAATTCAATCTGGGAAGTGTTAAGGGCCATGACAAATCAAGATTTCTCCCATGGGATCAGCCTTCTGTGTTACAAATGAATTATACTTCAACTGGTCCCCCATCTCAATCTAGTTAATTCTCCTTTTTGTGCAGGTATTTTTATCCAGAGAACTCTTCACAAACTTTTAGCTAACTCTCTAGCTTGCTTACATTTCCCACGGAATCCAATCTAACACTGTATTAATTGGTCGAAATAAAAATAGACTGTAAACTTCAGATATTGCTACAACAGGGACCTTACAGAGCATGTTCCACCAACCACTAGTTCTAGGAGGTCTAATATGTTATCCCCCATAAAAATAAATTTTACATGGAAATGTGATGGAAACTCAGGTTTAAATAAATATATATATATAGATTAATTTACTGCAGAAAAATACGAAAAGCATTTCATATATAAAAGTTATCAGTATAATATAGAAGGAATCAACACATAGCAGTGAAATTAAGCCAGACTAAAGGGATTTACTCTGGACCCACCACTGACTAGATGTGTGAACCCCTGGATAAGGCTATTTGTCATTCCACCTGTGAGTCAATCCCATTTGAAAAATCAGGATAACAGAATTTATCATATCCCATTTTGAAGATGAGGTAAAATGCTTAACAGTAAGCAGCAGGAGATGTACTATTCTTCCCAAATACTTTGTTTATTTTTAAAGATTTTATTTATTTGAGACAGAGACAGTGAGAGAGAGCATGAGAGGGGAGAAGGTCAGAGGGAGAAACAGACTCCCCGCGGAGCCGGGAGCCTGATGTGGGACTCGATCCCAGGACTCAGGGATCATGACCTGAGCTGAAGGCAGTCGCCTAACCAACTGAGCCACCCAGGCACCTCTAAATACTTTTAATTGTGGTAAACACATTTAACGTGAGATCTACCCTCTTAACCCAAGTACTTTTGATTAACACCTTTCTTCACAAAACATCCCATTAGAATTCCACAGAACATATTGTGAGAAAGGATATCAGAATGAAATATCTGCCACTTTGTACTTTAATCTCTGTGCTAAAGTTAAGGAAATGTGTAGAACTCGTACAGATGATACATTGTGTAATGTTTCCTTTGATTGTTATATATAAAATACGTTGTGTTCTTCTTCTTACATCATAGTAGGCTTAGAACTTTAATTTTCCTGAGATGAGACCCACACTGACTCAATATATATATATTTTAAATAAGTATTATTTCATTTAACTGAGTTCTGAGTACTTGCATAGAAATAAAAAGCTCTGTACGACATCCACATAGGACAATATGGTTCTGTAATGCCTTTTCAGTACATATCGGTGTAGCAGGCATTAGAATTTAGTTCAACTCTGCTGGATTGGAAGGGAAGTTATTCTTTACCATGTGGCTTATTAAATTTGTCTAATAGATGAGATGCATTAACATACACACACACACACACACACACACACACACACACACACACATTCTAAGGTGATTTTGTGACACCTTTCAGAATAAGACACTGTAAACCATGACTGCTCCAAGCAGGAAAATACAAAACACCTATTTTCACTCATATGTATAATCACACACGATTATGCACACATTCACAACTTCATACCCACACCCTCAAATACACCTTCACACACACATTCTTTCTCACACAAACACATTCACGCAGCACACATCCACTCACGCTATAACTATTTTATGTGTACTTCTAAATTGGATATACCAAGATGAACCCAACAGTTTAGGTTCATGTGAATACGACATTCAGATTGACCTGAGAAGTACATATTGAGTCTGCAAATTACAGTGAAATTTGAGGAAAGCAGACACTGTGCTTAATATTTCAACAGTTTTTGATTGGCCAGTTAAACTTCAACATGACCAAGTAGGATTTTCCTTAGGGCTGTTCCACCGGCTTTAAAGCTGGTGTGGTAATTTACAGCATTACAGCATTAGATATAACAAATAAAAAGGAAATACAATTTAATTTTATTTTGTTTGCTGTTTGTCCTGCTGTGTCTGAGTGTTTCTGATGATTGAACAGAACACTGGCATTTACAAATTTCATAGGTATAGAGATGACAGTAAGAAAAAGATACTAATTAAAAATATTTGGATTTCATTGGGTGCTATTACCTCTAACAAAATGAGCTCCTTCATCATGACCTCATTGTAGAAGTGGTAAACACAAGTTTATTCTTTTTGCAAGGCTAACCTCAGACAATCACCCTTTCCTACTCAAATCGAAGTCAACTTATGCTTCCAAAATTATCCCAAGCAACTTCACTGCCCCATTGTCTGTCCCCTAATGTCTCTTGCAAAGCTAATCAAGTTTTCTGGGCTTTGATTTATTTTCTAAGGGTGGCTCCTTTAATGCTGGCCTATATGAATTTTTTATGATTATTAAAAAGTCATTCTTTGAAGTTGGCAGATGTGATTCTTTTATTTCCAAACTACAAAACAGAATATCCACATATGTGAGTTCAACATAAACAGAAAAGATTAAACTTTCCCTGTACTTTGCTACATATACCAAAGTTTATACTTTCATTTATGTTTTCAGTTTTCTATTCTTTATTTTTTCCCCAAATTCAGTTTTCCATTCTTATGTGTCTACCACTCATCTGAGATAAGAAATCATTACACAAAAGCTCTCCATCTTGAAACTATAGATCTATAATTCAAAAGTAGATTCTTCCATCTTAATCAATAGGGATACTTTTTTTAAAAAGGACATATTATCTATACAGCATCTTTTCTAGATATACTGATTCAATAAGTCTGGATTCTGGCATGGGGATTTATATTTTCAAGAAGTTCCTAATGATAATGACATTCCTGGAATGGGAAAGAAAAGCAGCCAGAATAATTAACTTTATCCTATATGGTCAACAGATTAGTTGTACCATCCAACATACCATCCAACATATTTTACCTTAATACTTTTTTTTTTTTTTTTTTACAATTTGAATCCATGTCTTTCCTGCTAAAACAGAATTATCCTAATTCAGATCACTTAGAACAGTATACATTCATATACTCCTCAATTCATGAAAGCTAATACACAATATCTTCATATAAATAATATCTGTAGTAGCAAGAAGTATGTGGAGAGAAGGAAAATTCTGCTCTGAAAACAGTGATTTAAAAGGGATAAGGAATTGAAAAATAAAAGTTTTAAAATATGTCTCTCATATAAATGCAAGATGCCAAATATTTTATTGAACTCACTAAAGGAGCCTATAAGATAAGAAAACATTCAAACAGCATTTGAGAAATTGGTAGTTTTTAGGCAATGTTAGGATAAACCAATTAGCTAGTTACAAATCCAAGCAATGTCCAACAGTATCATAAATCATAACTCTGGGTTATCTTTTCCAAATTATTTGCATCTCTAAAAATTTTTTTCACAAAAACTCTACAATTTAATGTGTAAACCTCCCTAATCCTTAAACCTCTAATCAATAATAAATATTTGAGTTAGATATATTCCCACTAATTTTCTACCCTAACATTAAAAAGACCCATCTTTTTGCCTTATTTTCAAATTTCAGGAACTATAACTTCAGAGAAAAATTTATCAGGAAGAATTTGGGGGAGTGATGGGATTTTATCTAGAATGCAGATTCAGAAAAGGATTATTGTCATAAATCCTCAATTTACTAAAGAACTGCATGATAATCCAAACAAGAAACAGGCAGAAGACATGAACAGACATTTCTGCAAAGAAGACATGCAAATCTAAATCTAAATCTAAATCAAAACCACAGTGAGATACCACCTCACACCAGTCAGAATGGCAAAAATTAATAAGTCAGGAAACGACAGATGTTGGTGAGGATGCGGAGAAAGGGGAACACTCCTACACTGTTGGTGGGAATGCAAGTTGGTGCAGCCACTCTGAAAAACAGTATGGAGGCGCCTCAAAAAGTTGAAAATAGAGCTATTCTATGACCCAGCAATTGCACTACTGGGTATTTACCCTAAAGACACAAATGTAGTGAACCAAAGGGGCACATGGACCCCAATGTTTAAAGCAGCAATGTCCACAATAGCCAAATTATGGAAAGAGCCTAGATATCCATCAACAGATGAATGGATAAAGATAGCCAAATTATGGAAAGAGCCTAGATATCCATCAACAGATGAATGGATAAAGAAGATGTGTGTGTGTGTGTGTGTGTGTGTGTGTGTGTGTGTGTGTAATGGAATACTATGCATCCATAAAAACCCTGAAATCTTGCCAATTGGAATGATCTGGATGGAACTAGAGGGTATTATGCTAAGCAAAATAATCAGAGAAAGACAAGTATCATATGATCTCACTGATATGAAGAATTTGAGAAACAAGACAGGATCATAGGGGAGGGAAGGGAAAAATGAAGCCAGATGAAACTAGAGAGGGAGACTCTTAATCTCAAGAAAACAAACTGAGGCTTACTGGAGTTGAGGGGGATGGGAGTGATGGGGTTGCTGGGTATTGGACATTGGGCAGGGTATGTGCTATGGTGAGTGCTGTGAATTGTGTAAGACTGATGAATTACTGACTTGTACCCCTGAAACAATGCATTATATGTTAATAAAACAACAACAAAAAAGAACTGCATGACTTTGTAGCTGAAACAAATAATGGAAGTACTCTGACCATATATGGAGGGTTTGGCTTTATATAGAGATCACTGAAATCTACCTCTCATTGCAATATTTAACAAATCCTACACCTTTCTAAAATGAAGTCACCAGAACACAACAAGCAAATAGGTCAAAAGAGTACAGCCATCCCAGCTATAAGATTATCATCTCTCTTCTTGCTAGGATGTCCCTGTATTTTGGCATGCCACACCAATGGACAATTCAGCCCCTTGCAGCAATTATTGACCCACATAAGAATAACCAATTCTAACTCTAGAAGTCCTCATTCTTCTAAAAAGCCTACTAGTCTAGAGGCCTTTTTGATGGTCCCTTTCTGCACAGCATTTTAGTAACTGATAAATGAATTTTATCTGAAATGCTGACATTGAATTTTTAATTTGCTACTTATTGAAGATATGAATTACAATTACACAACAGATTTATACTATAATCCAATGTGTGAAAATGACTGACACAAGGAATAGATATAAACTCGAGTAATTTCTTACTTAGGAAAGAAAGCCTTTTCCCTAAAATTACACCACAATGGTATCTACTCTTCCCAAATAAAAGATATGCAACTAGCCAATAGCCGATATTTTTAAACTCGTGTGTATTTTAGTAATCCAACAGATTTTAAACATTTTCATATACACCATTTTTTATAAAAGCCATTATTCATGCTTTTCTTTTCTGTATACCTTACTTCAAGATTCTAAATTCATAAATCCTTCATTTTGTTTATCTCTGGCTCCCTAAATTTTAGCATACTAAATGTAAAATGTATCCAAAACTAGAGTTTTGTGTTTTTCTTCTTTGTGGTTTTCAGTTTTGTAGTTTTTTCTTCTTAATTTATTACAGCTTATCACCATCATTGACGATACACTATTCCCCTTTCAATTTTCGATGAAATTCAACAGTGTTTAAACATTTAAATTATCTTACATCAGTAATGTTATCCATATTCCATTAAACCTTTAAACAGCACCACAAATTATCCTTCATATTCCTCACTTATCATATTTTTTCTTTGAAATGTCCCACCCCCTATAAAAGCACTTAATTTCATGTCCTGTGTCAGGAGGATCAAAGCTTGAGGAAAAAGTGAACATTAGTCTAAGAATTCATATTATCAGTTGGCCTGATCCCAGCTATAGTGTGAAAGACTGAAAATATTTCTATAAGGTTTCTATATGAGTCTTCTTTTTTAAAGAAGGGTGCTTTAAGGTACAGCTTTTTAAAATTTTTTCTTTGTCCAATGAAATGCAAAAATTAAATCTTGGAATATCTTATAACTTCCTAGGATTTTACAACTTATAAAATCACATTTTTATACTGATTTGATACCAATAGAATAGACTATTCACTTCTTCCTCAGTGAGAAATATCAACACTCTTGTACATTTTTTAAATATTATGTATTTTATTCTAGGAGGCAGATAGTGGACAAGTAGGAGGACCTTAGGCTCATCTCATCCCATAAACACAACTAGATAACTACCAAATCATCCCAAATACCCCAGAAATCAACTGGAAGAAAGAACAAACTCCACAACTAAAGGGAGAAAAGAGACCACATGGAAGGAGGTAGGAAGTACAGAGATATGGTCTATGGGAGAAGCAGATCCGCAGTGCAGTGGAGGGGAGGGAGCCATGGCCACAGAGAAAGGTGAAAGAGAGAAGTACATAGGGAGATGCACAAAGAGAACATTTCCCCAAAGCCTCTGGCTTTGTAAATGAGAAGAGCTGAATTTCATGAATTTTTGCAACCAGTGGAGCTTAAAGTCTAGAGTTTTAAAGGTCAGCAGGCTTAGCTGGATAGAGCACAGAGAGCATTGCCCTGCTCCTGGAGCTCTCTCCAGGAAGGCAAACAACCCAGGGGCAGAGAGTACAGAAACAGTGACCTAAAGAAAGCCTGTGGCAGTCGTGGAATTACTCACTCTTAGAGCATGTTTCTGAGAAGCAGTGTTCACAGAGATGCATCTCTGGGAATCAAGGAGCTGGCTGATGCCATTTTCCTCCCCTACCCATTGGAAAAACACAAAACTACCTGAGGGAAGCAGCATAGCACTCTCACTGCCTAACTTACCTACACCAAGCCCCACCCCACTGCACTCTGGTGGACCACTCTTCTTAGCCAAGCATGCCTCAATCCCAGTGCGGTGGGGGCCTCTCCTCCATTAGACCAGCACAAGCCTCTGCCCACACCACATCTCCCAACTACAGTTCTGTAGGGCCTCAGTTCTGGTGGAGTTGGTGTCAAGTCTCATTTCACAAACAGATAAGAGCAAACCTAATTAAAACTCACCACATTCAGGCCAGGGACCAAAGACTCTCCACAGCAGGCAAGGAGAGGCTCTGTAGACAACTGGCCTGAAGGCGAGAGCAGCCAAAACCATACAGCAGAGCCCAGAGAACACACAGTGGAGACAGTCCTTGAAGCACCAGGCCCTGAGCAAACTGTATGACCTCTTCTTCATAAGGCCATTACTTTCAGGAGTAGGAGACATAACTGGCTTTTCTAACACAGAAAAGGCAGAGGCTTAAACAAAATGCCAAGATGGAGAAATTTATCTTAAATGAAAAAAACAGATAAGGACACAGACAGAGATCTAACCAAACAGGTATAAGTAACATGCCTGATAGAGAATTTAAAGCAACAGTCATAAGAATACTCACTGGGCTTGAGAAAAGAAATCAGGGAGACCCTTACCACAGAGATAAAAGAGCTAAAAATAAAAAATTAATCAGATGAAGAATGCAATAAACAAGGATTAAGAACAGACTTGATGTAATAAACAGCAAGCTGGAAGAAACAAAGGAAAGAATTAATGACCCAGAAGACAAAATAATGGAAGATAATAAAGTTGAACAAAAAAATTATACAACATGAGAACAGACTTAGGGAACTCAGTGACTCCATCATACATAATCTATTCATATTATAGGAGTCACAGAAGAAGAGAGAGAAAGGGGCAGAAAATTTATTTCCAGAAATAAGAGCAAAAAAGTCCCCTAATCTAGAGAAGGAAACAGACATCCAGATCTAGGAGGCACACAGAACTCCCACCAAAATCAACAAAAGCAAGCCAACACCAATACATATTGCAATTAAATTTGCAAAATACAGTGATAAAGGAAAATTCTTAAAAGCAGCAAGACAAAAGAAGTCCTTAACTTACAAGGGAAAATCCAAAAGGCTAACAGGAAATTTCTCAAAAGAAACTTGGCAAGCCAGAAGGTAGTGGCATGATAATGATGTATTAAATATATATTATATTCCAAGTTTCTTAAAAGATACATTTATCAAACAAAAAAAGAAGATGAGTTCTATTTGTGTTTCTATTCTTTACAGAGTTATACTCTTTAACACTTTGGCTGGCAATATCTTCAAAGTGGCATATTGTATAAAGCTAAGTCTGAATAAGGCTCTGCACAAGCATACCTCAGTTTGCGTTTGATTTCAGACCACCATAATAAAGTGAGTATCACCATAATCCCAGTCAAATGATTTTTTCTTATTTCCCAATGCACATAAAAGTATTCGATGGCATATGTCAAAAAATACACATACCTTAAATATTTTATTGCCAAAATATGCTAACCATCATCTCAGTTTTCAGCAAGTCAATCATTTTGCTAGCAGAATGTTTTGCCTTCATGTTGATGGTTGCTGGATAAGAGTGGTTGTACCTAAAGGCTGGGGTGACTATGGCAACTTCTTAAAATAAGATCAACAGTGAAGTTTGCCATACCAATTCTTCCTTTCACAAAGTTCTCTGTAGGATGTGATGCCATGTGATAGAAGTTTTATGGTGGGTAAAGTACTTTCAAAACTAGTCAAACTAAAAAAAAAAGTCAATCTTCTCAAACCCTGCTACTGCTTTATCATAACAATTTCTGTAATATTCTAACTCCTTTGTTGTCATTTCAACATTCTTCCCAGCATCTTCACTAGGAATAGAGTCCATCAAGAAACCACTTTATTCATCCATAAGAAGCAACTCCTTTTCCATTTGAAGTTTTATCATGAGGTTGCAGCAATTAAGTCACATCTTCAGTCCACTTCAAATTCTAGTTCTCTTGCCATTCCCACATTTTTCCTGACTTCCTCCACTCAAGTCCTGAACCTGTTTAAGTTATCCATGAGGGCTGAAATCAACTTCTGCCAAACTCCTGTTAATATTGATAATTTCACCTCTTTCCATGAATCATGAATTCTCTTAATGGCATCAGGAATGGCTAATGCTTTCTAGAAGGTTTCTCATTTCTTTTGTCCAGATCCATGAGAAATATCATCTATGGAAATACAACCTTATAGAATTTTATGAGTTGAAACTCAAGATTATTCCTTCATCTGTGGGCTGCAAAATGGATGTTGTGTTGGCAGGCATAAAAACATTAATCTCATTGTACAGCTTCATCAGAACTCTTGGGTAACCAAGTGCATTACCACTGAGCAGTAATAAGCTTCAAGGAATCTTTCTTCTTGTTCAGGTCTCAACTGTGGGGTTTAAAATATTCAGTAAACTATGTTGTAAATGTATGTGCTATAACCCAGGCTGTGCTGCTTCATTTATAGAGACAGAGAAGATTTAGCAAAATTCTTAAGAGCCCTGGGATTTTTAGAATTGTCAGTGAGTGCTGGTTCCAACTTAAAGTCACCAGCTGCATTAGCTCCCAACAAGAATCAGTCTTTTGAAGCTTTGAAGTCAAGCAATGACTTCTCCTTTCTAACTATGAAAGTCCTAAATGGTATATTATTCCAAACTAAGGCTGCTTCCTTTACACTATCTGTTTAATATCACTATTTCATGAATGATCTTAACCAAATCTCTGAATTACTTGCTGCTTCACCTTGCACGTTTATGGCTTCCTTCCTTAAGTCTCGTGAGCCAACCTCTGCTTACTTCCAACTTTTATTCTGCAGCTTCCTCACCTCTCAGCCTTCAAAAAATTGGAGTTAGGGAACCTGGGTGGCTCAGTGGGTTAAGGCCACTGCCTTCAGCTCAGGTCATGATCTCAGGGTCCTGGGATTGAGCCCCGTATCGGGCTCTCTGCTCAGCAGGGAGCCTGCTTCTCCATCTCTCTCTGCCTGCCTCTGCCTGCCTGTGATCTCTCTCCCTCTGTCAAATAAATAAATAAAATCTTAAAAAAAAAATTGGAGTTAGAGTCTTGGTCTGAGGCTAGCTTTGCCTTAACGGAATGTGGTAGTTGATTTGATCTTTTATTGAGAACATGAAAACTCTTCATATTAACAATACGGCTGTTTTGCTTTTATCATTTTTGTGCTCACTGGAATAGCACCTTTAATTTCCTTCAAGAACTTTTCATTTGCATTCACAACTCTGCTAACTGGCTCAAGAGGCCTAGCTTTCAGCCTATCTCGGTTTTAGACATGCAGTCCTCACTAAGCTTAATCATTTCTAGCTTTTGATTTAAAGTAAGATATATGACTCTTCCTTTCCCTTAAACATTTAGTAGCCATTTTAGGGTTATTATTTATCCTCATTTCAGTATTTTTGTGCTTCTGGGAATGGGGAGGTCCAAGGAGAAGCAGAGATGAGAAAATGGCTAGTCAGTGGAACAGTCAACACACAAAACATTTATCAATTAATTTAATCATCTTATATGGGTACAGTTTATCAGACCTCAAAAGTTACAGTAGTACCATCAGAGGTCACTGATCACTGATCACCATAACATAATAATGAAAATGCTTGAAATATTTCAGGTATTACCAAGATGGTTGGCCCTTAGGTCATTTTGCCTTGGTTTATATATTCACTCCTCCCCCTAGGAGTCCAAGAAACTTATTACTCCTTTCCCATTCTTTTCCTGTGTTTTGTAGAATCAAGAGATTAATTATATGCCTACCTAACAGCAGTATTGTAAGAAATACATGTGATAATATAGAAAAGGAATGAATGCAAAATGATCCACAAAGTACTCCAAAAAAGTTGGCTGCAACTGATCTTTTTTCAAGTTTTTAACTTAAATTTCAGTTAACACACAGTGCAATATAAGTTTCAGGTGTACAACATAGTAATTCAACATTTCCACACATCACTCAGTGCTCATCACAGCAAATGTACTCCTTAACTCCCATCACCTATTTCCTCCATCCCTCCCCCCCACCTCTCCTCTGGTAATCATCAATTTGTTCCCCATATTTAAGAGACTCCTTGGTTTGTCTACCTCTTTTTTTTTCCCCTTTTTTCATTTGTTTTGTTTCTTAAATTTCACATGAAATCATATGGTATTTGCCTTTCTCGGACTTACTTCGTTTAGCATAATACTCTCTAGCTCCATCCATGTTATTGCAAATGGCAAGATTTCATTCTTTTTGATGGCTCACAAGGTGAGGAAGAGCTTTGGAAAATAGAACCAATAGACTTGCTCAGTGTAGGTTTGTCACAAATCTTCAATTTGTTAAAAAAAAAAAAGCCATATCTACAAAGCACAATAAAATTAAGCACCATAAGTATGTATGACTGTACACTACAGAGTAAACATAGGACTTTTTCTTGAACTATGAATATGGTTGTATCAGAATTTTTGGGTAAAATACTCTTAGGTAAACAGACATGAGCCAAAGTGTCAAGGTAAGGACCTCCACAGGTTTTCCCCTCCAAAAAGCAATGACAAAAGGCAAATATTGTGAGAAGACATTTTTCATAACTAGAAATTAACCAAGGGTTTACAGAAACCAATTTAGTCAATAAAAACGGCTTAATCTTGTTAGTAGCAAGTTTTGAGACAATTTCACCTACTGTGAAATTGTCTCAATGGACAGCAAGTGTCCATTCCCCAGCTCTGTGGCAGCCTTAAAAAGTAACAAACTGTGTTCCTGGTACTGGAGAGAACTGATCTTGCATCAAACTTTCCAAGAGTTCACGTTCCAATTGACTTTATCTGACCTGTCACCTGGCTAGTATTTCCTGAAAGAACCCACTCAAAAGGCTTTCTCCCCCACCTTAGAACGCAAGTGAAACTACCTGGTATCAAAGGCATTTATCAAATGTTTCAACATCACAGCTTCCTGAGGGGGGGGTAACAATTGGGGCAAACAAGAGACTAACAAAAATCTTAAAAAGAAGCCCAGTAATGAGAGGCCCAAAGAGGTTTGTAAAAAGACTGAACATATTTCCAAGTGACTACATACATGCCTTGGGCTGTACACACATTCTCAAAAGGACCCAAGAAGGCACAAAATTCATACCTCTGACTGACCTTGAAGTTCTGTGGAAGCATAAAGTCTAAGGCAGGGCTTTTAAGTGCAGAATGTTTGCTGAAGGCATGCTCCAAATGCAGGGTTGCACAGGTGACGGAGACTCACTACTCCATTTGTCAAAGCAATCCCTTCCTACTTATTTACTGACCGGGGAACTAAGCCAATATAGACATTAGAGGTCACACGTAAAGATACTGACTTGGCAGAATTAGTACACAGAAGTCACTAAACTACCACAACGAGCAGCAACAACACTAAACTCTAAAGGAGGAAGGGACCTGATTCCCAAAGATGACATATGAATTGAGATAGTCTAGTTTGCAAGAAAAATATAAGCCATGTAAAAAGACCATGACTGAGACAAGAGGAAAATGCACTCAATACAAATTGTCCAGGAAGAAACCCCCAAAAGACAGACATACTAGTCATAGACTTGAAACCAGCCATTTTAAATATGTCCACAGTGCTAAAGGATCAGCTATTTTACATGTGCTCAAGCAGCTAAAGGATATTATATCTTCTAAATAAAGGATGAGATAGATATTTAACCAAATATAAACTACCAATATAGAGATTGAAATTATAAAAGTCACCTCCAAATGGAAATTCTGAATTTGAAAAAGTAGAATTAAAATGGAAAATTCTCTAGAAAGGCTCAGTGCAGATTTGGCAGGCAGAGAAAACACTGGAAACGAAAAGAAGACAAGGGACACATCCAGTTTGAAGAAAGAGGAGAAAGTGAAGAATTAACAGAACTACTGGCAGAGGATTCACAATTTAGGTTTCCAAAACTATTACAAAGCTATCATCAACAAGATATTATGGCATTGATCTGGCTCTGGTCCAAAATTAGAGCAGAATTTTAGCCCAGGGAAAATCTTGTCATATTTAGAAATCAAGGCATTAGTGGCAGAATATGGAAATAATCCAAAGAAAAGATTCATTCAGTGAAGGCACTGAGTACCCACCTCACCATCCAACAGAATAGAACTTATCTTGAAGTGTCAATATCAATACAGATATGAAAGTTCGAGTCCATATTTCAGGAAGATACGTTAAATTATAGAATTCTAGTCTTAGGCAACTTTTCTCAGACTTTAACA
Organism: Nasua narica; assembly: GCA_028533885.1. Classification (NCBI taxonomy): domain Eukaryota; kingdom Metazoa; phylum Chordata; class Mammalia; order Carnivora; family Procyonidae; genus Nasua; species Nasua narica. Next base: position 18,180,238 of record CM052810.1, read on the forward strand.
TACAACAGTTATTTTAAAGAATGATCTGGTATATAAACTTTGATTTATCATATTAATGATAAAGCCAATTTATCAATATATTGGCATCATTTTACAAATCACATGGTATCCAAAATTTCAATATACATGAGCTTTAATTCACAATGATAAATTATTCTATTGAAGTTAATACGGTTTTGTGAACTTCAGAAATTGAAATGTTTTAGCTTTCCAACATCACAGATATCCTCTAACATAATGTCACTAATATTTCCAAAGATTAGAAATAAGCTGAATATAAGGATCCTAGGATGTCATCAGTATAAAAGTAGCTGCTAACTAATACAATTAATTTGGTAGTGGCAGCACTGCAGGTGATGGGAATACATATGTATTTCATGCAGATCATATAATTTATAAATTTGGGGAATTCTTATTATATGCTCACATTTCTGTAGAGCAAGAGTTTCAACATTTTGAAAGGTAATTGTAACTGTCATATTATTCAAAATGCAGTGAAGCATACATGTAAACATCTGTTCTAAAAATTGAAAGCTTTAGTTATTGAGACATTTTAATGAATTTTCATGTTCAATTTACATAAAAAGCTAGTACTGAATCCTATAGGAAAATTTGTTAGGAAGTATGTCCTGCAAATCTTCAGGCAGGTTAAAACATAGAATTCCTAGAACACAGCTTTTAAAAAGGTTATGTTTATCAACATATTGCCCTTAACTTAACTTATGGCTACTTAAAAGGTCTTATCCGTCTTTGTGTTCTTTAATTATGCTCGATTTTAATTCTTTCCACTCATTCCCATTTTTGGCATTGCCACTTTGTTAATACTGAACACCAGAAAAAATACCTCGCATGCTCAGGTTCAACATAAGTTTGGAATACAACAGTTTCTATGCCACACCAGTCTCTAAAAGAGAAAAAAAAATAGCTAAAGGCCCTTTGATTTTTGTCCTACTTTGTATTCAAAAGTGAAAAACAAGTAGGAAAAATACACATTTTGAAACTTTCCAAGATCCTGCAACATAAAGCCCGAAATTTGTCATAGACTTTGCTGCCTGCAATAAACAATGGTTTTCTGATCTGGTATCTACAATTATTGTATGCTTTACAAAGCACTAACATATCTTCTGTATCTGGATTTATACTGGTAACAAATATATCTTGGCAAACAAACCAAAAAAGTATAATTTCAGTGTTTGCACGTATGACAGAAACTACTAAAAATATGGGAAGATGTGTAGGCATATCACTTAGCTCTAAGTCTGAGAGTATCTGATGAAGTTGAAGAAACAGTATCATTTCTCTGCTCCTGAGATTGAGTTAGAGATAGAAAAAGGAGCACGAATTTATTTTCATAATGGTAAAAAAGCATAATTCACATAACCTATTATTCTTCAACCTCCTGGATAATTTTTAAGTTTCTGAAAAGAGCTTTGATAATTTCAATAACTTGATGAGAACAGAAATGTAGTAACAGGATCCTTGCCACTTGCTCAAGATGTCTTCTAGATCCCCACAGAAATCACCTACAAATATTAGAAATAGAGTTTTATTGAGATAAAACTGACGTTATGAATAAAATAAACCACATGTAAGAACATTTGAATCATACTCTTCCAATCTTCCAAATCATATCCTTTTTTCAGTCTCTAAAAAGTTAAGTTCCAACAACAAAGGCATAAATTACTGGTTTCAATACCTTCTGCTGAAATAGGTCTTTCTTCTCCTGCCAAGTTCAAGTGTCCCACCATCCAAGCACTGAGTAACAAAGGAGATTTCCTGAGTTCCCAAGTGCTCCTATGAGCAGATGCGCAGAGTAAAAAAATAAATAAAAATAAAAAGCCTTACAGCAACTTACAACTCTGCCTGGTCAGAGAAGTTTCAGAAGGAAAACATCCTGCCTCTGTTTAGGCCAATGTTCTTACCTATTAAAGTTGCAAGCAGAAGAGTTTCAAGCCTGAGCTCTCTACCTAAAAACATTCAGAGAGTGTTCTAAGCATTTGTTAAAATGCTCCCCAGAGCAGTGAAGGAAAAAGACCCTGTCTTTCAATTTTCACTCACCAGATCTTATCTCCCCAATGATCCTATTATAATAGAGGTAAATGTCAGAATAATTAGAAAAACTTTCTGTGAAGGGTCAGATAGTATTTTAGACTTTGTAGGCCAAAAGGCAAAAACTGGATATTACATATTTATATAAAAGAATAACAGTTTTTTATATTATATTCCCATTATATTTTATGAAAACATTATCAATAGTACAGGCATATTGAGAAAATTATTTGATATTTTGGAGAAAAAACACTTTGCTTGATTATGGGAAATACTAAATTTCAGACACAATCAAAACTAATTGCAAAGTTTCATAAGTTAATGTTGATATTTTATGTATTTTATCTTTGAAAATACTTTTACACAGAGAGATACTACTACTGATATTAATCCATAAGCAGATAATTTTATTGAGCTTTATTGCTTAGAAGGCATTTATGGAAGTCTATTCTTTTGATATTTGCCTCTTAGAATGTCCTCACATTGCATAGTCACAACTGAAGGCTATATAGAGCTCCTCAATTACAGTTAAATAGATTCTAAATATGGAAATTTCCTCTAGAAATTTCAGAAAATATATCCACTGAAAATCTGTTGGAATGGCAATTACCCTTTTTGTTTTAACTTTTGGCAGCATGAGAAGTGAATATAGAATATCATTTATTACTTGATATTCAAGTAAGTTAACAGTCATCAAAATGATTTTTACTGCAGTATAAGTCTCCCACCTATTTTATCTTTCAATTTTTGGTTGAAGTCTTTGAGAAATGGTATAAAATGCTAACTTCCAAAGCCATTCAGTATTTTCTAATAGTGACTGAGAATGGTTCTTTTCATACAGAAAAAGGTCAGTGTTGTCCTGAGCTCAAAAATTTCTAGTAAAACATTACTGCAGTTAACCCATCAGACTGCAATGTGACAGGGAAAGTCAGGTTAACTCCACTTGTATTTCTGACTTGTATTTCTGACTAAATATCACAGAACTTAAAGGAGTTAAATCCACAAGAGAAATGAAATTCAACGAACTGATTAAATTTTACATGATACAATGTTTTCTGCAAAATACATGACAATGAGTAACACAATTGCTGGAGGCTTTAGAAACCTTGTATTTCCATTTGCTTTGGAAAGTTTTCCAACTAATTCTTCTTCTGCTCAAAACATTTTCCCCCACTATCAGTTCTAACAAATCTTAGATTCTGCTTCAGGTTGTACCTGTACTTCAGGTTGTTCTCACTTTGACAGCTTGTCTCTTATAGTTATTCTACACAGACCTCTTAGAGAGTTTAATTCTTCACTTTCTACTTATCAGCTCACCTGATAAAAACAAGCGCAGCATTGGTAATATTTGTCAACTTTGCAAGAATCAAAGAAAATAAAAATATCTGTCTTCCTATGATCCAACAATTGCACTGCAAGGTATTTACCCAAGAAATCCAAAAACACTAATTCAAAATGATACATGCATCCCAATGTTTCCAGCTTTATCTATATGGCCAAACTATGGAAACAGCCCAAGTGACCATCACTGACGAATGGCTAAAGATGGTGTATATACAATAGAATATTACTCAGCCATAGAAAAGAAGGAAATCTTATTTCACTCCGCATAATCTCTTCTAGTCCTGTCCATGTTGATACAAAAGTTGGATATTCATCCTTTCTGATGGAGGCATAATATTCCATTGTATAGTTGTACCACATCTTCCTTATCCACTTATCTGTTGAAGGGCATTTTGGTTTTTTCCACAGTTTGGCGATTGTGGCCATTGCTGCTATGAACATTAGGGTACATGTGGCCCTTCTTTGTACTCCATCTGCTTCTTTGGGGTAAATACCGAGTACTGCAATTGCAGGGTCATAGGGTAGCTCTATTTTTAATTTCCTGAGGAATCTCCATACTGTTTTCCAAAGTGGCTGCACCAACTTGCATTCCCACCAACAGTGGAGGAGGGCTCCCCTTTCTCCACATCCTCTCCAGCATTTGTTGTTAACTGTCTTGTTGATTTTGGCCATTCTAACCGGTGTAAGGTGGTATCTCAGTGTGGTTTTGATTTGAATCTCTCTGATGGCTAAAGATGATGAACATTTTTTCATGTGTCTGTTAGTCATTTGTATGTCTTCTTTGGAGAAGTGGGTGATGAACCATGAGAGACTGGACTTTGAGCAACAAACTGAGGGTTTTGGAGGGGCGGGGGTGGGGGGTGGGCAAGCCTGGTGGTGGGTATTGAGAAAGGCACGTATTGCATGGAGCACTGGGTGTGGTACATGAACAATCAATCTTGTAACATTGAAAAATTAAAATTAACATATTTGGGGAGAAAAAAAGAAGGAAATCTTGCCATTTACGATGATGTGAATGGAGCTAATGTATTATGCTAAGCAAAATAAGTCAGAAAGACAAATATGATATGATTTCACTTATATGTGGAATTCAAGAAACAAAGGAGCATAGGGGAAAAATAAAGGCAAAAGAAGAAACAGACTCAACTATAAAGAAGTAACACTTGGTTACATAGGGTGAGGCAGGTGAGGGAATGGGTTAAATAGGTGATGGGGATTAAGGAGCGTTCTTGTTGTGGTGAGCACTGGGTGGTGTACATAAGTGTTGAATCCCTATAATGTATACCTGAAACTAACATTACACTGTATGTTAACTAGAATTGAAATAAAACCTTAAGATTAAAAAATGATAAAATTTTAAAATTTTTATCTACATTAAAAAATTGCTTTTAATTTATTACGAATATTGCTTCCAATGGTCTAAACTCTTTAATGCAACTGTTCTAAAAGAGCTGATAGTGGTTTGGTTTTGTTTGGTTTGCTTTGCTTTGCTTTGGTTTTTTAAAAAAATTTCAACTGCTCCACTCACATGTATTTTAATTAATTCATGAACATAAAATGGCATTCATTGCTTGGCTAACTTAGAAAATTTGGTTACAGCTTCATTTTTTGTGTGTGAAGTTCTTCTATGATGAAATACTACTTTGTTGATGTGTAACTAATAGATCAGTTTCAGGTATATAACAGTGTGATTCAACATTTGTATGCATTGTAAAATGACAATAAATTGTTACCATCTGTTACTCTATAAACTTATTTTGACTATATTCCCCATACTGTGTTTTACATTCATGTGACTTACAACTGAAGTTTATACTTCTTGATCCCCTGCACCCATTTCACAACCACCCCAAACTCCCATCTGGCAACCACCAATTTGTTCTGTAAATCTAGAGGTTCTTTTGCTTTTGGTTTCTACATACTCCATTTTTCAATCCTTTAAGTTTTTCTGATCACTGTCTTCGAGTTGGGAATACTGTCTTGAGTCTTTATTCTGGAAAAATAAATGCATATTGTAATCTTTTAGCAATTCTATAATGTCATTGCATAACAAAGTGAATTAAGGAATTGACCTCAGTGGAGACTAAGGTGGTCATTTGAGAATCTTGTGTCCCGGCATGTTCCGTAACAGTGATATCTAATTATATATGCATTTTCCAGCTTTACTAAGATTGACTTAACATTGTTTAAGTTTAAAGTGTACAATGTGGGGCGCCTGGGTGGCTCAGTGGGTTAAAGCCTCTGCCTTCGGCTCAGGTCATGATCTCAGGGTCCTGGGATCGAACCCCGCATCAGGTTCTCTGCTCAGCGGGGAGCCTGCTTCCACCTATCTTTCTGCCTGCCTCTCTGCCTACTTGTGATCCCTCTCTCTCTGTCAAATAAATAAATAAAATCTTAAAAAAATAAAGTGTACAATGTGATAATCTGATACATATGTTATGAAATGATTACCACAATAAGGTTAACCCATTCATCATATCTTATTATGATTTGCCTGTGTGCTGAGAACAGTTAAAATTTAGTCTCTACAACTTTCAAGCACATAATACAGTATTTTTAATATAGGTAACCATGCTATATATTACATCTCCAAAAACCATTCATCTTATAACTGGAAGTTTGTACACTTTGACCCACATCTCCCTATTACTACAACCCCCCTGGTAACACCATTGTACTGTTTCTAGGATTTGGGCTTGCTTTTTTTTTTTTTTTTTTTTTTGGCTTAAGATTCCACATTTCTGTGGGATCATATAGTTTTTGCCTTTTTTCATTTTACATACTGCTCTAAAAGTCCACCCATGTTGCAAATCACAAGATTTACTTCCTTATGACTGACTAATATTCCAGTGTATATATACAGGGCACATTTTCTTCATCCATTCAACCATCGGTGAACATTTCTTATGTTCCCATATCTTCACTATTCCAAGTAATGCTATAGTAAATATGGGGATGCAAATATCTCTTCAAGATGGTGATTTCATTGCTTTCAGATACATACCCAAAACAGGAATTACTGAGTCATGTGGTAGTTCTATTTTTTTTTAATATTTTTATTTATTTGACAGAGAGAGAGAGAGATCAGAAGTAGGCAGAGAGGCAGGCAAAGAGAGAGGGGAAAGCTGGCTCCCCACTGAGCAGAGAGCCCAATGCGGGGCTTGATCCCAGGACACTGGGATCATGACCTGAGGCGAAGGCAGAGGCTCCAACCCACTGAGCCACCCAGGCGCCCCGGGTAGTTCTATTTTTAATTTCTTGACAAACCTAAAAACTGTTCTCCAAAGTAGTTATGCCAGTTTACATTCCCACCACTACTGTAGTAGAAATCTGTTTTCTCCATATCCTGGTTGTTTGATAACTGCCATTCTAAGAAACAGAAAGTGATTTTGATTTGCCTTTCCCTGATGATTGCTAATGTTGAGCATCTTTCATGTACCTGTTTGTACATCTTCTTTGGAAAAAGGTCCATTAAGTTCCTCTACCCATTTTCTAACTGGACTTTTTCCTGAGTTGTAGGAGTTCCCTACACATTTTAGAAATTAACCTACCTGATACATGCTTTGTAGATATTGTGTCTCATTCCTTAGGCTACCATTTGTTTCTTTTACCATGCAGCTTTTCAGTGTGATGTCCAATACCATAAAAAACAATACTTAAATTTAACCAAGGAGGTAAGAGATGTATATATTAAAGACCATGATATTGAAAAATTAAAGATGGAATTGGGAAGATACTGTATGTCCATGAATTAGAAAAATATTGTTAAGATATCTGTACTATCCAATGATACCTATAGATTTAACACAAACTATCAAAATTCTAGTGGTATTTTTATTTTCACAGAAATAGAAAAAACATTCCTAGAATTTGTATGGAATCCAAAAGACCATGAATAGCCAAAGTAATCAGGGGAGGGGACGGCAGCAGGTATCACATCTTGATCTCAAACTACAGCACAACAGTAGAGTGCCTACATAAAAACAAACACGTACACCAACGGAACAGAATTAAGAGTCCACAAATAAACTATACCCATAGAGCCAACTAACATTTGACAAGGAAGCCAGAATATTCAATGGGGAAAGGGTAGTTTTTTTTTTTTTTTCAATAAATGGTACTAGGGAAACTGGTTATTTACATGCAAAAAAATGAAATCTGACCTCATTTTATAGCACTCGTAAAAATTTTGAACCATCAAACTCCTAGGAGGGGAAGTAAAGAGGAAATGCTCCTTCACATGATCTTGGTAACAGTTGTTTGTTTTTTTTTTTTTTTTGGATATAACACTAAAAGCACAAGCAACAAAAGCAAAAATAAACTAGTGGGACTACAAACTAAATTTTTGATAATTTTTCCTGTGATTTCAAATGTTACAGTATCTGATCTCTAAATGACAAATAGAAGACCAAGTACATAGAACACTTTTCTAATATTGCAGCTGAGATAACTGAAAGATAATAAGTGAACTCCTTCATGTAGGACTTTTACTGAAGATATTCAGATACATTTACAGACTATTATTGACTCTAGGGAAGAATTTTCAGCACCAGGAATTAACTACATAGAAAAGCAGACAAATCCCGCTTGGTAAAAGTGTAACAGCAGTAACCATAGAAGAGGCATTATGGATAGCCATGCTATTTCTCTCCATAATGAAAGTTTTGTAAATCTATAGGTAGAAGACATGTAGCTCCTTCTTTCATTAACTGAAATGAAATTATTTTCACTTTCTCTGACCTACCATTCCTTCTATTCCCTAAGTAAAACTATATCTTCACTTTATAGTGAAGAAAGGAAGTAGGAGCTCTTATAATTACTCCTTTCCTCTGGCATATAATTTCTCTGACCTAGGAAATTTTTGTTATGTGCACTACTAAAACCCTAATCTAATATCTGATGTCCTCTCAGCATGGTCCTCTAATCAATCATCTTCACAGCAAAGACTGGGAAAGATATTCCGAGGATCTCAGCTATGGGCAAAAGAAGTATCAGGTATTCACCATGCATTTCAAATATTTCCTAACCCACCCTTGGATATATATTTAGCAATCAATATTACATTTTACTATGAATTTACATTAATATATTAACCAATTCACTCTACTAGAAATGCTAGGTTGCAATAGTGTGATCATGGAAAACTGAAAAATTGTCTGAAAACATCTGTAAGGAATTATAAATTATCAATACAAACTACCTAACTGTGAGTATTTGTGTATATACTGTGAATATTTGGCTTGCCCACTGAATTTGGAGATTCTGAGGGTGATTTCTTGTGCTGGATTCTACATACATGGAAAGATTACTTGTAAACAAACAAGCAAACAGGTAAAAAGAAAAGCATGGATTTCAGAGGAATTAATCATTTCACAGAGGCTGATTTTTCTTCTGCCTATGACCCAAAGCATGAGCAGCTGTCATACAAAACAAAAAGGAGGGGTATACTGATAAGGCCTGGCACATATTCATGTAGGTAATTGTTTAGATCAAAGGTTTAATTGTCTTTTTAACAACCAGCTGCTATTTACTTGCCAGTCCCTTTTTGGATATGTATTCTCTACCTCCACACTGATTTCAAATGTTTCAACCAAAATATACATACACCCCTTTTCATAGTACTATTTCCAAAATTTAGAAGAGCATTTTAAGAGTATTCAGACTGAGCATCATAGTAAGATATCTTTGTACCCAACCTGAATGCCTTCTCATTCCAGTTTCCTTCTTTCTATTCATGACACTCAACTGAACACCACTGAGTTTTCCCATGAGAAATGTGTCTGTGTGTTTTGTAGGGAGATTGAAGTCATTTTACGTTTTCAAAATAAACACATACTTTCTGAAAACACAGAAAACAGCACCATAAAATACTGGCAATGAAGTCAGTCGAATGCTATCAACCAAGACAGGAGTAAAGAAGGCAACTGGGCCCTCTCCTGAGTTTACCCTCAGTCATACCATATCCTCTCAATATAAAGCCCTAAAACTGTTTCATCCAGAATATCTCAGCATAGTTTTTAAGTGTTAAAAATTAATGAGGTCCCTATTTTAGAACTAGAAGAATAAAGTATGTGTTTTTATAGGTGTTTAAAAATTTCATGGAAAGCCAAAACCTAGTATCTTCATAGTGTATGAGCCAAGAAGTATGCTAGGCAAATAACAATTGCATTTCTTTACATTTCTTGACAAATCTGTCGGAATTACCATAAACTAGGAACTAGTTCAGAAACATTAATTGTCTCAGCAATTTCATAAAGTTTTACATTGGCCAAACCAAGATTAAGCTGTTTTGTCTATCTTCAACATTCTTAAAAGGAAGAAAACTAGAAATACACCAAGGAACAAAGCATTCTTGCAAAATGGTCCTACGTATGATCTATGTCTCCATGATAGAAAAAAAGTAGATTTTTTTCTATCGCTTAAGTTGAGTTGGAATATTTTTTACAAGTTTGTGTGTGGATTAGCCAATCAAGTTTTGAACCTCACATTTGTGTTTTAAACCCCTTTCAAATAAAATCAGCAGCTCAAACTACATGTCACTCACTGGTCATATTGAGAGTTAAAATTCAACAGTCTTTGATTTCTAATACAAGACACTTTAGTATTTACAGTTGCTTAAAAACAACAACAATATTCTACTCATTCAGTTTAACATCTATCTCTTCCTCTCAGAAGCTAAACACTTAAAAGGAAAAACTCTTTATGAAAAGCCAAACTCTTGGGCTTACAGTTGGGGCACAGACATTAGATGAAAGGTACTATTAAAAGCAGAGATTGAAAATTTTGGTAGGGGCCATATAATAAAGGATGCTAGGGTCTACCACTAGGTGGTAGCAGTCAGAACGGCAAAAATGAAACAGATAACAAAGCTGTACAATGAATGAGTTATAGGACTTAATTTCACATTATACTTGGTGGATAAAGGAAATTGAGGAATCAAAATTGTTTCCTATTAATCTAGGTTGTAGAAATGAAAGATGCTTACAGATCCAAAACCACCTATATGACTGAGAAGTAGCAGAAACTAAATATACAAGTTATATAAATGTATTCAAATACTGCCTTAATATTTTAGACAGAAGATTAAAATTCTGTGGCGATATTGCCTATAATGTGCCCATCAGCAAAGGTTCTAAAACGTAAGTTAAAATTAAGATGTTTAGTATATCCTTAATTCTTGTGTCACCGGCTTCACATTGCAATCTCTGATCATTCCCATCAATAGATTATCCCTAATTAACTTTGGCCATACTATTCACATTACCTTGCCTTGATTGTAAGGCCTTGGAGGGCAATAGTCTTGGAGTACTGTATTTTTAAAATTCCAAAGCATTTTGCTTAGGGGCTTTCTATTTTTCTTGTGTATTAAATACAAGAATAAACCACTGACTTAGCAGACCCAACACAGATTCAATAAAAGCTTTGTATTCAGTTTGCTACATTTAAAGATAAACAAGTTATAAAATCACTCTCATGCTAAGCATTAAGTAATCTTTCATTTCTCTCCAGGATCAACTCTTTAGGAGCATATATATATTGCCACGTTAAGCTATAATTACCAGAAAACATGTTTTTCCACTTAAGACTTTTGTACAAACATCTTTCTATACCACTAATTAAAAAACATTTCCTACTATTAGCAGCTGGAATCTTAACCTACACCCCCTCAGAACCTCATCTGGTAGCTGGATGTTTCCCTTGGCTCATTTTTCCTTCACCTTTAACTCCATTTTGCTCCACCAAGGTTAACTCTAAAACTTCCTTAAAATAATGAAATTTATGATATTCAGGGCCTGTACCAGGTCTAAAGAAAGCACTGACTTCCAGTGCTCTCCTATTCTAATGCTGTCATTTGTGTCATCATGCAGGGCTCCTGCCCAATAGTCAACGTCTTCCAACAGAATATGAGTATAGCAATGCAGTCCATTGAACCAAGCATATTTTAGTGTTTATAGCCAAATACATGATTACTATAGTTTAAAATGGCAAAATCTAGGGCATCTATCTGGGTGGCTCAGTCAGTTAAGTGTCCAACTCTTGGTTTCGGCTCAGGTCATGCCCTCAGGGTCATGAGATGGAGCCTGCATTGGACTCCATGCTCAACAGAGGGTCTGCTTGTCCCTCTCCCTCCCCCTCTGCCCATACCTCATAGCATACTCTAAAAATAAATAAAATCTTAAAAAAAAAGAGAGAGAGAGAGAGACAAAGTCTAAACATTCCTATCTTAGCACTTAATAAGTTCATTTTAAGATAGGATGTGAGATAATGGAAAATCAGATTTCTGCCCTTGGTTCCTAGCAGAGCTGCTGAAACTCTTATGATTTCCCCAGTGATAGAATGTCTTTTGCTTTCATGAGTCAAACAAATTTAAAGGACTCTTTATAGTATACATTTTTAACTCACTACCCACCCCCAACAAAATACCCCTATAAAGTACATGAAGTAGAATGTGGGAAAGGAAACAAAAGCAACCATACAGAAAGTTTGGATTTGGTGTCTATTATGTAGAAGAAAATTTTCATTGCCGGAGACCAGTTGATCAAAAGCCCTACAATTAGATGATGTATAAGCTCTTAAAAGAGAGACTATTATATGTAAATTTCATGCCAGAGCATTTACATGAAAATAATCATCACCATTATGTCACAAATACTCTGGATACCTAACAGAATTACACATATTTCTTCAATGTTCATGTCCTAAAGTAGACACAGCTGTCTGCCCCCAACTCAATGGAAAAGAATATGGAAAAGCAGAAACAAAATAGAAAAAAAATCAACTGTAAAACACTCACTGGCTCTCAGAGTTCTTTCTCCTTGATTAGAAAATGCAGTCTTAAATTTTTTAAATAAAGGCAGTTTCAAAATCAGAGCTTACCAGAGGACTTTTGTATATAGTTAATGCTGTAAATGCTAGAAATAGAGATTATCTATTTTGAATTAGACTGAATTTTTTTTAATTTTCTTTTTCTTTTTAGCCAACTATTGAGACTGGATTTAGATTTTTTTTTTTTAATTTGAGAGAGAGAGAGAGAGAGAGAGAGGAAGAACATGAGCGGGGAGAAGGTCAGAGGCAGAAGCAGACTCCGAGTGGAGCTGGGAGCCTGATGCGGGACTCGATCCCAGGACTCCGGGACCATGACCTGAGCCGAAGGCAGTCGCTTAACCAACTGAGCACCCAGGCATCCGAGACTGGATTTAATACATAAGGATTTGATTCAGAGCTTCCTCATTCTCAGATTCCATAATGACTTAATACTTCATCATGGCTACTGTAATTGATGTTAATACAATTTAAATAACAAATTTTCACTTATTTCCTTCAAAGTTCCCACCCTAAACTTGAAGAGTTAGACCAACTTTCATTGGTCTGTAGTCCTCTAAGAAATCAAGAAGGGACCAAAAATTAAAAAAACAAAAACAAAAACAAAAAAACTTCCATCAAATGCCTGACACCTCAATGCTAGATGTGGATGAGGCAATGGTCTCTCAAACAGGAGATCTTCAGTACTCCAAGAGAATAAGTGGATTCTATCAGGTCTTAAATTATAAGCACTATATTTAAGATGGTTTCACTCCTGTCACATCCTACCGGTCTCAATTAAAGGTCTTCCGTATATAAAGGTGGGAAATAAATACAATATATGTGGGAAGGAAATTTTGGAATTTATCTTTGGAAATTATCTACTACACCATTAGAAATATGCTTATCATCAAACTATTTGACTACAGACCATGCCACATTTTTTTTCAAATAAACTAATACTTACGAAATCACATCTTAATTTTTCCTTGAAAAAAATTCACAATTGTCAAAGTAGTTTATTTGATTTAAATAAGACTCATATTTGCATAAGTAACTGCATGAGTGACATAGGAAAAATGCAAATTGGAGATATAGCTTAAAAATGTCAACCATTTTAAGATTCAAAGGTTTAAGCACTATCATTAGCTTGTTAACATTTGTTAAAACTTTTGAAGTTTTCATGGTAACATACATTGGTTTGTCTCATTTCCCCTTATATTAAAAAATAGCATTGACTGCTGACATTATGTAATGGAATAGATGAGACTTTCAAGAAAGACTATGAGGATTTTAAAATCCCATCATTTCTTGTATGTAAATACTTCAGAAAAAGAGCTTTTATTGTTTGTCTATTGCAAAGGCAACTTTCCTGTATTATGTTGAAATCCCCTATTAAATATGTAACATTATTCCCTTTTACAAAACCCCCTTTTTAACAAAAATTAACCTCCAATACCTTTGAGGATATTTAAATTGGCCATACTATAAAGTAAAAAACATCAAGCAACATAATGAAAATGTGCAGTTTTATGGTGAATAGGGAAAGTCTCAATTCTAGGGAATTCTGACATTACAAGAGCACAGAAGTGAGGGCAAAGACAACAAAACCTGCAGCTAGTGACTTGAAGATAAACATCAAGGACACGTATTTAAGGTGCTAAAAGCCAAAAAAAGGTGTTTCAGGGAGGAAGGAATGAACATTTTGTCAAACACTAAATGATCAAGTGTAATCAGAACCAAAAACTGGCCATTAGATTTATCATTTCAGTGGGTAGTGTAGATCAGAATAAGCAACCTAGTAGAATAGACAGAAAAAATCTGGCTGGACTGGGTTTGACAGAAAAATGGACTCGTAATTTGGAGTTGTACTAAAGTCCTTTCTTTCTTTCTTTCTTTCTTTCTTTATTTATTTATTTATTTGAGAGAGAAAGAGAGAATGAGAGGGGAGAAGGTCAGAGGGAGAAGCAGACTTCCCGCAGATCTGGGAGCCCGATATGGGACTCGATCCTGGGACCCGAGCCAAAGGCAGTCGCTCAACCAACTGAGCCACCCAGGCGCCCATAAAGTCCAATATTTTTTTAAATGAATATACAGAAGTAAAAAAATCATGGAGAAATTGACTTAGGATATTTCTTAACATGTTCAAGGCAAGAGTAGAAAATGCTAAATTATAGTGGCATCATAGAGAAGAGTAGAGGCATAAGATTTGAAAAATGAACTTCAAAAATATGTAGTTGATGAAATAAAAGGAGAAACAAGTTATTGATAACTAAGATTTTTTGTGCCTGGAGGATAATGAGGATAGTGGTAAGAGTAGAGAAGTAGGATAAAATATTACCTCAGTGTTAGACTTAGTGAATAAAATAACTAGCAGGAGATCTGTTTCAATGGGAATATAAGTATATATATATTTATATATGTATGTATATATATGTGTATATATATATGTATTCATATATATATGTATATATGTGTATGTGTATATATATATATATGTATATGTATTTATATAATATTTTAAAAATAGTATCAACTAGGCATCAAATAGGTCCAGGAGCCCAATCCAGGCTAGTGCCTGTTTTTGTAGATAAAGTTGTATTGGAACTCAGCCGCACTCATTCATTTATGTATTATCTGTGACTGCTCCTACAGAGCTGCAGAGATGACCAGTGTAGCAGAGACTTACAGTCTTAAAATATTTACTATTTAGATCTTTGCAGAAAATTGTAGCCAACCCTCAAGTGAACTAATTGTCGTTAATATAGCAAGGTGTGACTGCTAATACAGTGAATAATTTAATAAAATGCTATCACTAAAAACTAGTTTGCTAATATTTCATTTATCGAGTGGTCAAATGGCTCAGTGAAAATATGGTAGCCCGGTAGCCCTTCAATTCTAGCTAAAAATTCCAAAACCATGTGAAAATAGACCATCCTTATTTCAAATAAAAGACTATATTTGATACTGAAGGATGGAATAATTAAATAATTAGTTTAGTTCTGAAACATTCATAGGAATTGAACACTTTAAGGCTTTAATGGGTACAAACTTCCATCATTTCCAAAAGACTCAAAATCAGGAGGCTTTTGAATGAGTACAGTGCTAGTTCAAATATTCTTTGGCAAGGAGAAAAGGTGCTTCAATCACAACACCAAAAAGCTATAAATCCTTATGATAGTGATGCTCATGAGGTACAGAGAATCTTTAATCTAGAAATTTGCTGAAATATTTTTATCATCTCCACAGAAGTCTGAAATCCTTTACAAATATTTAGGACATATTTTTGGCACCTCATTGTTACTAACTTAAAAACATTAATCCTATTAGGAACTATGCAAATATGTCATATGATTATTTTCTACCACTAGGCTGTCAAGGGTTATTTATGCAAGCAATTACTCAAATATTTAAGACAATAATTTCCCTGTACAATTATTATTATTATTATTATTATTTTATTTATTAGAGAGCGAGAGACTGAGAATGAGAGGGGAGAAGGTCAGAGGGAGAAGCAGACTTTCCGCAGAGCCGGGAGTCCGACATGGGACTCGATCCCGGGACTCCGGGATCATGACCTGAGCCGAAGGCAGTCGCTCAACCAACTGAGCCACCCAGGCGCCCTCCCTGTACAATTATTTTTCAACACATGTGTATTTCTTATGTTTATTGAAGACTAGGTGTTTCATTTAGGCCAGTGCCTTAATTAGAGTGATGTTCCTCTAACTGGAAAGTAAAAATACAATTTAAACAGAAGAATGAAACCAAGACAAAAGATTAATTTTGAAGCCAGAATTCATCACGGTTAAACCAGTGAGATAAGACACATTTAATTAGAACCCTCACAAGAGAGGCAGAGTGAATAAAAGCTTCCAAGGCCTTGGCTAAATTAACGAAATTGTGTTGCACCTTACAAAAATCTTGGCCTGCAAAATATTTCGCATAAGTGGTAATGTCTGTTGACTTTGAAGAGTTAACTTTCTGTGATTAAGTGTGTGGGTTATGTAGACAAAGCATTTCAAAGCTATATTTGTAGAATCATGCTCCCTTTAGATTTCATGAAAGTCCTTCAAAGAAAGATGAGAAGCTTCACTCTAGTTAAACTGCATTGATGCACAATCCTTACAAAATGACATAAAAAGCACTAACTCATTCAGCCACATTCAATTATAGCTAGAGAAATTCCTGATGCGCTGGAAATTTAGCCCTGAGTTGTGAGGAACTCCTCAATGCATTGCAACAATTTATTCTAGGTTCTATGCTATTGAAGGATTTTTACATCTTATATATTAATTTTTACATTTGAGTGGTCACTTGGGCCATGTATTCTGGATTTCTACTGTGTATTGAATTAGCTTTAAATAGCTCATTAAAATGAGGGGGTTTTTTTTGGATTTAGTTTAAAAGTTCTGTGGTATTTTGATTTATAGTATATATTTCTTACACATACCTCAAGACATACCACTGTGAAAACCTGAGGTTTCCTAAGGTACACAATTCTGTATCTTTAGCAGAAATGTTCTGTCCCTAAATAAGTCCACTGGATGTTTAAAATCTTCATTTCTTAACCCAACCTTAGAAAATATTGATAGAAAACATATCTAGGGCGCCTGGGTGGCTCAGTTGGTTAAGCGACTGCCTTCGGCTCAGGTCATGATCCTGGAGTCCTGGGATCGAGTCCCACATCGGACTCCCGGCTCTGCGGGAAGTCTGCTTCTCCCTCTGACCTTCTCTCCTCTCATTCTCAGTCTCTCTCTCTAATAAATAAATAAATAAATAATCTTTTAAAAAAGAAAAAGAAAAGAAAACATTTCTAGCTCTACATTGCATTTGTTCATACACTCTTTTTGGTTTTGTAAATTTGAGTCATCAAGATTCACTCTTTTCTCCTAGTAGTCTCTAATAGAATTCTAGTGCTGGGCTTTTAAAAAGACATTTTCCATCTGCTGACAGAGGAAGTAATCTCATAGTAGAGATAAAAATATTTCCTCTTTTTTTAAAATATTTTATTTATTTATTTGAGAGTCAGAGAAAGTGAGAGAGAGCATGAGAGGAGAGGTTAGAGGAAGAAGCAGACTCCCCGCGGAGCCAGGAGCCCGATGTGGGACTCGATCCCAGAACTCAAGGATCATGACCTGAGCGGAAGGCAGTCGCTCAACCAACTGAGCCACCCGGGTGCCCCTAAAAATATTTCCTCTTAACTTACATCTTATACAATGGCACTGGGTATTTTAAATAAGTCCCTTGTATATGGGGTTTCTTAAAAAAGATAAGACATGGATATTTCATTCATTGTTACAATGCATTAGTTTTCTGTTCTACCAGCCCTGACCAATAAGGAAGCTCTGCCTTTGGTAAACAAAGAAGAGCCAGTCCCCAACCCACCTCTGGGGCCATTCTTCCCTTCTCACAAGGAATGACATATTCAGATGCATATAGTTTCTGGACCCGTTTTAGGGCTCTAGAAACCCAGAAGCCCAACAGTCATCCTTTATTTCATCTGGTCTCTGATCTCTTTCATTTAAATTGGCAGTGTCCTTGCCGAGATGTTTGATTGGATCCACACATCAAGTGCTTAATCTCCTTAACAAACAGTTGTCCAGTTTCACCCTCAGTGTTCTCTCCAAAGAATGCTTTCTTGTGTTTTTGCAACATGAACGGGCTGAGAATTGTCTGAGTCTTCAATTTCTGGTTCTTTTTTGCTTTAAATTTCTTTAATCTATTTCTTTGCTATTATATTTTACTGTAAGCAGTGAAAAACCAGTTCATCACTTTTAAAAGTTCTATTTTCCATAGAAGAACAAAATTCACACAAGTTCTCTGCCACTTTGTAACAAAGATCACCTTTCCTCCAGTTTCCAATAACGTGTTTATCATTTGAGAACTAACTAATTGTGCACCTCTGACATTTATATTTCCAGCAACCATCTTCAAGAAAATCTCAGCTTTCTCTCAGGAGCCTCAAAACTCTTCTGGGCTCTACCAATCATCCAATTCCAAAACTACTTCCACACTTTCAAGTATTTGTTAGAGTAGTACTTCTAGTTTGTAGTACCAAAATATGTATTAGTTTGCTAAAGCTCAAGTAACAAAGTCCAAAAGACTGGGTGGTTTAAATAGAAGTTTCTCATCTCAGTTATGGAGATATGAAGTTCAGAATCAAGATGTCAGCAGGGCCATCCTCCCTCATGAAGACACTTAAAGAAGGATCAGTTATGGTCCACCCCCCTCCCCACCCCAGCTACCGATAATTCCTTGGTTTATGGCACTTTAACTCCAATCTTCACCTTGTTCTCCCTGTGTTTTTTTCAAATGTCCTCTTTTTACAAAAACACCAGTCATACTAGATTAGGGGCCCCTCGACCCAGTATGACCTCATTTTAACCTAATGTGATCTACAATGACCTTATTTTTAAATAAAGATCTCATTATGATGTACTAGGATTTAAGATTTCAACATATTAAAAAAATGGGAGGTGGAGAAGCAATTCAACTCATGACATGCTAGGTCTTAAATAAGTAACTTAAAATGATAAAGTGTTTATTATATACATCATTACTAAATACCCCAAATGTCTATTAGTCATATTTTTCTCCTGCAGATTTTCTTTTCTGTGGCAAAGAAAAATTGTGTGAATTTTCAAAAAGGCAGCAAGGACAGGAGATGTGAACCCATCAAGTATTGTGACATTCTAAAGCCACAGCTTGAAAAAAGTAAATGTCTTGGTTTAGAAAAGATAAGTTCCTGTAGCAAAATAGAAAGCTAAAAGAATATATAAATGGTAACTTATAAAAACTAATAAGAAATGTAAATTATATTTGGGAAAAAACAGCTCACTACACAGCCAAAAATAAAGATCCTACCTTCTGCCACATATAAAAGTGACCCTGAAATAAATTAAACACAATACAGAAGAACATATTGTAACCTAACATACAAAATTGGAAGATATCTTTGCAAAGTGAACTTCTCCTAAAACGTATAAAAGATGTGGAATTTTGTTAGATTTTATCTCAAAATTCAGGACTTATATTAAACAAAAGATGATACACACCATATCATCAATCAATCTATTTGCCACACTTTAAAGACAAGATATTGACATTTAGGGTATACAAAAGAAATCTACAAAGAAAAAAAATTGAAGAACCAGAATGAAAAAAGTTTTCAGGATAAAATTATATTAGCTAACAAAGGCCCAGGGCAGAGCTCTCCAAAATGTGCCACAATGGCATATTATTTTGTTATTAAAGGTACTTAAACACCCAGTTCAAGGACACTCTGACCCTCTTTTCTTCCCCTCAAAGCAGGAAATCTCTTAGGTGAAAAGTATCCTCCCTGCACCAGGAGGTAGAGAGACATTGTTACAGTCAGATCAGCAATTCCAGGCTGAAGAAGGCTATATAAATAAACCTTGCTACTTATACTAATTTACAACCTTAGCCCAAATTTAGTTTAAAATTCCTTACTAAAGCACCCAACTATAAGTTCTTTGGTCAATTCCTTAGATTGTCTAAGATATAAAAGATGTACACCTTGGTCATTTCTTTGGGTCTCAAATTATTGAATATGTATAGTTAAGCTTGTTTTTTCTCCTGTTCATATGTATCATGTCAATTTAATTTAGGCCAGCTATAATAATCTTGAAACGTGAAGAAAAATTTTTCCTCAACACTAATAGGTACAATAAAAAGATGGTTAAAGTCACCAGCAATCCTAAAAGCACAAATGCTATATAATGATAAAACAATATGATACCATGGATTAGAAAGGATTCCATAAGAAACTCCTTTGTACTTCTGGCAAGACAAAAATTTTCAGCTATTCTGCAAATTAATCAGTCTCATTTAGCAAACAACTAAAATAGAGTTGTCCAATTAAGCAGTGACTCTGTTCTTGGTCTTCTGTACCAGAGAATTTTTCCACTAACCTGGACACAAAGTTACATATAGGTATCTTTGCTTTAACACTGTATTTAATATAGAACTGTAGGAAGGCAATTTCTGTGCCATGACTGGGGAAAGAGCTAAATGAAATACAGTTTATTCACAAGAATACAATGCAGCATTTATACGCTATGGGTTAAATGGATATACAGAAAAGCTAATATGGTTTAAAAAGTGTATAAAAAAAGAATTAGAATGATATTGAAATCAAATCCATTAAGTAAATTAATGTAATTTAAAAACAAACAGACCTACACAAACCTGTACTGAGACATACTGGGGCGCCTGGGTGGCTCAGTGGGTTAAAACTCTGCCTTCAGCTCAGGTCATGATCTCAGGGCCCTGGGATCGAGCCCCACATCGGGCTCTCTGCTCAGCAGGAAACCTGCTTCCCCCTCTCTCTCGGTCTGCCTCTCTGCCTACTTGTGATCTCTCTCTCTCTCTCTGTCAAATAAATGAATAAATAATCTTAAAAAAAAAGACATGCTAATTTGGCTGCATCTAGGGGATATTCATATGGGAATAAAGAGGAAACAAATTAGGAAACCCTGTATATGCGGATGATTACACACAATATATTAAGTAGTTTGATGAACTCTTCACCTGAAAAGCCACAAATGTTCCACCTCTGAATTTCCCACTGTGCCTAGATTGTAGAAATATCAATCACAATCCATCCTCGGAAAATCAGTTTGCATAGTTTACCTAAAGACAGCACGTTAGTCTATAAGGTCCCTTCAGGTCTACTTCTGTTTGAAACTGTGATTGTGGAAACTGTGGAAACATTATTCTGTTAATGCTTTCTCCTTAACTGTACCACAGCATCTGTAATTTAGTTAAAAAAAAAAAAAAAGGAATCCACTTCAGACTTAGTAAGGAGAGAATTTATTCAAAAAGGACTTTCGAGGGAAGAAAAAGATTGCTGTAAGAGGGATAATGCTATGACCGTAAGAACTGCCAATGTCTCAAATATCAGGCAAAATGGAATTCTCTTTTACAGAGAAGAGTAAACAAAGCTACAAAGAAGTGAATGTGGAGAAGTGGAATGAAAGTGTGGTCCAGTGACCAGAGAATGTTTTGCGCTGAGGCCAGCCTATTCTCAGAAGGGGTTTGCTGGCTCAGGTCATGGGGGAAGAAAGGAATCTTAGCCAAGGTTTGGTTGACAAGCATTTTTTGATGCCATTGATCTGTGAGGACAAGCAGTTCAGCTATTTATGAGGCAAAGAATGGAATTTGTAAAAGGGGGACATCCATGAATCTTATTTAAATCATATGAGGAAGGTAGTTCTGTTCAGTAAATCATTTCTTGGAAACCAGGGTTAGGGGTGTCTGGGTGGCTCAGTGGGTTAAAGCCTCTGCCTTCAGCTTAGTCGTGATCCCAGGGTCCTGTGATCGAACCCCACATCAGGCTCTCTCCTTGGTGGGGAGCCTGCTTCCCCCTCTCTCTGCCTGCCTCTCTGCCTACTTGTGATCTCTCTCTCTGTGAAATAAATAAATAAATAAAATCTTAAAAAAAAAAAGAAAAAAAGAAAAAGAAACCAGGGATAGGTTTTCTTAGCCCTCCCCATTTTTCAGGGCTCATATAAAACTCCACATTTTCACTCAATATATTCATTTTCCTTGTCTCCCAAAAGAGCTTATCCTCCCCTTGCTACCATTTCTCTCATCCAATTTAGGGATCCCATCATCATCTATCTCATTGTTTACAATTTTAAAAAAGACAGGGAAAGAAATAAATATTAGGCTGTGCTCTGGTTGGAATATCTATGTCCCTCCCAAATTCCTATGTTGAAGTCCTAATGCCCACTGTGACGGTTTTAGGAGGTGGGATCTTTGGGAGGTGACTAGGTCATGAGGGCTCCACTGTCAAGAATGAGACTGATGCACTTATAAAAGGCCCAAGAGAACTCCCTTATCCTTTTCACCATATAAAGATACACAGAAAAGTCAACCATCCTAAAGAAAACCCTCATCTGGCTATGATGGTACCCTGATCTGGAACTTCCAAGTTTGTTTATAAACTCCTCTATGGTATTTAGTTACAGCAGCCTAAAGAACAAAGACAGGCTGCTTTTGCTTTTTATCTTGAAAAAGCCCCTGAATTAAGGAATTGAAAATAAATTCTGGCTACATTTTAGTAATCAGAGGAAGAAATATTCACAGAGGTTGGAAAAGAAGCCCAAAATGGAGCCTTGTGACCCATGACAGTAAACCGAGACTTAATTGCAATTTCAATCTCTGCCAGAAATAGTACCTTTAAAAGTCCATCTGAGGGGCGCCTGGGTGGCTCAACGGGTTAAAGCCTTCTGCTCAGGTCATGATCTCAGGGTCCTGGGATCGAGCCCCACATAGGGCTCTCTGCTCAGCTGGGAGCCTGCTTCCCCGTCTCTCTCTGCCTGCTCCTGCCTACTTGTGATCTCTCTCTGTCAAATAAATAAAATATTTAAAAAAGTAAAATAAAAGTCCATCTGAAATTTTCTGATCAGTACCAAAGTCAGGTATTCTGAATAAAATAAGGTAATCTGCATAATAATGACCCTTGCCATTCTCTTCCCTTAAAATGATGACCAGTCCTGAAAAAAAAAAAGTCATTTCTTTTGCTGATAACTTATTTGCCCCACACTTCCATCCTGACTGTAATAACTTCCCATTTTGTACAAATCCTCAGAGTGCTTGTTGATTCACTAGAAGGGACTCCTGCCTGATGAAAAGCTGAATAAAGCCAATTAGATCTCTAAATTTACTCAGTTGAAATCTTGTTCCTTAGCACTGACATTTCTTGCCTCAATCATACTACATTGATCCAAACTTTTTAACTCAACAATTAGCTTACTCAAAGTTTTCCTACTAAAGCAATTCTGAGATCATATTGTGTCAAAATGTCATTTTTAGAAGACTATTATACAACCTCATTGTTGGTCAACCAAAACTACAGGTTTTCCTTAGACTTGTTAAGAAGACTGTTTACTCCATTCATCAAGGTAAAAGTCTAAGGCTGAATAAAAACTCTGATATTCATATCTATACCCAAACAACTGAAGAATGGTGGAGACAGTCACACCCGTTCACTTTAAAAGTGTGATGATCATACCCATCTAGCTACTTAACATTGTAAGATTCACTTTCCCATCCTCACATGGGCTATTTAAAATCATCTTTGTACTCTTTAAAACTCCTCAAAGATATACTTTTAAATGATTTAGGCTCATTTATCATTAAGAAAATAGAACTCAGAGTAGAACACTTACCTTCTGCCCATTAATCTGCCAATAAACCTATTACTGGACCTATTTCACTACCGTCTCTGACAATGAACATTGTCCCTTCTCAAAAAAAGTAAATTTCTATAATTCTTTTACAGAGATTTGAATATCTCACTAATCATTTTTTACAAAATCCATAAGTA
Organism: Nasua narica; assembly: GCA_028533885.1. Lineage (NCBI taxonomy): Eukaryota > Metazoa > Chordata > Mammalia > Carnivora > Procyonidae > Nasua > Nasua narica. Next base: position 18,203,786 of record CM052810.1, read on the forward strand.
TATAATCATGACCTAACTTTTCCTTTAAGCACCTATTTCTTTCAAAAATTCACACCATACTTGAACTCTACATTAATTTTCTCCAAAGAACTCTAAGATTCTTCCATTTCACCTCAGTAGGTTTTAACCTACATAAATTTGTATTAAGTTCCCACCATTCCAGTGAATTTTTTAAAACCAAGGTCACCAAAACTCAATGTTTTGAATTCAACACACTTATCTATACCTTTTTCAATTTTTCAACATGATGTAAGAATTGAAGAAATTCTTTCCAGAAAATTTTTTCCTATCATACTCATCATGTCAGTCTTTCATGCATACTCCTCAATGTCAGATATTTGATTTCATCAGAACTTAGTAATGAACCACTTTTTCTTTTGTTTACTCTTTCTCCTTTTTAAATTTCATAGTATTGAATACAATTGACTCACAACTTTTTAATTAATGTTGAAAGTAAATTTTCTAAGTTATCTTTCCAACTATCTCTCAACCTATGTTAAACATGAGAAATGTGGTTTCATTTTGCTTTTTTGTAGTTATTTTAACACTTTCCTACAAACTTTCAGGATTTTCTCTTTCTCTTTTTCTGTGAAAGGTCATCATACTCTGTCTAGATTTCATTTTTTCATTTATTCTCAAATTCTCTTGAGAATCATTACGAAGATTTAGGATTTTCTTCAGCTATGGCTTTCTACCTTTATTATTTATCTCCTTTATTCCATTCCTTCTGAATTTCTTTAAAAGGATATAACTTCTAAAAAATATCCTCTCTGTTCACATTTGTCAAATTCAGTACATCTTTTTGTCTGCCTCCTGTGTGGTGGGTTCTGGAAGAATCCTCCAGCTCATTAATTTGCTCTTCAGCTGAAAACATTTAAGCCACTCATTTTTTTTTAAATAGTACACTTTACATTTTAAATATCTTTATCCCTTTTACTTTATGATCTTTCTCTGGCTTCCTATCCCTATGAATTTTTTAGTAATATTTGATATGGCATACTTAATTTTATGTTCACCACCTTCATTCCAATTCCAGGTAATAATTCTTTTTGTTGAATATAATGCCCCTTTTGACTTGGAAAAACATGTAGTAATTCTTGGTGGTTTGCTTGTTTTCATATTTTTTTTTTATGCCTTCCTCATCTCTTAGTGAATACTAGTTCTCTAGGACAGTAGCTTTTCTGGTGAATTAGATAATTAAACACGTGGCTATAGTGGAATGAAGAGAACTATACTGTTTGCCTTTGTCATTCCTGCCTTTCCTGGAAGTTCACTTGATTTACCTTTCCTTCTATAATACCAAGAAAAAATGCTAACATGGTGTTAAATATTGCTTCTCACTGGTTTTTGATATTAGTGTTGAAAGCAAATCTGCCTGTCAACCACCAAATGGCATGAAATGCTGATTCTCCATTATACTCTTCATTAACCATTAACCTCTACCTCAGCCTTATTCCCACTCATGTTTTTACTTTGAACTTGGAGACCTTGAACTCTAGCTGCTTCAATAAAAATCCTTACCTGTACATTTTGTGTTTGTAGTTTCTAATTTCATTTATTTAATCTAGAACCATCTGGCTCCTGATTTTAATAAATCTTATATAGCCATAATTTGTACTTTCTTATATTACAGTGCTCTATTGGATAGCTGTAGGTTTTGGAGTTTTGGGGAGGAGGAGGGGGTTGGTTCAATAAATATGTGCCAGTATGTCTTTTATATTGTAGAGTTGCCAGTGAGAGGAGTAAGAGGAGAATGCAGATGTGTTCAGTCTATCATCTTGACACAAATTATGACATGTTTCTTGGTACCGTTCAGAAATACAACATGATTAACAATAGATCAATACAGGTTGCAATGCAGCCTCAGTTTCAATAATAACTATGTGCTTGAATAGCTTGTCATTGCATAGTTAAAACCGGATTTTTCCCTCTCCACCTCTCCTCTGTGCAATTTCAAGATTATTCTAGTGACCAAGACAGACAATGTTTCTCTCAGCTGGACTAAACTTTATGCCTATGAACCACTTACTCCCCTCTCACCCTGGCACAGAATCCAGATGGCCTAATCAAAGAGGTCCCTCTCCTCCATTCACTTTAGGAAATTCCTAAGTTCTCTCTCTGCCCACTTTGATATGCACTTTTATTTTTTTTTTAATCATTTCATCACTTTTACAACGCAGGACTGTCTTTTCATAGACCTGGGAGACATGTGTTTGTAATGATCAATATAGCACCTTTATATACCCAATCTCTATAGGAAGGTAGGAGCTTAATATAGATTGGCACCTTCTCCATGTTGCAAAACTGGCTCCTGTCAGGTAAATAAAAGTTTACTTTTTCTTTGGGTAAGACCAATTAGCAAACATAGAGGGCCTAAGACTCCTATAACCCTACCCCACTCTTAGTTCTCAATTAGCAATAATCCCACCTCAGATAAACCTCATTGGCTATGATACTGCCACTGCACAAAGCTTGCCCCCACTCTTAGTTCTCTGTGTATTTCAATGGAGTTGAGTTCATAGTGCTTCTTCTTTATGCCTTTAATTTTGTCCAGTACATTTTTTGTTTTGATACCAGTTCAAGTTGAATCAGTCAGTCATCAACATTTGGAAGGAAAAAGGCTTCAAGTTAAAGGGACATTCATTTTTTATTAGAATTCTTGAAGAAGATACAGAGAAGATGTGACTCCACATAATAGTCATATGAAAAACCCACAGTTAAAATTATACTTAATGGTGAAAAGTGAAAGATTTCCTCTAAGATCAGGAACAAGACAAGGATGCCCACTCTCACTACTTTTATTCAACATAGTATTGGAAGCTTTAGCTAGAACAACTGGGCAAGAAAAAACAAACAAATAAACAAACAAAAGGAATACAAATTGGAAAGAACATACTGTTTGCAGATGACATCCTATATACAGAAAACCTTAAAGCAAAAAAAACCTGGTAGAATAATCAAATCCACTAAGGTTGCTGGATACACAATCCACAAAAATTTGTTGTTTCTAGACACTAATAAATCATAGTAATCAATCCCATTTACAATTGCATCAAAATAAATACTTAGGAATGAATTTAAGCAAGGGGGGGTGAAAGACTTGTACACTGAAAACTAAGACATTACTGAAAGAAACTGAAGATGACACAAATAAATAGATATTCCATGTTCACAGATTAGAAAAATAGTGTTGCCATGTCCATACTTCCCAAAGCAACCCACAGATCCAAAGCAATCTCTATGAGAATTCCAATAGCATTTTTCACAGAAATAGAACCACCTGTCCTAAATTGTATATGGAACCACAAAAGGTCCTGAATAGCCAAAGAAATCTTAAATCTCAAGGCAACACACTCTGATTTCAAATAATACAAAACTATAATAATCAAAATAGAACAGCATTGGCATCAAAGCAGACAGATCAATGGAACAGAATAGAAAGCATAGAAGTATACTCACACATGTAGAGCCAATTTATGACAGAAGAGCCAAGAATATACAATGGGCAAAGAAGTCTCTTCAATAAATCGTGTCAGGAAAACTGGACAGGCTCATGAAGAATGAAACTTGATCATTATGCCATACAGAAAACTTAACTCAAAATGGATCAATTTAAAAAAAAATGCATCACAGTCAAATGTAAGACTTGAAATCCTAAAATTCCTGGAAGAAAACATAGGCATCATACACTTTGCTATCAGTCTTGGTGATAATTTTTTTGGATAGGATTCCAAAAGCAAAGACCAAAAAGCAAAATCTAAGCATGACTATATTGAACTTAAAAGCTCCTGTGCAGCAAAGAAAATCACCAAAATGAAAAGGCAACTAACTGAATGAAATATTTGTAACTTATATATTTGATAAGGAGCTGATATCCAAAATATATAAAGTAGTATAGTTCAATAACAAAAAAAAAAAGAAATTAGAAGACGGGCAGGAGATCTAAGTAGACATTTTTCCAAAAACATACAGATGGCCAAAGGCACATGAAAAAATGCTCTACATGACTAATCAGAGAAATGCACATCACAATGAGAAATCCTGTCATACCTATTAGAATGGCTATTATCAAAAAGACAAGTGTTGGCAAGGATGTAGCAAAAAGGAGAACACTTGTATACTGTTTGTTAGAATGTAAATTGGAAAACCTACCATGGAAAACAGTATGAAGGTTCCTCAGAAAGTTACTAGAACTACCACATGATCTAGGAATCCTACTTGTATATATGTATTCAAAGGAAAGAAAAACAGTGACTTGAAAAGATCTATGCACCCCATGTTCATCACAGCATTACTTATAATAGCCAAGATATGGAAGCAATCTAAGTGTCCATCAATGGATAAAGAAAATGTGGCATACATTTAATAGAATATTATCCATCCACAAAAAAATGAAATATTGATATCTGCAACAACATGGGTGGAACTCATGGGTATTATGCTAAGTGAAATAAAATCAAGGACGAATACCATCTGAACTCACTTATATGTTGAATGAAAAAAAAAAGGTTCATGGAAAACAGATTGGTGATTGCCAGACACAGAAGGGAAAAAGTGGCAGAAATGGGTAAAGAGATACAAACTTCCAGTTATAAGTTATGGAGATGTCATATACAGCATGGTGACTGTAGTTAAAACTGTATGCATATTTAAAAGTTGCTAAAAGAGTAAATCTTAAAAGTTCTGATAGTATTTAACTCTTTACAGTGATGTTAACTAGTGAGCATTCTGCAATTTTTACAAAAAGTACTTTATATGGAAAACCCAAAAGACTCCACCCCCAAACTACTAGAACTCCTACAGCAATTCAATAATGTGGCAGGATACAAAATCAAAGCACAAAAATCAGTTGCTTTCCTATACACTAACAATGAAAATATGGAAAGGGAAATTAGAGAAGCGATTCCATTTACTATAGCACCAAGGACCATAAGATACCTGGGAATAAACCTAACCAAAGAGGTAAAGGATCTGTACTCAAGGAACTATAGAACACTCATGAAAGAAATTGAAGAAGACACAAAAAGGTGAAAAAGCATTCCATGTTCATGGATTGGAAGAATAAACATTGTTAAAATGTCTATACTGCCCAGAGCAATCTATACTTTCAATGCCATCCCGATCAAAACTCCACCAGCTTTTTTTAAAGAACTGGAACAAACAATCCTAAAATTTGTATGGAACCAGAAAAGACCCTGAATTCCTAAGGAAATGTTGAAAAAGAAAAACAAAGCTGGGGG
>CM052810.1:18209525-18372847 GCA_028533885.1 Nasua narica
TGACCCTGCAATTGCACTACTCGGTGTTTACCCCAAAGAAGCAGATGCAGTACAAAGAAGGGCCACATGAACCCCAATGTTCATAGCAGCAATGGCCACAATCGCAAAACTGTGGAAAGAACCAAAATGCCCTTCAACAGATGAGTGGATAAGGAAGATGTGGTACATCTATACAATGGAATACTATGCCTCCATCAGAAAGGATGAATATCCAACTTTTGTATCAACATGGACGGGACTAGAAGAGATTATGTGGAGTGAAATAAGTCAAGCAGAGACAATCAATTATCTTATGGTCTCACTTACGTGTGGAGTATAAAGAAAATTATGGAGGGTATTGTGAGAAGGAAGGGAAGGGTGAATGGGGGGAGTTCGGAGGGGGTCATGAACCAGGAGAGACTGTGGACTCTGAGCAACAAACTGAGGAGTTTGGAGGGGGGATGAGGGGGTTGGGCGAGCCTGGTGGTGGGTATTGAGAAGGGCACTATTGCATGGAGCACTGGGTGTGGTGCATGAACAATCAATCTTATAACACTGAAAAAATAAAATAAACATATTTGGGGAAAAAAAAAGTAAGCTGCATACCTGATATTGTTATGTCAAAAAATATTAGTGCAACTAACACTATGAATCAACTGGAATGATTTCCAAATTGATTTTACACTGTAAACTAAATTAGCTAAATGTATTATTTATGTAAGCATGGTCCAAACTCACAAGTATTTCTTCTCTTGAATATATTAAAAGCTCCCCCTCTCCAAAACTGCACATCTGTGGTATTTATAATTTTTGACACTTCTAAAAATACTTGAAAATGATCTTGTTATTATAAATTAGAGGGTACTGTTATACTCAAAAAATACATATTATACATATGTAACCTGATAACATTAGCAGGTCTAACATACTAGTTTATCAAATTATATAATAGATGCTAAAATCCTTTGGAATAGCTGTAGTTTTAAAAACTGCCTTTCAATCGTGATAAGCTCTTTGCATGCAAATATATTTTACTCATTTTCACAGTAATTCTGGATTATAATCCTATTTTCTCAGTTTTGTAAATTAAGAAACTGGGGTGATATTAAATTACTTATCCAAGATCTTTCAGCTATTAGGTGGAATGAGCCAGGATTCTCCAGAGCTTACACTCAGACCATATTATGTTAGAGATTAGATTCAAGGCATTAAGAGGTTTATAGGTGAAAGGTTAAAGAGCAAGTGGAAATAATTTAGGGCATGTAATTTTCAATAATCCATTCTGGATAGTGACAAAAGCAAGCTTTATTCAAAGAGGGACTGTGTGGCTAACTAAAATGTATTTTTATCAATTTTTGTCTTTAAAGCATATACCAGAATTATTCATGAAAATGCAGAGAACTGGGAGTTTAGAGGACAAGTAGTACAATTCCCACAAGATTAACACTTAAACGCTGCATGATAGCAAGGTCTTATTTTTTTAAGGATTTTTATTTATTCATTTGAGAGAGAGAGTGAGGGTTTGGGGGTGGTTAGAGGAGAGAAAGACAAGCAGTCTCTCTGCTAAGCACAGAGCCCATTGGGGCTCCATCCCAGGACCCCTGGATCTAGATGTAATCTGAAACCATGAGTCAGAAGCTCAAAAGACTAAGGTCCTCCTTTTGTGGAAGAAATATTCACCACCTCTAGACTATCCTCATTGTTATGGAGAAATCCCTTTAAGGATGCATATTATCTCTCCACCTTACTTAAACTTGCAGCCTCCCCAAAACCCCATTCTAAAGCAACAATTAAAGCCATGGTTAAAACCTACTGCTTCCATACCCCTGAAACAAATAATACATTATATGTTAAAACTAACAAACAAACAAAAACAACCTATTGCTTCTTTTCCACATAAAACAATTTGAGTGTCATAGGGCTTTTACACGTCTTTGAAAATTTCCATTTTCTTTTTTTTTTTTTTTGAGATTTTATTTATTTGACAGAGAGATAAAGAGCACAAGTAAGCAGAGCAGATGTGGGGCTCGATCCCAGAACCCTGGGATCATGACCTTAGCTGAAGGCAGCCACTTAACCGACTGAGCCACCCAGGTGGCCAAAAAACTTCTATTTTCTAGAATAAGGACTTTGGTTGTTCTAACCCAATCTTTAGAACTCATGATTATTATCCTTGTCTACCTTTGAATATACTTTAGTTCATCTTCACACTTTCTGTTTTAAAAAATTTACATATCTATGTACTGGGTAGTCACCTACCTTTAAAGATTTCTGGCTTACCTATGGTCCCCTTGCATCAGAAAAATTGTGCTGGTTAATCATTCTACCACTGGGTTTTAGCCCTCACAATTCTCCCTCTAGATACAAATTGCAAATGGGGTGATTTACATACTATACACACACACAGACACACATATACACACATACATATGTATATATATAGCAATACCAGTTAAAGTACATGGTCTATTTGGAATAATTATGCCTTTGGCTGTTTTTGAAAGTGATTTGACCATTTAATGACTGAAGATTTTAAAGTCCTTGGACTGTAACAGGTCTATCTCTGTTAATGATTTTAAGTTCTAAATACTTACAGATCTTTAATTAATATAGTTAAGTATAAGTCTACCACTTGGGGTAGGAACCACCTAAGATTTAACTCCACCTTTGTAGTAATATTTTAAGTTTCCTGTATGAGGACAGGAACCATATGAAATGAAGCTACTCAAAGACATTACTAGGAAAAGACATTACTCGGTAAAAAAGAATTCACATGAAAAAAAAAATCACTGTGCTGGTAAAACAAAGGCAGTAAAGGAAGGAAGAGAGAGAAAGTGAGTCTAATACAAAATTAGAGGTTCACCACTTCCATAAAACTGTCTAGATGGGAGTTAATGGTTGCAATGCCTGTCTGGGGCAATCCGAAATGGCTCTTTTCATAGTGTGAAGGAAGAAAACATCCATGATACAATCTTACTTTAAATTTAGTACCACCAAAAAAAAAAAAAAAAAAAAAAAATCAAATAAATAAATAAATAAATAAATAAATAAATTTAGTACCACAGGAAAAGTAAAAAAATATTGCAAAAGTGAAACCCAATTTTCCAATGTTTCACTGCAGCAGAGTAAGATTATTTGCCTTACAAAATAAAGCATCTATTTCAGTTGCTTAGTCCATCATCTCCATTACAGTCTGATGGTATACCTGTGTTGAATAGGTTCCAGGCTTCTCCAAGATTCCACACAAGCTATTCCTCCTTCCTGGCGTTCTAGGTCCTCTGAGACCTTTAAAAGACGCAGGAGGTGTCTCTCCTGTACTCCCCCACCATCTTGTTATTTTCACTATTCTAGCACTTAAAACTAAAAGATAATTGACAGTCTTCATGTAAGAGCTTTGAGAACATGGACTGTCTGGTCCAGCTTATATCCCCAGGGCATGGGGTAATCCTTCCCCAAAACAGTCAAAATCTATTGAACAAATTAATAAGCACAGAAAAGTTATGTTATTGTTTTTGGTCAAAGCACACATTGTTTACTAAAGCCTATTTATTAAGAAACATTATTTCATGTTGATTGTAAACTAAAACTTATATTTTCTCTACATAGCTGCTGTATCAATTTTCACCTTAACTGTAAGTTTTCCCTCAATCAAAACCTAGAACATCTTCTTTCTTACAACTTACTTTCTGCACTGGCAAGATCATGCGAGGTTCCTTTCTCCCTACTTCCATTTATTAAACTAACATTTACTAATTTTTCTATTATTCATTGTTAGGCACTGTGCTCGGTGTTAGAAACAGAGGCACTCATTACCCATTTCAGGCCCTTCTTAGTGGCTTTCAGCTTTGTGGAGAAAAAGAAAAAATAAAAGCAAACCAAAAACTAGTTCGTAAAGATGTGTTCTGCTACATTTTCACTCAGGATGATATAGAAAAACAAAGAAGAGTTATATAACTACATTCATCTGGGTTCTTATAAAAGTACCTTGAACATGGGGTTTGGGGTTCCATGTAGTAGAAATGTGTGTCTAACTTCTGATGCCCCAAAAACTTTACTAATAGCCTACCATTGACCAGAAGCCTTACCAATAAGTCAATTAACACGTTTTGTATATTATATACTGTATTCTTACAATAAAGCTAGAGAAAAGAATGTTAAAAAACCATAAAACAGGGGCTTCTGGGTTGGCTCAGTGGGTTAAGCATCTGCCTTCGGTTCAGGTCATGATCTCAGGGTCCTGGGATCCAGCCCCGCATTGCATCAGGCTCTCTGCTCAGCAGGGAGCCTGCTTCCCCCAATCTCTCTGCCTGTCTCTCTGCCTACTTGTGATCTCTCTCTCTCTCTCTCTCTTTCTGTCAAATAAATAAAATCTTTAAAAAAATCATAAAACACATATACTGTACTTACTGAAAAAAACCTACAGAGTTCATATCCATGTTGTTCAAGGGTCAACTGTAGTGAGAAACAATGTAGTCCATAAGATGAAAAGGGGGTTAGTGAGCCAAGAAAAGACACCCAGGTAGAGTGATAGAACAGGACATGATTGTGGAACTACAAGAAATTTTGCATGGGTAAGTCCAAGAAGGCCTGTTTAAGAATCTAAGGTTATAAAAAGTCTATTAAGATAAATTAAAAAGGTCAAACAATATTCTAAAGATTGCAAGCTGCTGAACATCAAATAGAGAGAAGCTTCAACATATTTATCTGTGAGATTAACTATCCCACAAAAACTCTAAACTCACTTGCACATTTATTTAGCCATTCTAGTCACCAATAAAAATACTGAGCACTTAAGAGCCAAGGACAAAACCTGATGATACTTCACTAAGAATCTTAATTAATCAACATTTCTTTAATTAGGGCTCTAACAGCTATGAACACACTTCATCATGTTTGGCCCATCCTCCGTATTTCTGAAAATGTTGTAGGAGACTTTGGCGAATGCTTTGTTCAGTCATACACTATTGCTGTTTTGGTAGATTTCTTATTCTATGAATAGCCTCAACACATGGAAGGGGTAACACCAAATCTTTTGGTTCTTTTTTTTTTTTTTTTCCTAACCAATGATTTTCTTCCCCCTTTGTCTTAGAATCTACATCCTCTTTCTAGGTAACTAGTCCTTCTCCAATCCAAACATATGGTTCTAGAGGGGACTGAATTATTTTAACTTTACCCTCATGGGCAAAGTGATGGTTTCCAAGAATAATCATGCAAATCAATCCATATTAATCAGAATTATTTGTAAGAGTTTCTCAAACTGATTTTGAACCATGAAGCTCCAATCTTTAAGAGGACAGAAAAGACAGCAAATCACTTAATACAGATCCGTGTTGCTTTTAAAATTGCAACTTTGGGTACAGATAGTACAGATAGCACTTGTTTTTTTTTAAAGAAAGATGGAAACTAGTCAACTATGCCTGAGCAATTATATAACATGAAGAAGTTGGAATGCGTTTCTAACCTTGATTTTCTGTAATCAGAACGTATTCTATTCTCCATGATGTTTTTCCTGAAAGCACTAGTTGAAATGGCCCAGAACTCACAAGTAATACTGTATCATCATTTAGTTGGAAGATACCTATTTGGTAATATACTCTAAAAACCAATACATACTATATATTAGGCACTAAGGACACAACAGTGAATGAGATTAATATATACAGTCCCAGACTTTGTTAAGTCTTACAATTTAGTGGATAAAACCAAAAAACAACAAATAAATAAAGTAACTATAGATTCACAGATCTATTAAAATCAATAGGGTATAAAAATACAAAGTACAACTTGGAAGAACATCAGATATTAGAGAGTTCTCTAAATAAAAGACATTAAATTTGGAATTTGAAGAATGTAGATAGCCTTGAACCAAAGGTAAAGGTTTCTGGAAAGAGGGAACAGAAAGTAAAAAGACCTGGCAACAGGAAAGGGTGATTTTACAAATAATCAAAGGAGAGAAGAGAGATTCAAAACAAGGCTGTGGGACTGAACTAGAGACAAGGATCACAAAAGGACACTCAAGACAAGATAAGCTGGTTTGGTTTTATTCTAAATAAAATGGGAAGACAAAGGACAACTACGACATGAATTTTGTTTTTAAGGGTGATCCATGACTACTTTATGAAGACTAGCATATGTAAGAGCAAGAAGGAAAACACAAAGATCATTTAGTCGGCTATTCCAGCACCTAAATCTAAATTATACTGGGGACTCAAAGTGGAGACTGGCACAAAGGTTTCAAATCAGATATGCAAAGTACATATTCAGAAAAATAGAGCTCACCAATATTTTAGGTAAAAGATGTTAAAGGAGGGGCGCCTGGGTGGCTCAGTGGGTTAAAGCCTCTGCCTTCGGCTCAGGTCATGATCTCGGGGTCCCGGGATCAAGCCCCACGTCGGGCTCTCTGCTCAGCGGGGAGCCTGCTTCCTCTTCTCTCTCTGCCTGCCTTTCTGCCTACTAGTGATTTCTTTCTCTCTGTCAAATAAATAAATAAAATCTTTAAAAAAAAAAGATGTTAAAGGAAAGTGAACCATCAAGCACAACTACCAAGTTTCTGGTGAGACTGGTCAAATCATGTTACAGACTCAGATTGGGACACTCAGTGAAGGAACACTGAGGGTGAGGGGAAGATGGATAAAAGTTCCATTAGGTAAATGGCTATCTTAAGTTGCCTATGAGTGATCCGGGAATACTACGTAGTCAATTACAAGCACAAAAATCGAAACTGCGCAGGTTGACACTTCTGCTTTGAAAAAGAAATTAGTTTGAGTATGTAAGTTTTTGAATGGGATTATAATATACACACATCTGAGGAAGACGCAAAGAATTGATAGGAAAATTCTACGCTGATCAACTAAAATATTCTAAAATGTATTCAAGAAATCAAAGAGGAAAAGTTTAAATGGAAGTGGTAGGTAGAAAAATATAATTTGTTGATATATAAAATATTAAACAAAACTTAAATTACTGTAAGTTTCAGTATGAATGAACAGCACAGGGGAACAGGTGAAATAGAAAACCTGGTTAAGATTATAGTACTGTCTTCAGAAAGGACAGGACTTTTACTTTTTGATTGAAATAAAAATATATTCATAATTATTGACTATTGTTAATATTACAAACAGTACATAAACATACAAACATTCACTACATTTAGGGCATCTGCCAGTTTAGCAAACTCTATATTTTCTTTGTAAGCCCGATATATTTTTAAGAGATCTTCCAAAACACTATGATATCTATAGCTAAGAAACACTTTAAAAACAAATTGCTTATTTTTACAACACACAGGTTCTTTATATGGGTATAGAATTATATCACTCTTCTAAAAATTTTATAGAAATTGAGCTACAAATTTTGTATTTCAGTCAGTTTATATTTTCTGAGAACAATCTTTCAGTTTTCTTAGATTTATGTATATTGTCACTGTTAATATTCTATAAATTCTGTGAGCTTATTGCTTAGTATCTCCTTGCCCCATCAACTTCTGGAAGGAGTGTAAGGAAAGCTCCAAGATTGTGATATTGTGTTAGTGAATCATGAAGATCATTTCTAATTACCTAAAGCAAAACTGACAGACAACATATTATATACTTTACATACATTTGATTAAGTTAGAAACTTCAATTAATAGGTAAGCCTTACTTAGAAGAATTATGTGGGGCACCTAGGTGGCTCAATCAGTTAAGTGTCTGCCTTTGGCTCGGTTCATGACCTCAACGTCCCGGGATCAAGCCCTGCATCAGGCTCCCCACTCAGTGGGGAGCCTTCTTCTCTCTCTTCCTCTGCTTGAGCTCTTTCAAATAAAATCTTTTAAAAAAAGTTTAATTATGTATAAGCATTTCATTATTTAGATAAAAGATGGCAAACTACCCAAATCATTTTATGAGGCTACAACAACCTGAATACCAATACTAGAATAGGACAGTGATTTTTTTTTTTTTTTTTTAAGAAAGATAGAATGAATCACTTCACATAAAACAAATACGTGATGTAGAGACCATTGTTACATAAACCTAAATCACAGGTTCACAAGTTATTTGCTGTATGATCTTAGGCAAACTCCTCACACTCTGGAAGCTTTAGTTTTTCTTAGAAATATGTTATGTAAAAATTATATCAAAATTCCCTTCAAGTCTTTACAAACCCTTTCCACCTTCTATAGGCCTTACCAGCCCCAAAAGGTTCATCTTCTTATTCTATGGCCTTATGTAAGGAACCTAACTAAGCCAGCTGGCAGAATAAACATGAACATATCCAACTGGGAATAACCTTTAGGGGTTTTGAGCAATCATTATATTGAGTTTAACATGGGTCTTAAGTGTTCTCAATCTGGGTGAGCATCTCCATCCAGATATAGGGGTCAAGTGACAATAAAAGCTGTGTTGGCAAGAAAGAGTAAGATAGAAATCCATGTACTCCATAAAGTTGAAAGAACATTATCTTTCTTCTCAGTTTGTCATGTCCTTACTCCTACACGTATTCATGCTATATTTCCTATTTTTTCTGTTCCATGAAATACAGCCAAATCCTTTCAAAAAAATTATTTTTGGCCCTAAGCTTATCTGAAAGTCTCACTTTCCCCTGTGATAAAATTATAATGTTATAACACCCAATGTATAGGATTATTGCTGTAATGGTATGTGCTTTATAGTAAGCATTCAAAAATCACTCAAGTATCTATACTTAGGTTTATATGTTTATTTAATAATGTACTACAATTCTGTACTACAATGTACGCTATCGGGTGGTAGTGGTAGAGGTGGACAGAATGAGGCTCTGGACAGATTTTGAAGACAACACTGTAATTCCTGACACTGACTACTGGCAAAAATGTGAAGAGCGTAGAAAAAGCAGATGGAAGGATGTTGACACTATCAAGTTAGATAGTAGGGATTGAGGGTGGTTTTGGGTAGAAGAAATGTTCAGTTTCACACGTTATCATTTAGATATTCGGTTGAAATTTAAGTAGAATTGTTCAAGTATTTAGATGCCTGAATTCAGAGTGCAGATGAAAAAGTCCAGCTGGTGATAATTATGTAGTTGTTGGCTTATAGAGGACACATGGGCTGAAACATCAAAGGAGTAAGCACAGCCTGGAAGACCAAACACTAAGCCCCAGAACACCCAGCAGTAAGAGCTCTGAGGGGAAAAAAGGGAATAGGAGAGAAATCAGAGTAGAAACAACCTGTAAGAGAAGAGATGGTGGTGTTCTCAAAGCAAAATGAATATGGTGCTTCAAGGAGTAAGTAACAGTGTCATATGCTGGTAACTTGAATGATTTGGAAACAGGGACATCATTTGTGACCCCTGAAAGAGGTCACTCATAAGTCTGCATCATACGTATATGTTTTGTTAGTGTTAGGGGCAGTTGTGTGTTTCTAGCAGGAGAGAGATAAGATTGAGGGGCATAAACATTTAATATATACTTTATTTCATGGTAGAGAATTCCATGCTAATAAAATATCGAGAACCAAATTTTAATAAAGTTCCAAGACAGAGATGTCAGCTGTTTAAACTCTGGAAACATCTAGTTTATGTATTTTAAAGTTCATACAACAGCTCCAAAAAAAGCTTCACTGATTCAGGAATTGTAATCCCATCATAAGACACCTGGAAAATTGGACAAAGTATACAAAAAAGCCTTTTTTCAGATATTGGACTATGGGCCTTGCAGTACTGTGATACCCAAGAGAAGGAAAAAAATGAGGTAAATTTTACAGTTGTCCTAGATTATTGCAGGCATCTTCTTCAAAACCCCAGCAAAGACTGTTTGAAATAAGAGTCTAACAATCTCACTGAATTAAAGAGATAGATGTTCAAGTTCAGAGAGGCAAAGGTGGCTATAATTTGCATAGAATATTGGAGTTAAGGTAGCTACACAGAGAAAGATCCATAAAACTACACAAGATAACCTCCCCTCAAGTCTTTGGCAGAGTATTTATCTATATTTGCATGGGGTAAAACTCCAAAATGAGAGAATTAGCCACTACCAAGCAGTCCATCAAGTAATTCGTGGAGTTCACATAGGGCTGGGAAGTGTTTACATTCCCACCAATCAGAATCCAGAGGCTTCATAATACACAGGACATCCAAAGAATCTATACAATGATTGTGTTTTAGTAGTGGGACCATATTAGCTTTAGACTATGGGCTGCTGTCTTTACATAACCTTGGAGGCAAATTGATCCCAAATAACAAATATAATGTTATATTGGTATATAGAGTTAATATGATGAAATATTAAAATATCTAGAATTTTACACTGGATGAGATTAACAGTAGACTACATACTGAAGATCAATGAACTTCAGACATAATGAAAACTATCCAAAATGAAGCACAAAGACTTAAGAACAACCAAACAACAACAACAATAAAACTCAGCATAGCTTCAGTAACTGGAGGGACAAAATCTAACAGGTGAAGAGATGTATCACTAGAATCCTGGGAAGAAGTGCATAGATGGATGGAATATGTATTTCAAGAGTGGCAAAGAATGGTCTAAACTTGATCAAAAGCATGAATCCACAGATCCAAGAAGTTTAATGACCTGTACGCATAATAAAGAAAACCACGTCAAGGCACATCAAAAAATTGCTGAATAAATAAAGAGAAAATTGTAATAACAGCCAGAAAGGTCAATATATATTAAGAAACAAGAAGGGTGACAGCTAGCTTCAAGCAACCATTCAAAACTGATAACAGATCATGAAAATACTAAAAGAAAAGTACTGAATCCTATGTATTCTGCAAATAGATTTTAAAAAATAGAGGCAAAATAAAACCTTTCTAAGAATGGGAGAATTAATGGCCAACACTTCAGGATAAGGTAAAATGATACTATAAGAGAATTAAGAATCTAAATGGGAGATTTTTTTTCTCATGTTTAATCTTCTTAAAATAGATGACACAAAATTAATACCAATGTTTTCAGAGGCTTATAATATATGCAGAATAAAAATGCAGAATAATACACATGATTGGGGGGAATAAACAGAAATACACTGACTCAGGATACCTGGGTGGCTCAGTCAGTGGAGTGTCTGCCTTTGGCTCAGGTCGTGATCCCAGGGTTCTGAGATCGAGTGACACATGGGGCTCCCTGCTCAGTGGGGGGCCTGCTTCTCCCTCTATCCCCCCTACTTGTGCGCTCTCTCTCTGACAAATAAAATCTTTAAAAAAAGAAAAAGAAAAAAATGCACTGACTTGTGTCTTACAGTAAAACACAATTACTATAACATTTGATAGACTGTTATACATTTTAGGGTTCCTTAACATTGGCACCAATGACATTTCGAGTTAGATAAATCTTTGTTGTGTGGGACTGTTGTACATTTTAGGATGTTTCACAGAATCACAGCCTCTATTCACTAAGTGCCAGCAGAATACACACAAACACTTCACCCAAATGTAACTAAAAATATCTCCAGACATTGACAAACATACGGGGGGGGGGGGGGGGGGAATCAACCTCTAGTTGAAAGTCACTACCTTAGAGCAAAAAAATATAAATAAAAAATTCAAAGCTAATAAGTGAATAAAGATAGAATGAAATATTAGACTGACATTATTCCAAAAGAAAATAAGAGTTTAAGAAATAACAGATGGGATAACAAACAGCAAGGTGATAGATTTAAACCTAATCACATATCAGAATGCACATTAAATGTAAACGATTTAAACAATAAGATAAAAATGTAAGGCTGGATGAACAAGACTCAGGTATATCTTTAAGAACCCACTTTCAAATATAAATGCCAAGAAATAGAGATAGGTTAAATCCAGAAGATAGGTCAGTATACTGTGCAAATAGTATTCAAAAACAATACAATAAGGTAGATTTCTGGACAAGGAACATTGCCAGGAATAGAGATTTTATAAGAATATCACAATCCTGGTTGTATGTATACACCTAATGACAAAGCATCAGAATGCATGGAAAAAAAGTGAAATAAGACTTAAAAGCAGAAATCAAAATGTAAAAGAGATAAAAACCAAGGCAACAAAAATGGTCTCTTTTTTAAAGACACAAAGGAGTGTTGTAAAATCCTAGCTAGACTAATCAGGAAGAGAAAGAGAAAAAAAAAAAAAAACAGAAGAAAAGAATGGATATTCCCACAGATATAACAAGCACTGACAGGACCACAAAGGAGTAGCACCAAGTACTGTATTTATTCTATTTCATTATCTTGGCAACTGAGATGAAATGCATAGATTCTTCAGAACACAGACCACAGAAGTTCATTCACAAACACATAATCTGTATCTAAACAGGAAATCTCACCACAACAATCTAGGCCCAACCAACTTCATAACTGAAATATAACAAATATCTAAGACAGAAATAATGCCAATTCTTTCAAAACTCAAAATAAGAGAGGACATTTCCCACATAAGTCCTGTTCATAACTGATGTAAAAAACAAAACAAAACAGTATTACAGACCAATATGTATTATAAATTTAGTACAACAATCCCTAAGATTTTAGATAAAATTCACCAATATATAAAAAGAAAAAACCATGCTGGATTTTCTCAGGAATAGAAGTCTGCATTATCATATGAAAAGCAATGAATGTAACTGAAAATATTAATTGGCCAGGTAAGTAAAAATCATGATCTCATTAGCTGGAGATAAACACTGACAGCTTCGACACCCATTCATGATTTAAATAAATGTAAAATCTGTAACTGAGTACAGCAGGGATTTTAATCTGAAAAAAAAAAGGCATCTATACAAAACTCATGTCTACTATTTTACTTACTGTTGAAAGACTGAATGCTTCCATCTGCTTTCACCCTAAGATCAAAAACAAGGCAAATACGTCCACGCTCATCCTCTATTCAACCTTATTTTGTGCCAGGGCAGTAGGAGAATAAGAAATACAAACTGTAACAAACCAAAAATCACAAAGGAGTTGTCTTAAATCACAAATCACTGAAAAGCCACTACAACCACGGAGTTTAGAAAGACTGTGTACACAATGTGTGTGTGTTTGTGTATCTACCTCACAAGCATATCTATTCAGATTATACTGAACTGGAAAGTCAAAATAACCTTAAAAACATGATTCAGCAATAAATATCCATAAGACCTATGTACTTAAAACCACAGCACATTGCAGAGACAAAAAAAAGATGTAAATAAAGGAGAGACTGTGCCTGTTTCTGTAGTCAGAGAATGAATGAATAATTATTACCACGGATTTTTTTTTTAACAACATAGAAGTCTATCTACTGATTCAGTGAATTCCTGATCAAAATCCCAGCAGTTTGGTAGCAATTGACAAAGTTGTTATAAAATGTGTTTTGAAAAGTAAATGTCGGGGTGCCTGGGTGGCTCAGTTGGTTGAGCAACTGCCTTCGGCTCGGGTCATGATCCCGGAGTCCCGGGATCGAGTCCCATATCGGACTCCCGGCTCTGTGGGAAGTCTGCTTCTCCCTCTGACCTTCTCCCCTCTCATTCTCAGTCTCTAGCTCTCTAATGAATAAATAAATAAATAAATAAATAAATCTCAAAAAAAAAAAAAAAGAAAAGAAAAGTAAATGTCCTAGGGGCACCTGGGTGGCTCAGTTATTAAGCAGCTGCCTTTAGCTCAGGCATGATCCCCGGACCCTGGGATCAAGCCCCACATCGGGCTCCCTGCTCAACAGGAAGCCTGCTTCTCCCTCTCCCACTCCCCCTGCTTGTGTTCCTGCTCTCACTGTCTCTCTCTGTCAAATAATAAAATCTTCAAAAAAAAAAAAAAAAGAAAAGTAAATGGCCTAGTATGATTTTTTTTAACAAGAAATCAAAGTTTATGGCTTTCACCGTGTGATTTCAAAACTTTCTCTAAATCTATAGTTATTAAGACAGTGTGGCACTAACATAAACAAAGATAACCATATAGATCAATAGCTCAGAATAGAGTTCAATAAATGGGCTCATGGCCAATAGACATTACTAAACACAAAAGTAATTTAATGGTGAAAGGTAGCCTTTTAAAGAAAATTAACTGAGCTAGTTCAATATCCATTTTGGCAGGGAGACTTCAACATCTACCTTAAATTTCACGTACAACTTAATGTGAATTTGGTCATAGATCTTTGCCACTTTTTCTATAATTTGTAATTATATTATAGATAGCTACTCATCTCTAAATTTTAATTTTTTCTCCCATCTAGATATTGACTTAGGTTTTCACATCTGAAAACAAACTTTTGTGTAAGTCTGCTGAGATTCCTTTTTTGAGCAAAGATTATAGTTTTTTTTGTCACTCCCAACATTGTTATGTATTCTCCTAGATGTCGTTTCTAAATTTATTTTTCTGCTTTTAACCTCCTAACCTATCTGAATTGTATGTTTTCAAATTTCTAAGTGGATATTCAGAAGTTCTAGTATGCATTAGTAATAGCAATGCAATAGAAACTATCACATCTTGTCCGACTGAACTGAACATTATTTGTATAAATTATATTTCCTTTTTTATTTTCCTTTCTAACCACTTTCTGTGGTTAACACATAGTTCTCATTTGCTAGTGCCAAGTCTCTTTGGCAAGTTTTTTATCTGCTTGCTCGATGGAGCTCATGTACAGGGTTAGGGGGGTTGAATAGGGCATCTACAAAAAGTACAATAGTCTTGTTCATGTAGATAGAGCATCAGTCCACACAGTGCCTTCCCTAAAAAATACCCTTTACAGAGTTGAATGCTAACCAGCTTTACAGAGATGGGGAGAGAGACTACCCTGCAGCTTCTTAGGACCCAGTAAGATTAGCTGGTCCTGCCCAAATAAATAAATAAATTAAATAATTAAATAATTTAAATTAAATGTTAAAAACCCCACACACTCCATTGTACAAGCATGATACCCCCTTTCTCCCAAGACCCAGGGAACATTCATTTTTTGCAGACCTGACTCCCACTTCAGATCCTATGACTGGGACCTCCATATCCATACCACCGAACCTCGCTGACAGTTCCCTGGATTCCTTTGGGCCAGTCTGAAATCACTCCTATCCCATTTCTCCTTCAAAAAGCTTGGAGTGGCTGTAGCCATCAGTGTATAGGACCATCAGCTAAGAATGTGTGACACCCTCTAAGTCCTGAAAGAACACGGCTCCAACAATTGTCTGGAATGAACAGCAACAGTGGCAAGGACAGCAACACTGGCTGAAGCTCAGTATTTTCAGAATCTTACTTTTTTTTTTTTAAAGTAACTTAAAATTATAGCACTAATGGCCCTTCCTTAAAACTTCAAAAACACACCCAAAAATAATTAAGTCCCATGAGCATCATATAAATATATTTTGGCATTTTATCATCACTGGCAATTGTATTTTCAATCTGAGTATTCTATGTAAAAATGTGATTTCTTGGACTCAGTACATATTCTGCACTTATTTATTGGTGGAGGAGGGCAAGTTGAATTAGAACTGTCAAAATAAGCAAAAGTTAGGCATTAATACACGGCATTTATCTAACTCACCATTTATAAAACAGGCTAAGTTGTATGTATTCTTTCTAGAGCACAGAAGCACTTGTAAAATGATTTTAAAACATACTCAATGAAAACATTTCTCTATGAAGTATAAATATGAGATAAAAATAAAGCATTACATAGTCCCATTAACACTGTAATACAAAGAAAAAGTAAATGGGTTAAGAATGTGGTCTGAAGGATAAGTTATTCAAAAGCCAGTGTAAGAAATAAAAATATATTGGAGTTTAAGAACATCATTCCCCTGCTCATTTTGGTAGTACAGAGTTTATGACCAGATACATACCTGACCAAAATTCGAGCCAAAGAATGGTTCATAAACTAGATAATATGGCCTTAAAGACGGGCAATTGATATTAGTCTTATTCTTTCACATTAAGAAACTTTAGTTTTCATTGCCTTTGGTTTCGGCACATTAGTCTATTCTTCCTGAATAGTATATTGCCCAAAAATAAAATATAAAAACCTGATAATTTTAAAATCTTTTGAGAAATGATAGTTCAGTTTTTAAAAGAATGAAATATAGTCAATGTGGAAAAAAATCTACCAATTGAGAATGAGAATCAGAAACATTAGAAGCCATAGACAATCAAATAATAGACAATACTAGAAATAATTTTCTTTGCTAGCTTAGTTGATCACAAAATTTTTTAAGTGTTACAGTGGTTATTTTTGCAATAATCTCTCCCAATATTTCAAGTTCTATCTTATGGGATTTTTGTTTGTTTGGCATTTCTGTAATCCACCATATCAGATGGGCAAATCTAACACAGCCTGTTTTTATAAACAAGCATATTAAAAAAATTAGAGTGTATTTTTGAGATCTAAGTTTATACTTAATATGATTTTACGAATAGGAATTTCCACTAAAGACAACTACAAATATCATAAAGCCATAGTAAAGATACCCCAAGAAAACTTTTTGTAGCTTAAGATTCAGAACATTAAGTGATATGAGCTGTATGGTCTGCTTCAAAGAAATAAGTCTGAGGGTATGTGAACTTCTTTTAATTCTATGACAGCCTTGGCACTCACAGCAAATTTAAGTACCATCTGTGTGTGGAATTGCATTAAATGATCAGGTCTCCTTAGGCTCTTCTGGGCTAGGACATTTTGGGGGGGGGACAGGACGGAGGGAGAGAGAGAAAGGGAGAGGGGAGAGAGAAAGACAGAGAGAGAGAGAGAGAGCCCATCCACAGGCCTATGTGCAAGGGGAAAGGCTGAGGAAAAGAGAAAAAAATCTCAAGCAGGCTCCACACTAAGCACAAAGCCTAATGCAGAGCTCCATCTCAAAACCCTAAGATCATGACCTGAGCTGAAATCAAGAGCCAGACGCTTAACCAACTGAGCTACCCAGGTGCCCCAAGGCTATGACACTTTAAGGTTTCCTTCTTTTTGATGATCTTGATAGTTTTGAGGAACACTGGTCCCATATTCTATAAAAAATACTTCAGTTTTGTAGGATATATTTCTCATGGTAAGATGGCATTTGTGGGCTTTTGGCAGAATGACTACAGAAGTAAAGAGCCATTAATAAGGCTGACCACATTACAGAAAGATTAGTTTTTAACACAACTGACCACTGATGATGCTCATTTTGATTACCTGGTAGAGTGTTTGACAGGTTTCTGCACCCTGAAATAATCACCACCCTTTTCTTACTGCAACCTTCGCAAGCCAATCCCTAAGCATAAGCCACATCCCAAGGATAGAGAGTTATGTAGATACAGCATCCCCAAGGAGAGGGAACCTAAATTATATGAAAGTGTACATAGAAACTGCCACTTCTCCATTTATATGTTCAATTGTTTATCAATATAGACTTATGGGTCTTCATTCTGTAGTTTGGGTTATAATCTAATGCTACAGTACTTCGTTACTTAAATTTTTCCAGCTTTGGCCACTGGGAGCTGTTTCAGTTCTTTCCTGATCTCTTTGACCATCACTGCATTTCTTTTTCTTATTTCTGGTACTATAAGATGCTTAAGCCTCCTCTTATATATTCCATATGCTGCTCTAGGATCACCCTAGTACCATCTAGTATCATTCCCTGCAAGGAGGATGGTTTTAGAAGCCAAAACATGGGTATTGGGTATGTTCACTGTCACTAGGACATGGTTGCTTCTAGGTTCTCTCTAGGAGCAGAACTAGGAAATATATACTGTTAAAGTAAAATACAAAATGAAGACCAACCTGGAAAATTCCCAGGGCAGTGTACAAAACCATTTAAGCCCTATAAGTAAAACTTGATTTAGCTTATCCTACAAAACAAACAAAAAATTAGTTTGGGCTGCTTTTTGTAGAGGACTCTTAAAATCATAAATGACACTTAAGCTGTTCCCCAAAGTTGGCATGACATAACCACTTTTAACCAACCCCTTACCACTAGGAAAACTAATGCTATAACTAATCTTTGCAAACAACAGTCTCTGTATTCTTACTATACAGGCCATCTTATAGTATACCTTTGAGCCTCATTCTGTTTCTGCTTTGAGAACTCCCAATTCACTAACTGTTCTTACATGCACAATAAACTCTTACTAACTACTACTTTATTTGATTACTTTAATTTTGCTATTTCTTGATTTGATATGTATACTAGCCTATGTATACAAAAATTTATGTTTATCTCTATACTATGCTAAACATGAGTTCACACTGTGTCTGTTTCTAACCCAGCAATATGGTTTATTCTGGCCTTCTCCCCTTATCTGTAGCTTCCTTCTCCAATAATGAGAAACTGGTTCCCACGACCTGCCATCCTTTTATCCTTTTATAATTATTTAATGCTAGGATAAATGCATAGCACTTTCAGAATTAACCTGTAGGAGTGAACTTTTAAGTTCCTAGATAGTACCATGTTTTTATGAAGTAACAATTCTCAGAAGGATTTGTCAACTTTGTAATGTTTTTGTTTCTATGTTCTGCTCAAGGATGTCACCATATTTTGAGGTTTATGTTTAATTACATTTGGATTTGGTGGGCAATCTATATCAGCTTCATATACAGCAAGTATTTTAAAGTACATTTGGTGAAGCATTAATAAGCACAGCACTATTCCTTACCTCAACTTATAATAGCATTACAGGCTAGATGGTATAATAGGAAACATGAAAAACTCAACTTTTTTCTTTTTTTTTTTTAAGATTTCATGGTGGGGGGCAGGTAGAGGAAGAAGTTGAGAATCTCAAGCAGACTCCCTGATAAGCAGAGAGCCTGACATGGGGTTCAATCCAAGGACCCTAAGATCATGACCTGAGCCAAAGTCAAGAGCTGATGACTGAGCCACCCAGGTGATCCTCCAAATTCAACTTTATTAACACATGGTAACACATTGTGCTAATATCACCTAATCTCTTGAATTACTTTAAATAAAAGCACATTTGAAATCCTTAATCATACTATCATTAATATTACAATTTTTTTAAAAAGCTATTGCTATAATTAAATTTGAGTTTATATTTAACAAAATATACAATCTGGGAAATAGTCTTGATTATAAAGATAGGCCTCATGACTTGTAATCAGTAATTTTATGAATGACCAGTTCATGCTTTCTAAGTGCTCTAATTGCTATTCTCAGGATGGAATTTATATTAAACAATTGGAATTTGTTTAGTTTTTTTTTTTTTTAGGACTTAGAATAAAGTTGTAAATCTATAGGTTATGGATTTAGACCCAAGTAATTTAACTATAAGTATATAAATGTGAAACCCTCCATAAAGTTATTCAAATAAGTCATGACATACACTTCTAAAAACTGGCTTTTGATCTAAGCTACTACACCTTTAAACTCATAGCAATATGAATTTTGAAACTAGTACTATGCTAGTGCATTTGCCTGTTAGAATAAACAATAGGAACTAAATGTAACATACTGTCTTTATCTTGGGATATTTAGTAATTCTAATTTGTACAACCAAGGGAATAATGCCATTAGTTTTATTTAAATGGAAATAATCTCAAGGAGGGTCCAGGGAATAAGTAACAATAGTTTGGGTAATAATTATAATTTGTTTTTTAACCCTTTCATTGTGCAATACATAACCTATGCATCTAAAATGTTTTGAAATGGTAATATAGGTTATGTCAACTGGTTCTTTAAGAAGTTATTGGAGGTGAAGAAGTCAGATGTTTAACAACTAGTTAAACTAGATTTCTAGCAGCCAAACTTCCTCATAATCTTTATAGCTGGATAGGGAAATAAGACTAGTTTTGGCCAATGGATCATGGACTGAAAAGGTGTGTATCAACCTCTGAAACGGAGCATTTAACAGTCAGTGAAATCCCAAATCTCTTTCTCAGCCACATTTATCAAATATATGCTTCACTTTTGTATACTAGAAGGTGGTGCCAAAACACTGTGGGTTAGTAGTTATTCTGCCACATAATCCTATCCTTGCTTTTACAGAAATGATTATCAAAGAAGGACCACTGCTATAAATCTTTAGGTGTTGAGGGAAGTCGGTATTAGAAACTGCAGAATATATAACATTTGAGCTTCCAAGTATTTGGTCAAAACCACCTGTGGCACTCAAGATGTAGATAGCCTAATCAACTGTAATGTTTGATTGTAAGAACATCAGTAGTATAGGGTGATTGCTGGTGCACTTTGTAAGTTATTGTAAGAAACAGATGACCTCCAGAAAACAAAATTGCCTGCCTTGTAAACAGGAAAGAGTTCAGAAAATTTGGGGCCATCTGAAGCAACATAGGATTCTTAAGTTTTACTGTTTGAAGGGCTTTGAAAAATGTTTCCTGAGACAAAGACCAAACAAATAGGAAGGCCTTCTTCCCATTGTTAAAAACTCAGAAAGGATTAAACTGTCACTAGCTAAAAATCAAATTAAGAGTATGGTGCCCACTCTTGTTAAGTAGATCTTACGGCCCAGGGAAAGACTTTAATCTTGTGACTCTCCCACCTAAGACTGATAGGTTTAAGGTACTTTCAATTGAGCATCCAGTTCAGTCTGGGAACCCCTACAGATACCAACTCTTTAAGGACTTCTATGAGTTCAGAACACTATTCTCAGGAACACTAAGATGTTATATGCCTCTTGTACTTTATATTTTCATGAATGGTGGAAACCAATGATGAAGGCACTGGCACCAAGTTACACTGACACTATCCTTCACTGCAAAGCACTTTCAGGAAACATCACATTTAACAACATCCTTGTAAAACATTAAAATTAAGTCTTGAATCTTGAGTTCCTCTTTCTAATACCCTGCATGACACAACACAGGAAGTGTACATAAAACTCGTTGGCCTATGTTGGGGAAATAAAATTGGAAATAACATTTCCCAGCTCAGAGAACTTCACAAAAGGTAGTAAAGAAAAAGTTTTATCCTTTAATAAGCATTGAACCAGTATAATAGGTCTTTTACCAGCATCCCATTAAGAGACTGCAAAGAAAGCAGTTATTTATACACAGATTCAATCCATTACATACATGTTTGAAAGATACTAACTGGTCTTTAAGGGGCCATGACAGCATTGTTTGTTACACAATTCATCCTAAATTCACCTGGTAATTGGGGTGACCATCTGTGTTAGTTTTCTATAATGGCAAAATAAACTTCTATTCTCATGACAGAAGGTAGTTTTACAACTAGGAGATGGGCATCCATGAGCTTAAGCTCACACTCACTCCCAGAAACTGACAAAGGGGGGGGGTGCAGCTGTCCTTGGTTATTTACATTCCAGAGCAATTACCAGGTCCTTGGAAAAAACCTTCCTAAATGTTGAACTGGCAAGACATTTAGCTTTTAAAGATTTAAATATAATTCAGAGTGATAGAATTTAAAATTATAAGGTTTCTAAAGTTAACGCATTAAGAAAAGGGAAAGGGGGTGGGAAGTCTCCCTTATTTTCAACAGCAAGAATTAAGCCTCATTATTTTTAATTCGTATTTGCCCTTACTCGTACTGAAAAACAAATGTTTCAAGGAAAAGTCCTGGTACAACTGAGACTCAGGTCTAGGAATCACTTGCAATCCAAGGATCAACTAAAAAAATCTGGTTAAGCTGACTTGCAATGTTTGGCAAATATCCGCTCAAATAATTTACGCCAATTATCTGAAGGGAAACAATTGAAACTACTTTCTGCCAATGATCCAATTCACGCTTAGCTAAAACTTGAATCTGCTATCATATGCCTGACATGATATTTAAAGGCTTACAAAAGATCAGTGTTAGTACGCGTAATTTTGAGATTGTTTAATAAAATGTCAACGATGAAAAGAACTGCTTAACTCAGTGAACCTATACTTTCCAAGTGAATAGTATGATTTACAGAATTGTAAGGGGGTAAAAAAGATCCATTTACAGTGTGAGATATTCCAATGGATTTTAAAGTAACAATTTGGTTTCTATATAGCTTTAAATTCCACATTACAACTAACCTGTATATTGCACTAGTAGTGAATAAGTGGTAAACAATATCCAATGCTATCTGAAAATACAGCCATCACAAATACTTTCTCCCCTTTTCCAACTACATATCATATGAGGCAATTTTCCTCATACTTCAACCAAGGCAGCATTACAAGAGACGAAGGCAGAAGCAAACATGAAAATCTAGCTATGTTCTCTTACACTTGGCACTAGAACTGCAAAATATAAGGAACTGGATTTTTTTTGTGGTTTTAGAAGATAGTGATGGTTTTCCAAAAATAATGTATTTCTATTAACAAGATTGAACAATATTTTTAAATGAATTAAAAATAAACCTCTAAGATGTTTTATAGGATACAGAGGTAACCCAAATAAACTGAAGCTCTCTCAGACTTTTTCAAAGATTTTTAGGAAGAAAAGGATTTTTCCAGTCAAAAAGTAAGAAAACCAAAGACAGAAATGAGAATAGCAGATGAAAAACCAAATAGGTCGCTGTTCTGGGAACCATGCTTATAATATATACAGGAGGGACTACTGGTACCTAGACTATGAAATAAGCATAGCAGATTTCAGATTTGCTGTCAGAAAGAAACAAACCTAGTTTTTAAGAATTATCATGATAGTTAATGCCTTTTATTGCTCTAGGGAAGGCAAAGGGTCCTTTGCGTACCTCCGATGTGGTCAGGAAGAGAGGGGACAGTTTCCAGGAGTAGATTCTGAGCATAAGAAAGTGAACCATCATTTATTGCATACCTACTGGTAGCATCATTTAGTCCTCAAAACAGTTCTTTCAAAATATTTCACCCCTTTTGTGTAAAGAACCTAAGACACAGGAAGTTGAAGGCAACTTGCCTCAAGTCACCAGGAGATAGTTGCACAGACAGCATTTAGGCCAGTGTTTGAATCAGATAAGGCTCAGTAAAATTTGCTTGCTTGTGCATCACTCAGCACACTTTAAATAGCTACTGTATAAACGACACTATATATGAAACTAATTAGAAAAAGGCCATAATAATCTGACTTAGATTTTGCCTTCAAGGAGTTTAGAGGCTCATGGGGAGATAAAACATTCATCTGAGATTTTGTAATATGGAGAAAAATGAATTTATGGATTTGTACAAACAAAATTATAATCTTCAATGAAG
This sequence comes from Nasua narica, assembly GCA_028533885.1. Lineage (NCBI taxonomy): Eukaryota > Metazoa > Chordata > Mammalia > Carnivora > Procyonidae > Nasua > Nasua narica. The sequence goes on from CM052810.1 coordinate 18,232,524, forward strand.
AATTATCAGAACAGGATTGATCAAAAGGTCATCCCTGAAAAATATTTTGTTCTTGTTAATATACGCCTCCCTGTCAGTTTTTTCTCCATTGTCCAGTTACCATTTTGATGTGTTAACCATGTAAAAAAGGAAATCATTTGCTAAAAGAATTATTTAGACATAGAAGTGGTAGAACAAGCCAAGGAGAAGCAATGATTTCTAGCTAAGGTTATTCAGAGAAGGTGCATATCAATGTATACAAGGAACTAGTTAGTTTGTTTTCATTCTGACATGAGAAGTGAGAATTCGAAATTTGAAGCAAACGTAGGATTATAAGGATACCTGGTATATGATGCTAAAGAGGCCATGAGGAGAACTAAGGTATTCAGTTTAGAAATATGATGCCTATATCCAGAGATATACATTCTGTAGAAAACACCTAAGTATTCAACCTAACATGTAATGTGGAAAAATAAAGCACAGTAAGGAACTAAATATTGGAGGAGTTTCTCTGAGGTGACATTTGAGCAGAAACCTGAATAAGGAGTACTATGTAATAATACTAGGAAAAAGCTTTCCAGGCAGAGGGAGCTGTCTGCCCAGATCCCTCAGAAAAGCGATCCTGCAGATTGTGATCACTTCTAAGGTGGGGTGGTTCCCTCAGGATCTCATTCACCTTAAGGCTGTCCTGCTTTTGTTCTCTACCAGATTATCCCCTGCTTCTAGAATACGGTCTTGAAAAGTTCTGTTTGAAGATCCATCACATACCTGGGGTTTTTATCCATACTATTTTTAAGACATCATGGTACAATCACTATTTTGCCAATGAGAATTTTGTTTCAAAGAAATTAAATGATTTGTCCACAGGTAATCATCTGTGGGATTTGAATTCATTGATTTACCTCAAAGCCTGGACCCTTCTCTCAAATGAAGAGTCAGATGAAGTTGTACTTTTTTCAAGTATTTAGGCTTCAAAAAGAATTCTAGAAACTAGACTGATCCCAGTTTTATAGGAAATTGGGAGACTGAATAGTGAACGACTGTGATATAAATAGAAATTTATTAGCATGCAACCCTGTCACTTTTCCCAAATTATAAGCACTTTGGGGAAAATGGATAAGGACTCCAAACACCATGGTCCTCACTCAAACAGTCCTAGGACAGAAGCATCAAAATCCCAGGCCTTGAAGCATGTACACCTTAAAGCACGTGAGGTTCATTTTAGTTGCAGAATAGAACTCTGGGTTGCTAGGAGATGGAATTCTAGACTTTGCTATTTTTATTTTCTGTAAATAAGCTAATAGTTAACTTTTCTATACTCTATGTGAGTGGTCTTCCCAAATATAGTCCAAATGTGAGAACTTTCTATCTATGGAGAAGGAGTTCAACAGCTCCAGGGGATGGAGGCAGGCTACTGCATTCAAGCATCTTGTACCCATAACAACAAGGAACACAGGCCTTTAAGCACAGTGAGACCTAAAACTGCTTATCTTTGAAAGTAGGTATGTGGTCCCACTCAAGGCAACGTGGATGAAAAACATGAAAGAATCCTCTATCTTTAAGATCCAGGTGTCAACCATTCACTCATTTGTATTCCCCAGTTTCTTGACTACTAGAGAATGTCGGACTTGTAGTTTCATCAGACTTGCAATGTATTTATCCAGTTCAGTAGATAAGTGTATGCCTTCCTGGTGCTTTAAACGAGTAGAAATCAGTTTCACAGTCATGACACAGACCAGCAGTCTTCTAAAGCTATTTGTATGTACTTGTATTTAACTTCAACTGCTTTCAATACATAAGATATATTTGGACTGTTCAAGCAGAATATATAAATAAAGAAAAGTTGGTAGACGGAAGCTAGAAACCTGGAACATGGAGTTCATCTTATAGAAGTCATGTAAGGTAAGAATAGCCAAAGAAAAAGGACCACCAAGGAAAAATGGTATTATGGAAACACATATTTTCTGTGCTATCATTCAAGAAAAGTGGAGACATAGCCACCTAGAAAGAAGTATATTTACTTATTTTAAAGATTTTAGAGAGAGCACGCACACACAGGGCTGGGAGGTGGGTGCGACAGAGAGAGGGAGAGAGAATCCCAAGCAGACTCCCCACTGAACATAGAGCCCAACTCAGTGCTCGATCCCACAACCTTGAGCTCATGACCTGAGCTGAAATACAGGGTCCACCACCTAACTGACTGAGCCACCCAGGTGCCCCAGAAGTATATTTATCTTTAAGGCAACATAAAACTGTAGTATTAGTATATGCTTACCTAGATAATGTACTGGTGTGCCACTTGCCTAGGGCATTGTACAGATTTGGAGTGACTAGGTTAAAATTAAAATCCCCACTCAGATGCTCACAAAATTTCAAGTTAAACATCGTTCTCTTTTCTAAATTTAATCTTTGTGTAAATTTGTAGATATTATTGCCTTTTTATTGAACATCTTTATCATGTTACTGTTTCATTTCATATCAAGGCTTCATTGAGTTGGCATAATGCAATTGCAATGTATTTCACTAGAAGTAATTTAATGTTTTGACTTTGAATGACATAGTAGCTCCTGCTTCACACATTATAAGCCCAGTTCTTTACTGGGAGGAATATGCTTTACTGTGGGCTAAGGAAGGGAAGGGCAACTATCATTCAGTGTATTACTTGGATGTGTATTAACTTGTATCAATCATGCCTGACTACTGCTAAATGTTGTGCTTGTGAATATTTAGTTACCGATAACACACTCAGTGGGGAGTTACAAAAAATATAGCAGGTATTTGAAAAAAGAAATCTCAGTGGTACGTGTTAGCCTCTGAAGCCTTTAAATGTAAAAAGTAAATTTCAAGGAAAATAGAAGGTGTGTGAATTGTGTTTGTACTAGTAAATCATAACCTAAAAGTAGAAACCTACAGAGATTGCTAGATTAATTATTCTGAAAAATTTTATGCATTTAACAAGTAAAATAGTTGTACTGACAAAAGTTAAATGTTTTACATAAATAGTTCATTTCAATAAAATCTGAAAAACAGGCTTACAAAATAATCTCTGAGAAGTAAAACTGTCACTATTTGCAGATAACACAAGGTTATACAGAGAAAGTCCTAAAGACTCAACCAAAGAAAACTATTAGAACAAATTCAGTAATGTTGCAGGATACAAATACAAAAATCAATATATAGAAATTAAACTGTCAGAAATTAAGAAAGCAATCCCATTTACAATTTAACCCCAAATATGTCATAATAAATTTAACCAGAAGAGGTACAAGAACTGTAAAAACTTAAGAGCATAAGAAATTAAAGCTGAAGAAGTCAAAAGTAACAATATTACATGCTCATACATTAGAATGCTGTTAAAAAGCCCATAGTACCCTAAGCAGTCTACCAATTCAGTGCAATCCCTATCAAAATTCCAATGACATTTTCCACCAAAAAAGAAAAATCCTAAGGTTTGAATGGAACCAGAAAAGACCCTGAATGGCTAAAGGAATCTTGGGGATAGGGGTGGGGTACTTGGAGGCTATTACCCTCTTTGATTTCAATCTATTTTACAAAGCTATAGTAATCAAGACAGTATGGTATTGGCACCAAAAGAGACACATAGGTCAATGGAAGAGAATAGAGAACCCAGAAATAAACCCAGGCACATATGGTCAGTTTATGACAAAGGAGGCAAGAGTATACAATAAGGAATGGACAGACTCAGAGTGTTGAGAAAACGAGAATGCCGCATGCAAAAGAATAAAACTGGACCAGTATCTGACATCATACAAAAAAGTAAACTCAAAATGAATTATAGGTTTGAAAATAAGACCTGAGACTAAGGGGGAAAAAAATAGGTTGTATAAGCTCCCTGACATTGGTCCTGGCAGTAATTCTGTGGATCTGACTCCAAAAGCAAAGGCAACAAAAGCAGAAAAACAAGTGGAACTAGATCAAACTAAAATGCTTCCACCCAACTAAAAAAAAAAAAAAAAAAAAAAAACAGAATAGGGGCACCTGGGTGGCTCAGTGGGTTAAAGCCTCTGCCTCTGCCTTCAGCTCAGGTCATGATCTCAGGGTCCTGGGATCGATCCCCACATCAGGCTCTCTGCTCAGTGGGGAGCCTGCTTCCCTCTCTCTCTCTGCCTGCCTCTCTGCCTACTTGTGATCTCTCTCTGTCTGTCAAATAAATAAAATCTTTAAAAAAAAAAAACAGAATGAAAAAACAACCTACCCATGAGAGAAAATAATTGCAAATCATGTATGATGGGTTAAAATTTGAAATATATATTTTAAGAACTCAAATAGCAAAAAAAAAAGAGATGAGACATTCTGAATAGACATTTTTCCAAAGACAATCCACAAATGATCAACAGATATAAGGAAAGATGTTCAACATCACTAATTAGGAAAACACAAATCAAAAACCAAACTGAGTTATTATTTCATCTCTTAAACACTGGCTATTTCATATTTCAGGTGTTTCTTAAATTGCATTTATATTTTTTTCTACTTTTTATAATGGATATTCAAAGTAACACTTTCAGAGAACTGAGGTGTGCAGGAATGAGTGAACTGACTAATAATATTGGTATACACACTCTTGCCCTTGAATAGGAAATAACTTAGCTATCCCAATAACCTAAATACTCCGAATGGTAACTTGTGCTTAGGATTCTAAATTCTTCTTGATGTAGCCATGTAAAGGTATGTCACCTGACTGAATTGAAGGTTGGCAGAGTCCTGCCACCAGGATATGGCTGTACTGGCCTGAATTGAAGCTTTCATGCAACGTGCTTTCAAAGTGTCTAAAAGGGCAGAGAGTTGGTACTTCCCTGAACTTATCTATGATTGAATGACTTTTTGCTCTTATTTAAAAAACAATTTGTGAAAAAATATTAAATATAGTTGATATACGGTTACATTAGTTTCAGGTGCACAAGAGTGATTCCACAATTATTCCACACGCTACGCAATGCTGACCATGCAAAGTATAGTTACCATCTGTCACTATCTCTTATTACAATGTGGTTGACTGTATCCCTATGCTGTGCTTTTCATCTCCATGACTTATAACTGGAAGTTTGTACCTCTTCATCCCCTTCACACATTCTATTTTTCTTAAAAAATCACTTTATCTTTGGCAGAGAAATATTTTCAAGTTCATGTAAGATCTTGCTCTTTAAATTTTCACAAGTTATAGGAAAACCAGCCTTAAAGTCATTAGGGTTGAGATAATCACATTTTCTTCATAATAAGCTTTACATTCAGAGTATGGGACACAACAAGCTCCTGTCTTATCAGATTCTTAGGATTTATCATTAATTCAGCAATTTTGTGTTTTTGTTTATACCTTCTGTTTGCAGATTTCCATTCTGATCCTCCCCCAGAGAAAAATATTTTATGCATAAGAATGTTTACTGTTAATTACTTTCACCAAATTACCAAAACTCTAGGAGTCTTGTGAATATTGTATGCCCATATATAAACAAAGTTATTTGATGAGTTTGGGGAAAATAACATCTCATTTTGTCAGAAATAGACTAATGTCTCTACTGAGGCATAGAGCTTTGAAAGATTTGCAGTTATTTCACTGAAGTTGAACTGGACACGGACAATTAAGGAAGAATTTGTGAAGATGTACGGTTTCTTCAGATTTTTTTTCATAGCTTTTCAAATCAGTCAGAAATGGTCTCTCTGGTTCTGGCAGTAAGTGCTGCATGTTACCCAGTAAGAAAATTGCTCAGTGACGTTTTTAGTTCTCCCCACCCCTCCCCCCAACACACACGAAAGCTCAGAATCAAAGTGAGAGACTATAAGATGCTGACAGTCCAAGGATATAAAAACCTGTGCAACAAACAGAAAAGGGCAGTCTATTAGGGAATATGTTAGAAGGCCCTGAAATGAAGTTTGACTGCAGCAGAGCCTCCTGAGTAAGAATTAATGATAACCTGACATTGCTTTTTAATGCATGCTGTTCACTTATTTAAATGCACTGAGAATGAGTTTTGCAGAGAATCATTTTCTCAGAAAGTAGTAAATTTAAGGAAACTACAAGAAAAAAAGAGGGAAGGATTACTATAGAATTTACCGAGTCATTAATTTGAAACTAATTCTTAAAATACTAAAAATGGGAAGCAGTTACACCTTTATCTTCCTTTAATTGGTAGATTAAAATGGAACATCAAGAATTCATTATTACTTGAACAAAAGTTCTTTACCCATAAAGGTTAAGTGTGGTTGTTTGCAAAAATACCCCTTCCATCTATCCATGTCTTACCCTACAAAGGGACTTTGCAGTTCCTCTCATCCAGATGAGACCTCTTTCCTCACTCCTTGAATTGGGCTAGCTTTTAGGATTTTATTTGGACAAGAGAACACAATGACATGGAAATATGGGGGGACCACCTAGATGACAATAAGCAAAAGCTATTTATTCAGAGCTTGCAATAGCAAAGGAGTCAGCCACCATCACTTCTGTTTTGGCAGACTCAAAGGGAGGCAGAAGAGTGGGAGAGCATCATAGTTCAGGGGTGGGGGGTGTTGGATAGGAGAGGTTTCAGGTCCACACTGATCAGAGGCTGCTGGCATGGGGAAGCTGCAGACAGGCTAACCAGAAGTTGGGACATTCTATGCGACTGGCTAAGGGTGTATATTTGGCTTTTTCCAGCTGGAAGGTGGGACAAAAATTAGGGAAGTAGTCCGTTCTTAGTCAAATCCTAGCTACTTACAGCTGACTGCTATAGGGGTTATTGTTTAGTTTCCGGAACTGGTTACTGCAGACTGTGGGTCAGAATTCTGTTTCTGTATACAGTCTGGCAATTTTCCCTTTGCTATATTCAATCTCTCATTGGAAAAACAGTTGGGCATTTTTAAGCCTCGGCCTCAAGGGTCCAAGAACTACCCTTGGAATCTGCTACTGCCACGTAAACAAGCATGAAGTAGCCCACTGATATTTAAGAAGCTGTATGGTGGAAAGCCCAACTTCCCCCAGCCAAGGCTAGCCTAGATGAGCCTACTGCCCAGCTGATTCTCAAAAACAGGAGAGCACCCAGCCGAAGTTGAGGATCGGTCTGTCCAACAAACATGGGAGTGCGCTTTGCTGAGATCATAACTGAGTCTTAGAATCATGAATAGTAATAACTGCTTACTGTTTTAAGCCACTGAGCTGTAAGGTACCTGTTAGTATAAACTTGGCATTTACGGTATAAACTGTAAACTTGGAAAAATTCACAACCCAATTAAGTCCCATGTCTTTTAAACAGCCACTGAGAAATCAGTCAGGCTTGAAGATACAAGGCAAAATTAAGACCACATATTTTTGAAATTAAAAGATGTTCCATTTATTATTATTATTACATTCTAGTACCTTCGTTTGCAAAATGTGGACCCACATAGCCTTTCAATTCTACTCCTTTATCAAAACTCCTTGTGCATGCCACAGTGACAGTGTGGCTGTTCTTTGCATAAATCACATCATGTTGATATAACTAGGAAGAGGAAAGTAAGTAACTCCACTGGAACTTTAGCAACTTGAAACATTCCCAGGAAAGAGAAAATGAGCTGTGTGACCATTAAAATGTTAATGGCATTGCAATGGGCTCACACATCATAATTCAAGTTTTATTTTACTATCTTTTAAGTGATCGGTAATTGGTTTCCCCAAGTTTCCCAACAGTCATCAGGCTTCCTATGGTGGGAGGGTGACCAGCAGCACTGAGGATATGGTTACCTCACCTGAGGGTTCTGCTAACATTACTTTGGTTCTTCATGCCTTGGCTTCTCCTTGCCAAGCTTGATTTTGGAGCCCTCCTATTGAATCTGTGTGTATCCGATATACTGCCAAAATAACTTTCTGACTAGTCAGAGTCAGTTTCTGGCTTTTTGGAAAAGAGAAACCCTTAACAATGTAATGAGGTAGCTGGATCTCCTCACTGAAGATCTGAAGATCTAGCGGGCTGTTGGAGGGCAGGGGGAGGAATGAAGTCTTAGCTAGGAAAATAATTTTTATTTATTCAGGCCAATATTACCTTTTTACTCCTAGCCAAGATTACACTGACCTTCTGATTATGATAGTCTTTGTCTATCCTGGGCTATGCTTTGATATAGACTTAAGCCTTATTTGTACCACTGCAACATCTTAGTCTTTTCTTACATATAAAATATCACTTCAATTGCTACATTCATACCACATAGAGATGAGGCTTCCCCCTACCATCATCTGTAGTCCACAAAATCAGTATGGACACCTCCACTTAAAACACCTAGATACACTTCATGGCAGAGTCATATTTTTCTTCATTTATGTAGTTGGTTTCGGTTAGAGAAGTTCCCTTCTGGAATATGAGTTCATCAGACCTCACTTCCTAGGTTATAATGGACTCCTCTAAGGACAGGTAGTTTTCATTTAAAAAAAAAAAAAAAAAGTAAAAATGTGCCTGAGCATGTGCATTCTTATATCTTGCAACTTGTATATTTATTACTATGGATTCTCAGAGGGAATCTCAAGCAGACCCTACAAGGAGCATGGAGTCCAGTGCAGGGCTCGATTTCACAATCCTAATTATGATCTGAGTCAAAATCAAGAGTCAAACACTTAACCAACTGAGCCACCTAGGTGCCCCCTCCAAAATATTTTATGTTTTGGATGTTTTTATGAGATTTTATGACTCTCTTGTTTTTAGAGATGGCAAAAAAGCTCTCTCAAGAATGGTCTTCGATATACATTAGTAGTTATATTTACAGATTAAAATAGTGGAAGTATTTTTAGAGAACTCAAGAAATCGCAATTAAGAAAACCATTTTCCAAGTCTGACTGATACACAGTCAGGGACTTTCTAGATACACTGAAAATGGTTATCAAGTGCCTGGTTAGCAGAGAGAAAATTCTGCAAAGTACCCCTGTAGTGTTCCAATTTACAGAAGAATGCTTAATATTCTTGCTGACTGAACATTCAGGTGAGTAGTGTTAATCTTCTGCATGTAAAGAATTAGATATCCTTAGGACAATAAAAGTATCTGAAGTCCACACTAATTTACATCAAAAAATATTTTATTTTCCTTAAACATTCAGGAAATTTAAAAAAATAAGCTTCCAATACTGTGTATTTACTATATTCAAATATATTTGATTATATGATGTCCTATAAGCTTCCTTAGAAGTGTAATGTGTTAATCTCTCCTCTTGATTTAATTATACACTTTGAGGTGCATTAGCTAATGTAACTGTGGTAATATGCTCAGTAGTATGTCTTTTGGTTCAGAGTATTTTGAAATCTTTAATTAACCCCCGTAACTTGATTGTCTGAGAGCAACTGTTCTTTTAAGAACAAATAGTGTGTTCACTTGATAATCTAAGTGTTAACAATTATAGTAATGAACACAAAGTATTAAAGCATTTTAGGTTGATTTGTCTAAAATCTGTATGTTATTTATTTAAATCTCAAAGATTCAATACTGAATTTAACAAAGTCTTTTAAGTTAAGCCTATTCTAAGTCACCAAAACCTATAGAGAAACTCAAAGGTAAAACAAATGAAAAATAAAATTCTAATACAAGTCCTATCATGCCCAGGTATAAAAAGTGGTTTCGGTTTACTACCATTTCAATCCAAATTGCTGCCTTTGCAATGTGAAAAGGAGTACTCTTTAATATTAAAGTTTAATATTTAAATTTTCAATTAATGCCTGGGTATTTATATTTTCAAGAGAGTTATAATTATGCATGTTGCAAACACATAATACAGTTTCCATTACACTCATTGATAAGATTCTATATTAAAGGTTTTCCTGGTAACATAGCAAGTAGAATGCTAAGGAAGATTTTGTAGTCTTTGCATATCTCTTTTCAATCACTTGACCTCATGGCCAGTTAAGTTTTAGTTTTCTGAAAGTGTTAAGAATCATACTTCTGCCAGTTTAACTTTTTCCCCCTAAATTTCATTCTCTCCAAGAGTATAAAGAATAAATCCTTTCATGGGATTAGCATTTGAAAGTGCTAATAGGAAAGAGGAAGATTGTAATGCCTTATACTAAAATTTAAAAAGACATTTAAAAAGAGGCAATACAACCAACGGAATTAAGTCTTAAAATGGAATTCACCTGTGCCCTAAAGTATTGGAAGCAATATATTAAGATAGCTAAGAACTGAATCACTAGAATTTAGAAATACTGAAACGTGTTAGTTGATTTAAGAGACTTCTATAGAGAACAGTTACTAGTGATTGTGGAAAAGTATAGATAGTTATAGAATACAAGTATTACTATGTAATATGTTTAGGGGGTTATGAAATCAAAGATGATGACAGAGTAGGAGGACCCTGGGTTCTTCTGGTCTCAGAAACACAAGGTATCAAGTTATTCTAAATACCCTTGAAATCAACCTGAAGACTAACAGAACAAATTCTACAACTTAAAAGAAGAGAGGAGGCCACATCAAAGGTAGGAAGCACAGAGTTATGGTTTTTGGAAGAAGCAGATGCCCAGTGTAGCAGAGAGGAGGGAACTGTGGTCATGGAGAAAGGTAAGAGAAGGGAACACAGTATAATGCACAAGGAGAACATTTCCCCAAATTCACTGGATTGGAAAACAAGAGGGGCTGAATTTTAGGAGTTCTTACAAACAGTGGATCTTAAAGCCTGGAGTTTTAAAGGTCAGCAGTCTTGGCTAGGATAGAGCCCTGAAGGCACTGCCCTGCTCCTGGAAAGAAGGCAGGCAAAAGCCTGGGGGCACACATCTTGGAAACACCAATGTGGGGGTGAGATTATTCATTCTCCTTGGAGACTATCCCTGGGATGCAATGTTCACAGAAATACCTCTCCTGGAACAGGGAAGGTGGCTGACACCCATTTCTCTCCCCACCTCCCAGCATAAACACAGAGCCATCAATGGGAGGCAGTGTAGCATTGACACCAGCTGACTAACTTGCTTCCACCAAGCCATAACCACCTGCACTCTGGCAGGACTGCCCTTCTCAGTCAAGCTTGCCTCAGTTGCACCAAGGTAGACCACTCCCTCAAAAGCCCAGTGCAGGCCCCTATCCCTAACACATCTCTAAAGCCTGTATTGTTTTTAAGATTTTTTTTTATTATTTTACAGAGAGAGAGAGAGAAAAAAAGCAGGGGAAGCAGCAGAGGGAGACAGAGAAGTAGGCTTTCCCTTGAGCAAGGAGCCCAATGCAGGACTCCATCCCAGAAATCTGGGATGGTGACCTGAGCCAAAGGTAGAGATTTAACTGACTGAGCCACCTAACTTCCCCTAAAGCCTGTATTTTTAAAGGTCAGCAGGCTTGGCTGAGATAAAGCCAGGAGGGCACTCGTTACTCCTAGAGAGAAGGCAGGCAAACAATAGGAGAGCAGGGGATGGAGGCAGCTAGACAGCATGGAAACAGCAATCTGAAAAAGAGCTGGGGCACACAGACAGGGAGCTATTCACTATTCTAGGAGTGCTTCCCTGAGAGGCAACATTTAGGGAGATGCTTCTTAGGGAACAAAAGAGCTGGCTGGTGCCTTTTCCCTCCCCTCAGCATAAACACAGAGCCACCTGAGGGAAGGAGCACAGCGCCCTGGCTGCCTAACTTGCTGACACCAAGCTCCACTCTCCATGCTTCCCTGAAGCTGCCCTTCTCGGTCAACTACCTCAGTTCCAGGGCAGCAAGGTCCTTCTCCATGAGACCAGCAAAAGCTCCTGCCCACATCACATCTCCCAACCACAGTTCTGCAGGGCCTCAGTTCTGGCGGAGTTGGTGTTAAGTCTCATTTCAAAGACAAGAGCACACCTAATTAAAACTCACCACATTCAGGCCAGGGACCAAACACTGTCCACAGCAGACAAGGAGAGCTTCTGCAGATGACTGGCCTGACGGACAAAGCAGCCAAAACCTAAAATCAGAGCGCATGCAGCACACACTGGAGATACCCCCTGAAACACCAGGCCCTGAGCATTACATGACCTTGTCTTCATAAGACCGTCAATTTCAGGAGGAGACATAATTGGCTTTTCTAACACAGAAGAGGGCAGAAACTTAGACAAAATGCCAAGATGGAGAAATTTATACCAAATGAAAGAACCAGGTAAAGCCATAGCCAGAGATCTAACCAAACAAATGTAAGTAACATGCCTGATGATGAATTTAAAGCAACATGCCCGATGATGAATTTTTAAAGCAACAATCATAAAGATACTCACTGGGCTTGAGGAAAGAAGACATCAGGGAGACCCTGACCACAGAGAAACAGAATTAAAGAATCAGATGAATAATGCTATAAACAAGATTGGAAACAGGCTTGATGTAATGAACAGCAGTAGGAACAGCAGGATGTAATGAACAGCATTATGAACAGCATTATGAAGCAGAGGAACAAGTTAGTGACCCAGAAGACAAAATAGAAAATAATGAATCTGAGCAAAGAAAGAAAAATTATAGAACATGAGAATAGACTTAAGAAACTCAGTGACTCCATAAAACATAGTAACATTCATGATAGGAGTCCCAGAGGAGAGAGAAAAGGGAACAAAATTTATGTCAAGAAATTATAGCACCAAACTTCCCTAATCTGGGGAAGAAGCAGACATCCAGATCCAGGAGTCACAGAGAACTCCGATCAAAATAAAAAAAAAGCATGCCAACACCAAGGCATATAATTGTATTTACAAAATAGAGTGATAAAGAAAAAAAAATCTTAAAATCAGCAAAACAGTATTTAACTTACAAAGGAAAACACATAAGGCTAGCTGGAGATTTCTCAACAGAAACTTGGCAAACCAGAAGAGAATGGCATGAAATATTCAAAGTGCAGAATGAGAAAAATCTGCAGCCAAGAATATTCTATCCAGCAAGGCTATCATTCACAATAGAAGGAGAGATAAAAAAAAGTTTCCCAAACAAAAACTAAAAGAGTTCATGACCACTAAACCAGCTCTGCGATGAATATTAAAGGGGACTCTGAGTGCCAAGGGAAGAACAACAGTAACAAAAGATCAGAGAAAATATCCAGAAATGGCAAATAAAATAGCAATAAGTATAAAACAATAATTACTTTGAATGTAAATGGACGAAATGCTCCAACCAAAAGTCACAGGGTGTCAGAATCGTTAAAAACAACAACAACAACCCAACCCATCTAAATGCTGCCTATAAGAGACACATTTTAGACCTAAAGATAACTGTAGATTGAAAGAGAGAAGGTGGAGAAACATTTATCAGGCAAAGGAATATCAAAAGAAAACCAGAGTAGCAATACTTACATTGGACAAACTAGACCTTTTATTCTTTTGTTGTTTTTACTCTGCTTCGTTATCAAAGTAGTAGTATAGACCTCATGATATTAGTCTGAATGTGTTCCCTCTATTCCATTATCTGTAAAATTTTGATAAATCTCATCTTTTTTATTAATGTTTGGTAGAATTCACCAAATGAAACCATGTGGTCCTTGGCTTTTCCAATGTAAGATATTGGATTCCTAATTCAACTTTTCATTATTGGTCTAAAGAGATTTATTTCTTGGAGTCAAGATTCATGATTCAATTGTGGTAACTTGTGAATTTTTAGGAATTTTTTTGTAAGTTACCAGACTTTTTAGTATATAGTTGTTTATAATAATTTATTGTTACACTATGTATTTCTATGGTTATCTGCTGTATTGTTTTCTCTGCCATTATTCATTTTGGTTTTTGAGAGGTTTTTTTGTTTGTTTGTGTTTTTAAATTTATTTGACAGAGAGACACAGTGAAAGAGGGAGCACAAGCAGGGGGAGTGGGATAGGGAGCAGTAGGTTTGCCGCTGAGCAGGGAGCCCAATGAGGGGCTGGATCCCAGGAGCCTTGGATCATGACCTGAGCCAAAGGCAGCTGCTTAACAACTGAGCTACCCAGGTGCCCCTGGTTTTTGAGTCTTAATGTAAAGCACTGCCAAGTTTTTTTTTTTTTTTTTTTGGAAAAATGGTCATTACTTTCAATGTTATGTTATTGTTTATTCTCATCCCTATTTCTGATTTTTATTTCCTTGCTCTACTAAATTTCAGCTAAGTTTCTTCTTCTTCTAGTTCCTTGTGGTATAATGTTTATTTGAACTTTTTCTTTTATTTTTTTTAAGATTTTATTTATTTATTTGAAAGAGAGAGAGAATGAGAGAAAGAGAGTACAAGAGGAGAGAGGACAGCAGGAGAAGCAGACTCCCTGCCCAGCAAGAAGCCTGATTCAGGATTCGATCCCCGGACTCCAGGATCATGACCTGAGCCAAAGGCAGTCGCTTAACCAACTGAGCCACCCAGGCACCCCTTGAACTTTTTCTTAATACAAGCACTGATAACATAAATTTCACTCTAACTTCTGCTTTTGCCATATCCCACAGGTTTTGGAATATTGCATGTTCTTTGTTTTGAGACATTTTGATTTGCTGTTTGATTTCTAATTTGCCCCATTGCTTGGGCAGTAGGGTGTTAATATTTATGTATCAAATACTTAATATTTACAGGGTAGATTTTCCAGCTTTATTTTATTGCTATCTTTAATTTTGCACCACTGTGGCTAGAAAATATTCTTGGTAGGATTTCAGTATTCTTCAATTTGTAATATTTATTATCTCTCTTTCTATGTGAATTAACCAGGGGATTCTGCTGTGTGCATTTGAGGAAAATATGTCTTTTTCTTGGACTGTTTTATATCTTTTAGAACCATGTATTCTGAAGTATGCTTCAAGTAAAAAAAAAAAGTTCTTGTTGGGAAAAATTAACTGAGGATACTCATTTAAAATAAAGCACACAGAAGGGAGGTGTGTGAGGGAATGGGTGAACTAGGTGGAGGGGATACAGAGTACACTTATGAGAAATGAGTAATGTACAAAATTATTAAATCACTATATTGTATACCTGAACACTTGAAACTAACACTATGTTAATTCTACTGGGATTAAAATTAAAATACTAAAGAATTACACATACAAATGCATAAACTATAACAACAAACCTAAGTGATGCATATACATATCTACATATCTTTAAGTATATGTAAGTTCATTTATGTAAAAGGCCATGTTCACCTTTAGAAGGAGATAAATGGCAACAATAGAACCACAACATTGCAGAGCCAATTGGATAAAGGACTACATTCTCTGGTAAATTGCAAATAGCACAAAAGTGCCATGAAACTTGGGACAAGAGTGGAGCAGTATAATGAATATGATATGGCTCAAGGCCAAGGTCTCAGGATTTTGAATATATGAAGAATTTTTGGTAGACAAGTTTTAGATTCTCTCCTTAGGAGAAATAGTTCAATTAAGCAGTGACTTATTATGGTCCCTAGAACATCAATCTGTCTCAACCTCAGCTGGAGCTTACAACCACACAGAAAGGAAGGAATTTATAAGTAAATATATATCAAAAGTTAATTAAGTGCCTGGGTAACTTTAGTCAGTGAAGCATCCGACTGTTGATTTTGGTTCATGTCATGATTTGTGTTATGAGATCAGGCCCCATATGGGACTCCATGATGGGTATGGAGCCTGCTCCATAAGATTCTCTCTCTCCCTCTGCCTCCCCATCCCCCACCTTGCCCCACCCCCACCTCTCCCTCCCTCCTCACAAAAGTTAAAAAGTTATGACTTACTAGTGGGTAGAATGTTTTTATCACTGTACTACAAAGTACTAATTAACCACAAATTTGAATTCTTTTAGGTTAAAAATTTATGCTTTATATCTAATTGTATAGGTTTTTCATAGATGCAAATAAAGTTATGTACATTTTTACAGATATTGATTAGTTCATCTTTTAGTCATAGCTACTTTAAGGATTATCTTCCCCACCACAAGACTTAAACCAAGGATATCCTATGTTCAACAGCACTGGTTTTTCCTGTTACACACATGAGGTACAAAAATAACCCCCCAACAACAAAAAGCTCAACAGGCTATAATACTGACATGTTAAGTATCCTATGTACAAACTTATTAGACAGATCTGAATTTTAAACCAAAAGACTCAATATTTAAGACAATTTTGATGACCCTAGAGCAACATGGATTTGAACTGTGTAGGTCCACTTAATATATAATTAATATATTGTATTAATTAATTATAATATATTAATATAATTAATATATTATAATCTGATAAATATAGTACAGTACTGTAAGTGTATTTTTCTCTAGCTTACTTTATTGTAAGAATTCAGTATATAATACATATAAAGCAACTTGTTAAAATATCAGTAAGGTTTCCAGTCAACAGTAGCGAATAAGTATTTTTTTGAGGGGGGTGAGGGTGGGATGGTCAAAGGTTATACATGGATTTTTAACTCATGTGGGGGTTGGCACCCATAACCATATTTTTTCAAGGGTCAACTAGTTTTATCTTCATATCACAAACTTGCATAAGAGCTAAATGTTGCTGGACTTGGTGCTTTTAGTGACCAGCTATCAGTGTTATATGCACTTTGAGAAGTTTATCCCAATTATATATAGGTGATTAATGCCATGGAATAAAGTGATCAGGCAAACATCCCTCAAGAGCTTCCAGAGTATGAATTTAAAGCCTTAGAAGAGCTGTTTTGGCATATTCCTAAGTCCTGATTGGAGCAAGAGGGATCTTAGGACACCTAAGGGCACCCTGAAGGGAGGTCTCCAGTCCTGGAAGGAGGGTTCTGTTGCTAGTTGCCTGTATATGAAGGGGCAATAACAGCTCCTTTGAGCTATTCCTGCAAAGGCTGGTGCAGGGGCCTGCTGCTTCCCTGGACTCCCTCTTCCCTGCATAGATTTGGGAGTTTGAATCTTTGTAAGAAAAACCTTTTGCTAAGATGAATTTTAAAATAAGACAAAATGATAAACCTATTTCCTTCACCCCTTGGCTTCTGGAATGGCCTTACCTCTCCAGTTTCATGGGTATGTTTCCAATTGTTAATAAAGCATTGGAACAAGAAAACAAATACAGTGATGGGGGGGGAAATATAAGACCCAAATAATTTCACAGAAAATTATCCAAGTTTTAGAACCATCACATGTCTCAGACCTGGTTGGCATTTCAAAAAAAAAAAAAAAAGTTTTCATGTTTAATGTAAGAAAATACCAGATTTATGCATAGTTGAAAATGTGTGTACACAGATTCTCAAATACTGATCTTTAAAAAAGGTCAAACAGAAGTGTAACTCTTAGCTTCAGGGATCATTAGGATGTGTTATTTTTCTGTTTTTATATCATTTTGCAAAGAAATAAAGCATTTAGAAAATATTGTATAAAAAGGTATTAGAGTAGAAAAAGACAAGTTATCTGCAGATGGTATTTTGTATACATAAAACCTAAAGAAATCGGTGGATAAAAAAAGCGGAATAACCACTCATCCAGATACAAACATTTTTTTCCTTCAATGCAAAAAAGTGACCGTCCTACATTTTATATCAATAGAAGCTAGTGCAAAGTTTGATAAAAAAAAAAATTCAGAATATATGAAAGGAATCAAAAACATTCCAAAGGAGAAATACACAAGCATGACAGACTGACTCTTAAGGAGTTCTAGAATGCTCTGATTAGATATTAAAAGTAACTAGAAGACTAATGCATTGACTAGTCATTACTACTTTAAGTTCTCAGTATTTTAAGCATATTGCTTCTTAAATTAACAAATTTTTTCTTTCAAATTAGAGTTTATTTCCTGGAATTTTAAGAGACACAGGCTTAATATCTTACTATGATTACTCTCTGTATATACTTAAGTGTAGGTTCAATATACTATTTCCAAAAACTAAACACAAGAAAACATGCATCAACAGTCTTAAATATGCACAGCTTACCAGTTTTAGGGATTTATGGAAGATCAAGGTTATAAATTAAGTGTACCTCTAACAGGCTTTGATAAAGAAAATTGGAAATAATTTCAATGCTAATAAGAGTGCAAATAAACATGATCAATCTAAATACTAGAAAGTTTGGGGTTTTAATATTTAATATTCACTATCTAATGTTGAGAAAATTAGGTACACAGGGACATATACGTCATCTACTCCCTCCTCCCTTCCACTTAACCACCTCCTATTAGCACAAACATAGAGAACAAAATTTTAAAGGGAACAGTAATTTAGAATTTCAGAGTTTTAATACTAACGTACTAGTTATTTATAAACTGCTTTAAATGATGTATGAATTAACTTCATGATTATAATAAGTCTTATCTCTAGTCTGTAAAACTTGTGAAATTTAACTTGAAGATGGTGTGGAATTAGTGCTTTTAAACACTTCTAATAGATCACATGTAGACATTTACCCCTAAAATATTGAAAGCTGAGTACAATACAGTACCCTCAAACCATTCACTAACTAGCACATTAAAGCAAGTATTTTTACCGAAAAATAGAAGTTATCGAATAAGGATTCACTTTAGGAGAAAGAATTATTGATCTGGATCTTGAACTGGATTTGTTTTTATTGAAGTATAAGTAACACAGAATATCCTATTAATTGTAGGTGTAGATCCTAGTGATTCAATATTTTTATATATTAAGAAACTAGCTCACTATAAGCCTGGTTACCATCTCTCACCACATAAACATTTCATGGTCACTTGCATCCAGTCAGATGGGTCATAACATCTCTAAGCTAGTTGTTCTCAGTCTTTACCTTCTTTTAGAGGGAGGGGATGGTGTGTGTGTGGGGTGGGCTATGTATGTAATATCACAACACAGAAGCTCTGGGTTTGAGATCAGGTTAAGGATTTTTAAAAGCTCACCAAGTGATTCTGACGTGCCACCAAGCTAGATGCACTTCTGAGATTTGATCCCTATGTCCCACCTCCCAAGTAAAAGTTTCCTAACTTCCTTAAAGCATGAATCGGCTCACTTGTGGAGAGGACAACAACAATTTTGATTTGGAATGGCTGTAATTTGTTGATAGAATTTTTGTTTCCAGTATTGAAGTACACTAATAGATATGGCAGTTTGGTCTATGGCCATGAGGAGTAGAAACCCAAATTATCTCAAGCTTTAAAAAACAAACAAAGCCCCACATAAACCTCTATGCACTACACAGGGTAGGGAAAGGAAAAGCTAACAGGTACTCTAGGAACCAGCTACTATGTGACCTCCTCAAGCTACAGAGGCTCTCTAATCACATTTCTGCTTCTTCTTAAAGTCTATTCTGTTTCTCTCTACAGACTGGTTTCCCATATTTTCTCAGTTGCTATTCCTTCATGTAACTTACCCATATATACAATTTGATTGGTCAAGCAGATTCTTGTTATTAGGTCAGTTTGATCAGCTCAGGTGCTCAGTTCCAGTCAACTCAGCTGGGGTAGTGGTAAGGCCCACAGTCACCTATATGGACTAAGTGGGGAAGATTCCCCCAGAAGCCACCAGAGATAAATGAGTGAGGACACCCAAGTTCTAGTAAACACAAGACAGTTGTCCAAGGCTTTCAGAGTAACACTGGATATCCAGTTTAAAACTTTGGCAATGTTTGCAATTAACATGAGGATTAGTAAACCTGGTTTTACCAGAATATTTTCCATGAAATTATCATGTCTATGAGACTGCAGCTTTGGCAGCATGAATATAACTGAGCAGTACTGTCTTCTGAAAGGTGTGAGTTTTGTCAAATCATGTTATTCAATTCATGCAAATTCGTGCAAAATAAAGGCTGCAAATTGATAGTTGGCAAAGAAACTATGTACATGATCTCCCAAATTTCAGCTTATTTCTGAAAAAGAAAAAAAAACCTCATCTTTAAATCATGAACAATCTCTTTCACCTCACTGAGATCTGCATTACCCTATCTACAGTAAGCACATTGCATACAAGTTCTTATAACTTTAGAGCAAGTTATTGCTTGCTTCATTACATTGTACATGTGAATCCTCAGTTTTCCCATTTAAAGACCAGCCAGTAGCACTTACTAGATCCTGAGGTTTAGGAGGACATACTGGCATATTGATGCATCATTTAAGTTTTCCCACTTCTCATTAAAGTTTAATTTTAAAATAGATGAAATACGATCTCTTTTTAACCATTTGATTTGAAATTATTAATTCTTAAGAGATTGCATTATAATGCTATAATTTTGCCAAGTTGTATAGTTGTCTAATTACCAAATATGTCTTGATATTGCAATAACTCCAAAATAATCATTAACTCAGTTAAAATGTTGTTAAAGTGCTTTACTTTAGCTTTAATAATCAATTTACAAGAAATACAAGACACCGAGGAACACATGATAAAGGGGCTTGAATCATAAAAATCCAGACCATGGGAAACTGAAGAACAATGAATGGGTTTGTTCTTTAACCACAAAAAAAAAAAAAAAAAAAAGGAGGGAGAGAAAAAGATCTACAGAAAACTTAATGAGCAAGTTTACCAATTTTAACTTATAAACTATAATTATATATTTGTTTGAAAAAGAATTCAAAATTGTTTAAGATGTGAACATTTAAACACTATTTGATGATTCAGATCTATACCTACCTTGAAAATTTTCATCAACATTAAGCAAAATAAACATTTTCCCATTTTCGCAAAGGACAAGTTCTAGTATTCAGTAAGATCTTACATAAGAGCTCCAAAATTCATTACAAAATCAAGTAAGTGATCTAACAGAGGTTTCCTACTACTGTAATACTTGTTAACTGCATCAAGCAGGTTCTTTCACTAAGTCTGTTCTATCTGTTGTTTGGGAAAATTTCTGCTCATGTCCAACACCATCTGGTCTGGAAGGTGTTCCAAGTAGTAAACTGCTGCAGGGAGAGACTCATCTCCCCTATGGGGGTATTTTTAAAAGACAAGGAAAAAGATAAACATAGTACATAATTTACTAGCTATTTCATGTTTACAGCCAGCTAGAATATCTATATACCTAGATACATATGTAATTATTTAGCATTTTGTTAGGTCATATGTCTCCAATAAAAAGTTCAGGGGAATGTTCTGGTGTTTTCTAAGCTATAACAGAAGCTATATGGAAATCTAAAAAGAACATCAAAATTCAAACTCTACTCTTTAAAATTCAGAATGGAGCCTCAAACACTAATTTACTTACCCAGGGTCACAGCCAGGACTAGATTCCAAATTCTAATCCTAGAGCATTATTTTCCCAACATGATGTTGCTTATTTTAAAGCTCTAAATGTGATCTATCATCTGATTTTGGCTAGGAAAGAATAGAGGAAAATGAATTCCAGAACAGTTCTGTATTAAATACTATTCTAGTAAAATGCCACCTGGGTAGCTTTAGAAAGTACTATATTTCAAGGGGGAAAAAAGGCTAACTTTAGATTTAACCCATTAACTAACTTGTATAATCACATAGTCCATTGCCATTGAATCAGGACAGCTAATTGCCACAACCCAGAGGTGATGCTTGACCAGGTCACTATACTTCTCTGGGAATCAGCTTCATCAAATTCGTAAGATGTGCCTTAATTATCTAGATGATTATAGCAAAAACTCTGATTCTGTATTGTAAAATAGACTTTTTTTCAGGTTACTTTTCATTCTAAGAATTTTTAAAGAATAAACTTCACCTTACAATCAGCAAGAAGTTATCCTGTAATTAAGTCAGCCTTCGTCTTCTGTAAACTGCAATACTGTAATGGACAGAACTGGCTTTTCTAAAACAGGCTGTACAGAAAGCTGCCAGGATGACCTTTTGAAATAAATCCTCTGTTTAAACTCTTTCTGTGGCCTCCCCAACACCTGTTGATTCAAGTCTAAACTCCTTAATGTCCTATGAAACATGGTAACCTGGCATCCATCTGCCTGCCTTCACTTTCTGTTCTCTGTGCCACTTTATATAAACTGTTAACAGTTTACACTGTAATTTAAAACAGGTAAAGTACCTTAGTGGTGTCTTTTAAATATAAAATATGAGCGGATTATGAGACATAACCAGTTAAAAAATTCACTGTAGGGGCGCCTGGGTGGCTGAGTGGGTCGAAGCCTCTGCCTTTGGCTCAGGTCATGATCTCAGGGTCCTGGGATCAAGGCCCGCATCAGGCTCTCTGCTCAGCCCCTCTCTTTCTGCCTGCCTGTCTGCCTACTTGTGATCTCTCTCTCTGTCAAATAAATAAGTAACATCTTAAAAAAAAAATTCACTGTATTTGAGCAACCCAGACTCAAATTTTATTTATTTATTTGTTTGTTTATTTATTTATTTATTTCAAAGTTATCTTTAGGATAACTAGAACTTTTTTTTAAGTTATCTTTAGGATAACTAGAACTTTTTTTAAAGTTATCTTTAGGATAACTAGAACTTTTTTTTTTTTTTTTAAAGATTGTATTTATTTGTCAGAGAGAGAGAACACAAGCAGGCAGAGGCAGAGAAGCAGGCTCCCCACTGAGCAAGGAGCCAGATGCGGGACTCCATCCCAGGACCTTAGGATCATGGCCTGGGCGGAAACCAGCCTCTCAACTGACTGAGCCACCCAGGACTCAAATTTTAGCCTGCTTTACTATCTAGAAAGTAACAAAGCCAATCAGCATTTCGTAAGTAGACAAAAATCCTGCCAGTATCCATGAGATGAATCTGGACAGTGAATTTAGTTTCTTCCCTTTGTCTAATTGTCTTGATAAGGTATTCTTGTAAATCACTTATCTTTAAATGTGGATTTGCCTTTTCCAAAGATTTAACAGAAATATAAATCCATTAAAAATCTACATGCTATATGTGCCAAGATACAGCGATGAACAAATGTCCTTGTCCTCTGTGCTCATACTTTGTTGGAGGATATGAACTATACATCAATAAATGTGTCAGATCAAAGCTTAGAAGGAAAAAAAAAAACAGCATAAGGAAGATAATGATATTTCAGAAGTCAGCAAAGATTTCTCTGATAAGGTAGTATCTCCTTTGAACCTGAGAATAAGGAAGCCAGTTACGCAGGTGTCTGGGGAAAGATCAGAGAACCGAGCAAAGGCTCTGAGTGGGAATGTGCTCGCTTAGGAGAGCAAGAATGGGGCCAAGCATGGCTTGAGTGGTGTGGGCAAGTGAGAAAAGCAGATGAGAGATCAGAGCGAGCGTGGAGATGGGGTTACGGGTGAGAGTAGAGCATACCCTGTAGGGCACCATGGCAGTCGTTTATAAGTAAGGCGCCCTATTAAGTGTCTTACATAACTTCTCTTTATCGCAATTCTAGGAAATAGGTATCCTCTAATAAGGGGGGAAAAAAAACAGGTTAAACAAAAGTTCCAAACCTAATAAGAGATGGTACTGAAATTTGGCCTCATGGTCTACAGACTTCAAGCTATTTATCAGTTATATAGGTCTCATATATGTGTATAAATTTTCAGAAATAAATCTATTTTGGAGCGCCTGGGTGGCTCAGTGGGATAAAGCCTCTGCCTTCGGCTCAGGTCATGATCTCAGGGTCCTGGGATCAAGCACCACATCAGGCTCTCTGCTCAGTGGGGTGCCTGCTTTCCCCTCTCCCTCTACCTGCCTCTCTGCCTACTTTTGATCTCTCTCTCTCTCTGTCAAATAAACATCTTAAAAAGAAAGAAAGAAAAAAAGAAAGAAAGAAAGAAAGAAAGAAAGAAAGAAAGAAAGAAAGAAAGAAAGAAAGAAAGAAAGAAAGAAAGAAATCTATTTTAAGTTTCCTATAATGCAAGACTAATACTGATGGACTTTTTAAAATGGTGTAACAATTTGGTTTCTGCTGAATAAGAATTTAGGACCTACTGCAAAGATAGGGTAGGTCCAGAAATGGAGATTTTAGCCACCTATAGAAACAAGCTTTTAAGGTTTTTCTACCAAGGTATTCCCTACTGTAGAATTGATATTTGGAAACTAAAAACAGAAATAAAGTTGAACTTAGTTTTTAGTAAGTCAGTGAAGTGGAGTCTTGTTAATCATGAATTTGCTGGATGCATTTTTTTTTTAATTTTATTTATTTGAGAGACAGAGAAAGTGAGAGAGAGCATGAGAGGAGAGAAGGTCAGAGGAAGAAGCAGACTCCCCGTGGAGCTGGGAGCCCGATGTGGGACTCCACAGAATTCAAGGATCATGACCTGAACTGAAGGCAGTTGCTCAACCAACTGAGCCACCCAGGCGCCCCCTGGATGCATTTTTTAAACACACTGCCCATCTGTGGGTTACACATTTTAGTGAGCCTCCAAAAATGCACTGGTGCTATATTTTTAGGCTCCTGTTTGAGTACACTCCTTCATTTTTAGGATATTTTGGCAGAGATAGAAGTTACTATTGCTCTTAAGATGGTCTTAAAAGGAAAATATGCACCAGCACAATCTTAAGAAATTATAATTAAATTGCTACTTATAACCTTCCTACCTTTCTAGATAAAATAGAATGTATAAAATGAAAGCATAAGTTCCTGAAGGATATTAAAAGTCCGTTTAATGCACTAGTCATAAATCTTAAGTGGATCACTTGGAATTCATCTTGTGTGTTGTAAATATAGAAGCGCAGTGAACTACTACACTGTTCATTTACAGAGTAATTGTTACATAACTAGCAATTTCCACGTCTTCACCATGAAAGGACTAACACACACACAAAGCCATTTGCTCTACCTATGTGTTCCCAATACCAAAAGAAATATATGGGTGATTTACCACTTAACCACTACTATTCTGGTTTAAAATAATCAGGTTTGTTTACAATTTTCAAAATGTTTAACTGAAAATACTTCATAGGCAAGTACTAAACAAAGCAATTGTTGCCACTCTTCCAGATCGCCAATAAGGAGTTTCAAGAATTTGATAGAATTAACTGGATAAATCAAGGTAGAATGAGTTTTATCACTGGTGCAGCATTTAGTCTCTACTGAAAAGAGCTAGAAGCACTTTCTTCTCAAAGGAAGCCCAGATACAGCAACAGTACTTTCAGCCGCAAGGTGAACAAAAAGTATTTACAGCTAGCGCTTAAAGCTTCCTAAAAATACCAGAGATTATAACTAATATTTAAAAGAATATCTGTTCAATATTTCTTCTTCATTTTATTATTATTAATGGCAAATATTGGAATATCAACGATGTAATTATGGCTCTGCCTTCTCATTTAATCCTACTGAGCTTCCATGAAATAATTCATCTTATTCTGAGGAAATGGAGGCTCAACAAGTTCAACTTGCCCTCACATATTAGTCTGCTCAGGACACTGTAACAAGAACTGCTTAAGCCTGGGTGGCTTACGTTTTCTCTGTTCTGGATGCTAGAAGTGTCAGATAGATCAGGCAGAGAAAGTGAATTATCATATGCTTTTACTTTCTTGTGGAACATAAGGAATAGCATGGAAGACATTAGGAGAAGGAAGGGGGTGGAATCAGAGGGGAAGATGAGCCTTAAGAGACTATAGACTCCGAAAAACAAACTGAAGGTTTTAGAGGGGAGGGAGGTGGAGGGATGGGTTGGCTCTGTGATGGGTATTAAGGAGGGCACGTATTGCATGGGGCACTGGGTGCTACGCACAAACAATGAATCTTGGAACATGACATCAAAAACTAATGACGTACTGTATGGTGACTAATGTAACATTAAAAAAAAAAAAAAGATTCTCACCAATTTGGTTTCTGGTGAAAATGCTCTTCTTGTCTTGAAATATGCAGCCTTACCAGAGCCTGTGCATGACCGTTTTTGGTTTATATGTTGGGACAGCTCTCTAGTGTCTTTTCCTCTAAGAAAACTAATTCTATTGCATCAAGCTCCACCTTAAACCTCATTAAACCTTAGTGTCGTTTTGTTTTTGTTTTCAAAGATTTTATTTATTTGACAGAAAGAGACACAGTGAGAGAGGGAACACAAGCAGGGGGAGTGGGAGAGGGAGAAGCAGGCATCCCGCTGAGTGAGGAACCCCATGTGGGGCTTGATCCCAGGACCCTGTGATCATGACCTGAGCCAAAGGCAGACACTTAACGATTAAGCCACCCAGGTGCCCCTACACCTTAATGTTTTTAGAGGCCCCCATCTCCAAAATATAGCTACCCTTGGGGTTCAGGCTTCAACATATGAATTGGGGGAAGATCACAAATATTCAGTCCATAACACCTCAGTTACACAGCTAATAAATATATATCACAATTAATCTTTCACTGGAGACTTAGATTAAGTGAAACAGCTTTAAAAGAGCCACAGGGATAACTAGTAGTAAGAATTCTGATGGTAAACCTTTAATCAAACTAGAAACACTCAATCATTGAACTATAGTTAGGTAGGGTACCATAAATCGCTATTACTATCCATGGTACTCAAGTAAAGTATTAATACAGGAAAGAAAGGCAAGATTCAAGCTTGTAGAGATCAGACTGCATTTTAAGTCCCAGTGAACTAGACTGTGAGATTGAGAGTGTAACATACAAATCCTAATACATGAGTTACGAGGAGATTAGCATACAAATTCTAGAAGGAGAGTCTGAGTCACTACTTTGACTTAAGACAACTAAAACGGGGTAGAAGTGGTAGGAAGGAGGGACCATAAGCCTCAGTGGCATGGGGAAGGATAATCTTCACGAGAGAACAGGTAAAGAGTAAACTTCTCCCCACATCAACCTGCTGCTTGAATATGGGAAATTGACAAGTTTTGGAGGTTGAAGTTTGTAGGAAGGATTTAACAACAGGTTAGAGTAGGATAGTATGCATACGAACTATACAGTTTCCAGATTCCTCCAGATAGGATGTAATTCAGAGCTTTCAGGTCCTCGTACAGACCATTAAGAGGATTTTAGGATTTCTTCTCAAGCATTATAACCCAGACACCCAAACTCGGTTACATTCATACAAATACCTTAATGCAACATGGATCCTGGAGTGGACAAGTGAACATGCCAAAACCCACACCAAGTTAACCCTTAATGCTGACTTGGCCAAATAATGCTGATTTGGCCACCCTACATGTGGACTGGAAATAATAATTTAATGAGTTGAAATGAATATTAGCATAGCAGAACATAGCCCAATAAGAGTTATGATTTCTAGACAGACTTCCAAAAACATTCTAGTTTAAACAAATGTTAAGAGTAGCAATCAGAATTTAAGTTTCATATGGTCTTGAAACCTCTCTTGCACACTCTTTAAAATCCATCACCACCTACATCTTGATGCTTCCCCATTTAGATCTAGCCAAGCATTTTCTTTCTTTTTTTTTTTTTTTTTATCCTTTTCTAAAAGAAACCAAAGATTCTAGTGACTGGCTACAATCACCCTACATGAGACACTACTGATAAAAATATTGAACACTCCTGAAGGTGAGTTTTGAGTGTAAACTAGAGGCCCTTGGAGCTCAGAGTTTTAAAAAAAAATTACTCAATTTAGATAGGAATACTGAAAAACAAAGAATAGGGCAGATCTCTATGAAGCATAGCAACAAATACAACCCCATCAGATACAAACTTTCAGAAGGCCTAAGAAAAGGCTCAGGAATTGTTTTAAGGTATATAGATAGCAACCTACCCATGCTCTTAGACCCTGTAGAAAATCTATGCTAGTCAATGTTTTAAGCAGTCTCATCTTTTTTATTTGCTGGAAAACAGCTTTTCAGAAGCAAAGACCTGTCCTTCCCACACACTGGAATTCAACCAAAAAAAGTTTAGCAAGAGCCCTGATATTAAATATCAATGTAACCTTTGAAATACTAAGAATCATCTTTGCTAAGAATACACAATATGCCTTTAAAAACCAAGTCAAAGCAGACACGTCAATTATATTTACTCAAATTACAAGGGGATAATCGCCATTAACCATGATCCACAGTCAATAATTACTCTGTGAATACTACCTAAAGGAAAAAAAAAGTTTCTAAAATCACTTCAAATAGTGATACTAGCATTCTTAAAAGCAAATCAATATACATTATATAATTGGACCCCAATATAAGATAAACGTACAGTTAAAAGAACTCTACATGATGATTCAGCAATTCTCAGTCTCAGGCTAAACTAAAAATAAGTTACATAGCCCATGTTTTCCCACAAAACTTTAACAGTGAGCTAACACATTATTTCTTTCAAATATCCTTGTAGGTTTTTTTTTTAATTTTTTTAAATTTAAATTAAATTTAGTTAACATGTACTATATTATTCCTTTCAGGGATAGAATTTAGTGATTCCTCAGCTCATATAACACCCGGTGTTCATTACACTAAGTGCCCTCCTTAATGCCCATCACCCAATTACCCCATCCTCCCACCTAACCCCCCTCTACCAACCCTTAGTTTCCTGTAGTTAAGAGTCTCTTATGGTTTGCTTACCTCTCGGTTTTTATCTTATCATTTTCTTCCCTTCCCGTATGTTCATCTGTTTTCTTAAATTCCACATGGGAGTGTAATCATACCGTATTTTTCTTTCTCTGACTGATTTATTTTGCTTAGTATAATACCCTCTAGTTCCATTTTTAGAAGTTCAAATTATTTAATTGCTTCAGATTGCTTCAATACAATTCATTCAATAGTTCTTATTGTCATTTACTAAAATACATCTTAGAAATATTAACCCACCGGTCAACACAATTTATTCAATATCTCTTATATATCGCCATCCACTGAAACACATCTTAGAGACATTACCCAGTGGTCAGTTTTAGCCCCCTAAAATAAACGGCCATGCATGGGGACATTCTTGGTTGTTATAATTATTGGCTGGTGTTGAGTGAGGGAGGTGGAAGTGCTACTAACATCTGGTGGAGGATAAGATAGGGATACTATTAAACATCCTACAAACAGCCCTCCTAAAACAAAGAAAGTACCAATAACGTTGAAGTTTAGAAACCTTAGGTTAACATTGGAATTATACTAGGGCAGCAGGAACAGAACTAATTACTACAAATACAAAGAACTTGGATTTTGGAGTTCCAGGGACCTGGCTTCCATCCTTGGCTCCATCATTTACTAATAATGCAATCTTAGGCAAATTGTCTAACTGCTCCATTGCAAAACCACTAATTCCACTTCAGTTTTTGTGAGGAGCAGGGGAGGTACTACATGCAAAACTGCTAGGACAGCAACCAGGAATCAACAGATGTAGAACTAAAAGGTAACTGTCACAGTATAGAGGAGCCCAAGGAGACAGTACCTTGGATGGGATCCTGGAGCAGAAGGAGATTAGGTAAAGGCTGAAAAAAATCTAAAGTTATAGACTTCAGTTAATAATCATGTAGCAGTATTGGTTAATTCTGATGTAGCCCACTAATGTAAGATGTTAATAAAACTGGTGTGAGATATATGGAACTGGGATATGTACTAACTTCATGCTTCCTAAATCTCAGTCTATTCTGAAATTTTAAAATGGAAAGGCAAGTATGGTATTTCCTTCTTCTGATCCACAGTCTTCACTCTCAAGAAATTTTCCCTTTACCTACTCCTACTGCCAAGATGGGGTCAGACTCCAAACAGTATTTAACCAACTAAAGACGATCAGAATGAGGTAAGATGTGACACATAACAGAGCCTTTCACTCTATCAAAACCTAAGTCCTAGAACATTCAGGATAGAAGAACTTTACAGAATATTTCCCAAAGGAGGTTTTAAAACGTTACAGAATCGTCAAGGTAAATGAAAAGGGCTATGTTATTTGACAGTAACCAAAACCTCATGAAAATAAATATAAAAGGTGTGGTACAGTTGTTAAACTGAATTCCTTGACTGAGTAGGGGGGAAAAGCTTCCTATACTACGATCTCAAGACTGCAACACATTTATAGATATTATTTTTGCTAGCTCAAAGTTCACTTTTCTTTATCACATTAGAGAGTTCATGATGAAGAGAGACTGCCTCTGAAGACCAGGCTACAGACAGGTAAAATAAATAAATCTCTTTCTCAAAACATTTAAAATTTATGTTAGTAAAGTATTGGTCCCTACTTTAGGTCAGATTAAGGAGAGAACACATGTGATATACTATGAATTCGCCTAGTATCACTTTTCCAGGGAGCTCAAAGAATTAGGTGACAATATAAAGGGAGAATATACCATTTTCTTATTGTATTTGTCTACATTTAAAAGCCAGTGTCTGAAGTACTGGCTGAAGGCTGGCATATAGACCTTATTTCCCATTTCTTTTATGTAAGTCAGGTCCCCAATCCTTGTAGCTCCTTTAAAGAAGGCTTACAAAAAGAGAAGCAAAAGTACAAAGCTGCTTGCCAGAGCACACACAAAAAAGTGATAGGGGTTTTGAGTTGAATTGTGTCACTGCCAAAATTGGTCAAATCCTAACCCAGGTACTTGGGGTTTAAAATTAGCATCTTTGCAGACGTGATCACTTTGAAGCGAGGTCATTGTAACAGGGCCTAATCCAATAGGGTTGGTGTCATTACAGTAGACACATAGAGAAGAAAGCCAGTGACAACTGAGGCAGAAACTGGAAGGACATAGGTACAAGTGAAGGAATGCCAAGGATTGCCAACAACCACCAAAGCTAGGAGGAAACAACTAAGGCTTTCCTTGAGGCTTTAGAGGTAGTGGAGGCCTGCTGACTCCTTGACTGCGGACTGCTGCCTGCCAGCACTGAGACAGAAGTCTGTTGTTTTAAGCCACTTAGTTTGTGGTACTTTGGCAGCCCTAGGACCCAATGCAGTAAGAAACTCAGAAACATTGGCTGCCATTACTATGTCACTAGGACTAAAAAGGCAGCCAAATATGGAAGAGGGATTAACAAAAGCCAATGGGTAAGGAATCCAACTGTAGTAAGCAAAACAAGGAAGAAACACAGGGAGCATCCACTGCACCTAGGTATGCAGAGAACAGTGGTCTTTTCCTTGGGTTCCCATCTACATGCTAGCGCTGCCACTCCTCCAAGATTAACTTGATTTCAAAATACATTCTTTTATAACACCTAGGAACCTATTCACAAATACCCGCAGCCTAGAATTTGTATTTCAGCTGTAGAGAAGACAGGTGCCATGTTTTTTCATCAGGTAGAATCTAGCAATTTCCTTCACTCAGAAAATGAACCTGAAGACATCTAGACTGTTTCCAATTATCATATGAAAGGTTTGATTCTTAAGTATTAAAGTATTACCCTTCAACCCCCCAAAACACAAGACAAGGCAAAATTCTAAATTTTGCCATCATGTGCTTATCCCAATCATTTAAATGGGAAAAGGGGTCATTATTAAAATCTTTCTTAAGTACAAATATTCCTCTTTTAAAATTTGTTAGCATTTTGAAGATTAATAAGAGCATAAGTTAGTAACAAATACAAAACTGGGGCCACCAAGATCTGTCCACTCCAGGTAAGCCTTTCATTGATCACTGTCACCTAGAGGAAGGAGTAACAGTTTAACTGGTGGGTATTTTACAAATGAAAAGGTGTTATTAAAAAGAAAACCTAATTACTAGATCACCCCAAACTGAGGCCCCAGAAAGGGGGAAGAGTTGCAATTTATTTAAAAGACAAAGAGCCAACTGTTATCTGGATATCTTAAGTGCTGTTGAGGGGGGACAGGCAGGGTTAGATAGAGAGAGAGATGGGTGGCTACGTGACTAGGCTCAGGTAGGGGGCTATGTTTTTAGGCTCACAGAAATCCCAGATGTGGAAAAATGCTGAGGACTACATTACCAGAGATAAGGGAATATAATATAAGACTAACAAAACGGCCTACTTTGTCTTAAATGTCAGAGAGGAGATCTCTCTAAAACAGCTACAGCTGAACTACTGAAAATTACCAAACTTTAAAGAAAAAGTAAGCTTAGTGCTATCAGTGGTAAAGACTTCAAGATTTAAGTTTCCCAGTCAGTTCTCAATAAAAGACTTTCAGTGAAAGCCCTTGATGGCAAGCCATTCTGGACTCCTCTCACTCTAGAGAGCCTTTTTCCTTCTTTACTGTTCTCACCTTCACTTAATAAACTTTTTCACTTTACTGTTTGTGTTGCCGAGATTCATTCTTCGACTCCGTGAGACAAGAACCCTGCAATCCTGTAACACCATGAACCACCTGTTTATGGAATTGGTAGAATCAAGATTTTAGAACTAATTCTCCAATTCCATTCACTAATTCGCACATTTGAAGAAATGAAGCTCCTACGCAAAATAACCTAAAATGTAACATTTAGTGGGTTGGCAGAATCTACCAACTTCTCTCCTAATGTCCTATTGGTTTTAAAGAGTCAAAAACTATTTGTTAAAATATTGTTTATCCACAGTAAGTGCAACTAATGTTTTACGCCAAGTTCCTGCCCCTGGAACTTATATGACAAGCTTCTCATCTTCCCTAAGAAAAAGAGCCTGGGAAAGGAGTTTGACCCCCGAATCCTATCAATCTGGAAAAAAAGATGGGTAAGAGCAGTACTAGGCCCTGGCCGTATGGGGGAGGCGAGGCTTATTACTAAGTCAAGGGCAAAGAGCTCTACAAATTCCAGACATCATCACACCTACCACATATAAAGTTGGAGAACTATGCAAGAGCCTGGCACAGGGCGTGCGCAGAGACAAACGGGCGAAGCTGGAGTAGCTAAGCTTTAGCAAAAGCTGGGCCATGCGAGCCATTCAGCCGCCAGAAAGGAACCCCGGGCACGAACGCAACACCGCAGAGACACGAGCGAACTAGCTGCCACCGTGTGGCTCCCAGAGGTCCCGGAGCAGCCCCTTTGTCAAGGGTGACCAGGTCCTGGAGGATGGAGAGCACGTCCCCGCTGCGCTCCGCCGCCCACCCGTCCCGCCAAGGGAGCCCCGGCCTGCGTTTCCCGCCCTGCCAGGGCCCTGGAAGGGGTCCCGAGCACCTACCCGCGCGGTCCTTTGCACTGGGTCCTGGGCTGGGTCGCGGAAGGGCGACTTCAGCGTGGCCACCATCTCCGAACCATGGTCAGAGCTGTGCCAACTCCTCAGTGGCACCGCGGCTTTACCGTTTCTTTTCCTTTACTTTCCCCTGCCCTTGCTCAGGTTGCCAGTTAATAGACTCCAGGGAGGGGCTCCCGCCACACCCTGCCCCTGCCTGCGTGCTGTACGTGGAGATCCTGGAGCCCAGGGGAGGAGGAGTCAAAACACGTGCGTGCAACGTGAGGCTGGCGCACCAGGTCTTTGTCCTTGGGCAGCCAAGTGAGGCCAGTTTGGGCCAAGGGCAGACGAGGGGTGGCTCGGACTGACACCATTGGGACAAGTAGCCAGGAGAAAGTACTTCTTGGGGTCCGCACCTACCTGGCCTGCATTCCCCAGATGATCATCACCACCCAAGCGCAGGGGTAAGTGCTCGGCCACCTCAGACTCCGTGGATTCAAACACCGTAATTAACTCTGGGACTGGCCAAACTACTTAACCATAATTAACGGGGGAGGAAGGGGTGACTGGTTGAACTCCTTCACGGTTCTGTGCCTCAGTATCCTCTCCTGGTGATGTGGAGGTAATATTAGTTTCCACTTAATAAAATCTTTTGTAAGGATTACGCAGACTAGCCGGTATTTAGTCATTGGGTCTGGAACATGAGTGCTTAAATATTGTCGTGATAATAAATGTTCTTATTTTTTCACATATTCCTTATCAAATAAATCCTTATCAGGCTCACAAGGGCAATATCTAGAGGTCATAGTCCACAGGGCCCTAAACCACCACAGGGCTGGCTGCTAAGGAAATCTGTGTGGTTTCCCAAAGGACATGATTCTGGGGGACCTCTGAGAGTAAGGGAAGCATACTAATTGCAGGGAAAATTGAAGGCAGGGAGTCCGGGCTAGAGATCCATTGCATGAGCAGGACAACCAGAAGTGAGAATTCTATGAGGATCTGAGAGACCAACAATCTACTTGCAAGAGTCTTTCCATTTTTACAAGCTTGAGAAATTTGCAGTCATTTTTAAACACTTATAGTGTGTGTGTGTGTGTGTGTGTGTGTGTGTGTGTGTGTATTTATTTATTTATTTTTAATAAGGGTGATGCTAGTATGATTCAGTTAGATTATTCTAATCTAAAGATTAGAAAGAAGTTCAAGTGGAAGCTTGTTATTTACCTTGTGGGAAAAGCTTCTACAGGGTGATTGTTTCAGAGAATACGTATTAAAAAGCTGGGACTGCAGAGATATGGTAGTGGAGGGGACAGAAATAGCTGCTCCTAACACTGAAAGTTTGTCAACTCGTAGGTCCTTTAAAAAAAAAATAAAAAAGTATTAATTTCTTCTGGCGGTGATAAAATATGACCTCGTTTCTATTCAAGAAATTTTCTTCATATTGTGCAGTTGACTATTGCTTACAGTGATAAGATAGAACTCAGGACCAGTTTCAGTCACCCAACAGACCATTCTGCTTTAGTCTGTTCCATGCTGCATAACTGAATGAATACATGGTCCATCCTCCCTATGCGGGAGGAAAAAACGCTCATCCTATTTCTGGAAACAGATCTTGACAAACAATGATACTGGGTCTTTTGAAAAAGGAGGTGTCTTGTCAGTTCAGGCTGCTATGGCAAAATGGCACAGACTGGGTGGCTTATAAACAACTGAAATGTACTTCTCACGGTTCAGAAGGCTAGAAGTCCAAGGTCATGGCACTGGCCTGGTCAGGTGAGGACCCTTTTCTGAACTGCAGACTTCCTGTTTAAAGTTCACGTGGCAAAAAGGGCTTGAGAGTTCTGTTGGATCCTATTTATATGAGTACTAATCCCATTCATCAGGTCAGAGCCCAAAGGCCTCACTCCCTAATACCATCATATCAGACATTAGGATTTCACCATATGAATTGTGAGGGACACAAATATGCAGACCACGACATCAAGTGACCTTGATGACCATTTTGATAGTTTATATAACACTTCAAAGAATTTTTCACCAGCTTGTGCTGTATTTGTCTTCCCCATCTGGAACACTGTAGTTCTTCTCTACCTATCTACACCCTAAGCAACTTGGCAGCCTAAGCAATTCCCACATCCTATCTATATCACTGGACATATTTTTTTCAGGTTACCCTCAAAAATTCTTCTCTGACCTCCAATGGTACTTATCAGGTATATTACTCTTTAGATACATGTCATATTTTTTTAGATAGACTTTATTTTTAAAGAAATTTTAGTTTTACAGAAAAACTAAGCAGAAAGGACAGAGTTGCCATAGGCCACCTCCCCTCCTCCCTCATAGATTCCCTTGTAATTGATATCTTGTGTTACGGTGGTATGCTTGTTGTAATTGGTGAATTATTATTGAAATATTTTTATTAACTAAGGCCCATAGTTTATATTAAGGATTCACACTTAGTCTTGTATAGATCTATAAATCTTTACAAATGGATAATAGCATATATCCAACATTATAATATTATATAGAAAAGTTTCACTGTCCTAAAAGTTCCCTGTGTTCCATGTATTCATCCCTTCCTTCCCCCACCCAAACCCTGGTAACCAATGACTTTTTTAAATGTTTTCTATAGTTTTGACTTTCCCATGAGGTCATATAGTCAGAATCACATAGTATATAACCTTTAAGATTGGCTTCTGTCATTTAATAATATGCATTTAAAGTTCCTTCTATGTCTTTTCATAGCTTAATAGTTCATTTCTTTTTAGTACTGAATAATATTCCATTGCATAGATGTACCATGGTTTCTTTATCCATTCACATTCTGGAGGACATCTTGCATACTTCTAAGTTTTGGTAATTGTAAATATGTGTGTATGGTACCATAGTTTCTTTATCCATTCACATTCTGAAGGACATCTTGCATACTTCTAAGTTTTGGTAATTATAAATATGTGTGTATGTTTTATCTGGCCGTAAGTTTTCAGCTCCTGTGGGTGAAAACACAGTTGCTGGGCCATTTAGTAAGATTGTTTACCTTTATAAGAAACTGAAAGGCTGTCTTCCAAAATGACTGTTCCATTGTGCCTCTCTACCAGCAGCAAATGAGAATTCCTATGGCTTCACAGTGTCACCAGCATTTTGTATTGTTAGTGTTTTGTACTCTAGCCATTCTAATAGATGTGTAATGTTATTTAATAGTTTTAATTTCCCATTCCTGCATGACATAAATGTTGAGTATCTTCATTTGCTTTTTTTTTTCTATCTTTGTATCTTCTTTGAAAAGAAATTTGTTTTGATCTTTTGCCCTTTTTCTATAGGGCTATTTGTGTTTTTTGGGTGGGGTGGGGGCTATTTGTGTTCTTATTGTGTTTTAAGAGTTCTCTATAGAATTTGGATACAAGTCCTTTATCAGTTGTATGTTTTCAAATAGTTTTTCTTAGTGTATGACTTGTCTTTTCATTTTCTTAACACTGTCCTTCACAAAGCAGAAACTTTGCATTTTAACAAAGTCCCAATTTTCCCCCACCATGGAGAGCATTTGATATAGTATGTAAACTCAGAATCATTTAGATTTTCTCCTGTGATATCTCCTGGAAGTTTTGAAATTTTGCCTTTTAAATTTATGTCTATAATCCACTTTGGGTGAATTTTTTTTTTTAAGAAAGGTGTGTTATCTATGTCTACATTCCTTGTTCTCCATGTAGATGTAGTCATTACAGCACCATTGAAAAACAATTCTTTCTCTGTTGAATTGCCTTTGCTTCTTAGCAATATTTGTGTAGGTCTAATTATGGGCTCCCTATTCTATTCCATTGGTCTATTTCTCTATTCTTTTGCCACTACCACACTATCTTGACTAATGCAGCTTTACGATAAGTCTTGAATTCCTCTGAAGTGCCAGGGAATAGATAAAGCAGAGTTTCGCAGACCGCAATGAAGAGTTGGAATTTTACTTTAAAAGTGAAGTAAAGCCATTTAAGAGATTTAAGTGGAAAATGGCATGATCTAATTTGTTTATGTTCTTATTTATCATTTTTTTTTTAAATTACCTTGGATAATGTTTGGAGAATGGGTAGTGGAGCCAAGAATTTAAAGTCAGACTGGTTAGGAGGCTTTGAAGCAAGTGAAAATTCCCACAAGAATCAGATGTCAGATTAGCTAGACATAAATATCTCCTTTCAAATTTCTTCCACTGATTCAATAAGCATGGGGACTGAACTGAAAATAGAAGTTGTGCAGAAAAGATCTGGGGGCGCCTGGGTAGCTCAGTTGGTTGAGCAACTGCCTTCGGCTCAGGTCATGATCCCAGAGTCCCAGGGATCGAGTCCCGGGATCGAGTCCCATATTGGACTCCCGGCTCTGCGGGAAGTCTGCTTCTCCCTCTGACCTTCTCCCCTCTCATTCTCAGTCTCTCGCTCTCTAATAAATAAATAAAAATCTTTAAAAAAAAAAAAAAGAAAAGATCTGTTCATAAATTCAAGAATCCAAAGGTAAAATCTGACAGGCATTGATGGTGTAGTATTAAGAGGGAGATGTCAGGCTTAGATCGTCTCTAATAGCCTGTAGTTTAACAAACCATGTGCTCCCTTTTTCGGTGCATTTTATAAGGTGCTTGAGCTTAAAGAAATGATCTGAGGTTAGTTGAGGAAGATGAGCATAATTAAATGGCCATTTCATTCAGGTGTATCCTAAAAGATACTCACTGCTCTTTGAATCAAATGTCTAATTAGTTTCTTACTTGTGTGTTCGATAGGCCCATCTACCATCTAGGAGATTGAGTCTGCAATGTGATTTCCTAAATTGAAAGCTAAATTAACCTCCTCGTGTGTTAGGACAGGTTCTTTATCTACCCTCTCCATATTGCCTACCCCCTACTCTTTCTCTACAGTATTTTTACCAACCTAATTTTACCACGGTTAAAATCATACAACAAGTTGAATAAAACAGGAGACTGAAAATAAATATGAAAGATTAATTTCTGCAAAAGGAGCAAGAAACAATAGATTGTTGCTTAAGGATGCAGGCTGGGAAACTGTAGTGTTTGTGTTTGAATAGCAGCTCCACCAACTGACCATTGACCTGGATGCTTGAATTTTCCTTTATCTTCTTATACATTCATTTCTTCATGTATAAAATGGAAATAAAACTAAACAGCTTCATCTTAATGTTGTTTCGAGAATTGAAGCTTGTCTACAAATCTCAGTCTTCTTTATGCCCAGGAAGGACAGGAAACTGATTATGGGTAAGCTTTAGAAATCTATTCCACAGAGGTACCTTTAGATAGAATGGATTTAACAACCATGCTAAAGACATTAGAGATTAATTCCCAGATCCTTGCTTAAGGGAGGATGGATGTGACATTTGTTATGCATGATGCAGTCTACATCCTGCTAAGTAATGACTTACATGCAGATGTTCTGGAGTTCTTGGAATCATCAAGGCTCTACTGATTTTAAGTCTAACCCATCTGGCTACTGTTTACCCCAACCCACCCAACTGCTACCAAGAATCTCCAGACCATTTAACAGAATTTAACTGAAGACAGGCAGAGGGACAAGTTCAAAGAGAAGGAGACTCATGCCAGATGGATTTCAAAAGGCTTTCATTCCTTAGGCTTAATATGAATAGGAGGTGACACATCGTTCATCTAAATGACCTGATGGCATTGGGCCTGGAGACTTGTGGAAAACAGCTACTCACATAAAGGAACTATGAGCCCACATTTTCTGGAGTATTTCATGGAAGTGATGGAAGTAATAGGCATTACTTTGGTTCCCTAGACTCTTCAGTACTGACCAGAGTAGCTGAAATCCCAGTCATTTAATGATATTAGTCTAGTATTTTCTTGAGCTGGCTGGAGAGCAGTACTTGGCCTCAGTTGTGACCTTTCTATAGAAGCCTAGAGACAAAAGAAGCAGTCCTTGAATCTCACTTGCCTGCAGCTCCCTCCTCTCTGGTCATCCAGAGAGGAGGCATGTGTTGGGAGATGAGGGTAACTTTGCCTATAATTTTTCCTAAAGGATAAGATGAGAAGAAATTATTAAAGCAAAATCCACAGGGCATTCTTCCTCCATGAGTTAGAGAAACATTACATAGACTATAAAGGACTACTGGTATTTCTGGAGGAATTCTACAAATATTTCCCCATGATGATATGATTGTTTTAGGAATGATAACAATAACACAGCAAAAATTATTGGACAATGGCAATACATCCAAATTCTGGAGTCCTTTCCCATCTATGTTCAGTACTTGTATTAGTTTGCTAGGACTGTCATAAAAAAATACCACAGACAGGGTGTCCTAAATTTATTTTTCTCACGGTTCTGATGGCTAGAAGTCTAAGATCAAGGTGTTGGCAGGATTGGTTTCTTCTGAGACCTTTATCCCTAGCTTGCCACCTTCTCACTGGGTCCTCAAATGGACTTTACTCTGTATATGTATGTCCCCTGGTGTTTTTTCTTTTCTTAT
Organism: Nasua narica; assembly: GCA_028533885.1. Taxonomy (NCBI): domain Eukaryota; kingdom Metazoa; phylum Chordata; class Mammalia; order Carnivora; family Procyonidae; genus Nasua; species Nasua narica. The sequence continues at coordinate 18,271,577 of CM052810.1, forward strand.
AAAGACGCCAATTGTAATGGATTAGGGTCCTACCAATATGACTTTATTTAATCTTAATTACCTTATCTTTAAAGCTCTATCTCCAATATAGTTACATTCTGTAGTACTAAGGATTAGATCTTCAACTTATAAATTTTGGGGACACAAATTTCAGCCCATTACCCTACCTAAAGAACATGCTAGTTTGATGGTGCACCTATCTTTACATTGACCAAGGAACATATTGCCAACAACCATCCATGTAACAGTGTGTAAGAGTCAAACTTATCCCTAGAAAAATAGTTTTTATTGCATTTGTAGGAAAGCTGAAGGCTAAATCTGCAGTGACCTCAAACTTTAAGAGTAATGGCAGCCTAGAGTTTAGAAAACTGGAAACATTATGGTGGGTGTTCCTCAGAAGCCTCACCTAGATTGATAACTTAGAGAAATATAGATATGGTTAAGATGTACAATACAGTACAGCAGAACTGATGTACAGTACTTAACTGTACTCCTTAGTCTTCTCTTGGCTCTCATCTTTCCATCTGAGTCTCATTGTTAGTATCCCTGGTTTTATTCCAGAAATCTTAAAGCGTATTTCTGACCAACTTGAATAAAGATCCACAGGAACTGTATGCTAAGTATATCTATTTGAAATGAAATAGCAAAACTAAATGACAGTAAGAATAATTCTCACATTTTGCTGCTTGTTCAGAGTCTTCTAAGAAAGCTACATATTTACCAAGTCATAACAATAATAGATAGCATTTGTTAAGTAACTACTTTGCGTAAGATTTTTTTTCAAGATCTTTACAAGTATTGTCTTTACAACAGCACTGTGCTTTAGATTGTCTTATTATCTTCATTTTATGATGAGAAAATTGTGTAGGAGAGATATTTTAAAACTTGCCCAAGTGTAAAAAGCTAGCAAGAGGTAGGGTTGTAATTACGATTCAGTCAGATTGGTTAAGAGTCATCATGCGCTCGTTGTGCCTCCTTCCTGATTTACAAAAGAAGACATATTTATATTTAAGTTATTCTCTTTTAGTTAAATACTAATTAAACAAAATGGACATACAAAAAGAAGCAATGAAAGGGAACCTGCCCTAAACACCTCTGAATGTTTAGTATTTGGTTTCAAGAGACTGAAAATTTTGGAATACAAATGCATACTCATGAAAAAAGGTTAAAATTTGCCATTTTAAAAGCCTGGGATGAAATATGCTTTGAAAACCGGCCGGGGGCGGGGGGAGTCAAAGATCTTAAACCAAAGAAATACTGAGGAAATATCTCTATAAATATAAAGAACACAGGTATGTTTGTATTTCCCCCTAGACCCCTGTTGTTCTATGGTTATTACTTTAATCTAAACCACCTTCTTCCCCAGCACACTTGTAACGTCAATCAATATGGCTTCCCCTGCTACCAAAATTCCAGCAGAACTGATTTCCCAATTTCAGTTTTTTTTAATCTTTCTAGCAATTGGCATAACAATAGTAGCACAGACTGATTTATGTTAAATGGATGTTCAGAGATCATTTTAAATGAGTCTTCCATTTCTGAAAAATAAAACAATGAAAACAAACCAAACGCGACAATGTACAAGTCAATATAGTGAAAACATGTACTCATGCACACGTGACCTCATCTTCAAAGCAAACTTCCCAGAGTTACTTTCTTTTCTGCACTTGGATTGAATTCATGACCATTAATGACTGCATCGTATTTAAAAGGAGAGAGTGCAATGTAAGGTACCCGAATTCTACAAAGATGATCAAAAACTGGAATTTTTTCTTCCTGACATACCTGCTATTCCTATAGTAAAGAGAAAATTTTTATATTAAAATTTGAAACATTTGGGCGCCTGGGTGGCTCAGTTGGTTGAGCAACTGCCTTCGGCTCAGGTCATGATCCTTGAGTTCTGGGATTGAGTCCCACATCGGGCTCCCAGCTCCATGGGGAGTCTGCTTCTTCCTCTGACCTTCTCTCCTCTCGTACTCTCTCTCACTTTCTCTCTCAAGTGGATAAATAAAATCTTTAAAAAAAAATTTGAAACATTAAAAATGATACGTCGTATTTACTTTTATGTTTGTTTTTAGCAAACTCATGTGGAAGAAAAACTGAACCACATGGGCTAGAGTAGAAAAAATAAGCACTAGGTAAGAATGCAAAGAGAAACCCTTAGGAGACATGAACACATGCAACAGCTAGAAGTAGAAATCATCTTAGAACTAGAAAAGACTTTGAGGTCCTCTAAGTGTATCTCCTTCAGTGCTATTTCCTACTGTTTTGATTTTTATTGTGAACAATCCAGTTGATCCAGGTACAAAAACAAACCCGAGTAACCTGGCATGTCAGGTACAGATTGCACTGGCATGACAACATGGTTTTAGAAATCCTAAGTACAATTATTTTGTGTTGCCAGTTCATACATTGCTGATCTACTCACATTCTGTAGTTGCATTATAATTCCCTCATGTGTGTAATAAGGTGATTAACTCATATGATTCGTAAGGCCTTTGTCACTAACATCTATCCTCCAATCTTCTTAAAATTCAAGTGTGTCATTCTACATGAGACTGCTTTCTGTAAATAATATGTTTAGCAGGGCCAGGGTAAACACAAACCACTGGATACAAACAATATAGTGTTATTGCTATAAGTTAATATTTATATAATTTTTCTTTTTATATATGGGTTTTGATTAATCTTTTGTTTTTATTTTTTCAATGAATGGCCCCTCTTCCTTTCCTGAGTCCTTCCCTGTATTAAAAAGCTAGCAGGGGCGCCTGGGTGGCTCAGTGGGTTAAAGCCTCTGCCTTTGGCTTGGGTCATGATCTCAGGGTCTTGGGATTGAACCCCGCATCGGGCTTTCTGTGCAGCGGGGAGCCTGCTTCCCCCTCTCTCTCTGCCTACTTGCGATTTCTCTCTGTCAAATAAATAAATATTTTTTTTTTTTTTTTTAAAAAGCTACCATCCTTTCCCTTGGATAAATTTTACATGATAACAATATAACATGGTGAGGATATACTATGATCTAGTCTTTTACTTATCTATTGGCTTTCATCTTTACTTATTTTTCTTTACTATGAATACTTCTTCATTAAATATTGTTTTAAAAAAAATCTATATCTATTTGTACTTAATTTCAGGACTTGAGACTTTACCTTCCTTCCAAGCTACCACAAACCCAAAATATTTATTATCTGGCCATTTACAGAAAAATTTTACTGACTCTTGTTTAGAATCTCATAGTCGGATTTTTAGAAAGACCACTCTCTCCTTTCATTCTTAAAGTGAAATTTGAGATGAAATTATGTTTTTAAGCCCCAGCATGGCTTTTTGGTTTTTTTTGGAGGGTAGAATGGAGTTCTTGTTATTTTTAGTGATTGATGGTGTGTGTGTGTGTGTGTGTGTGTGTGTGTGGAGAGAGAGAGAGAGTGTGTTTTGGTTTGAGTTTTAGATTTTAATACAGCTCACTGGTCTCCTTATGTATCTCCTTATGTACTCTTTGTATTTTTTGTTTGGTTTTGTTTTTACTCCGTTCTCATTAAACAGTTTAGTTTCACTAAGTGTATTCTGATTATTCTACCTGATTATCCTTTATTTAGCTGTTGGGCCTCCTTTGGTGGGCCTCCTTTGGTGGGTGTTTCCTCTAGGCTCCTAGAAACTCAGGTTTGTTTGCAAGAGGGCCTTTTCCCTGTGGAAACCCTGAAGGTATGGAGACAAAGGAGTCTGATTCCATAAGGTTGCATCATGGGGCAGGCTGTCACCACTCTGCTGAGTCCCCTGAAGGAAACCTTGCTGTTCTCCAAAATCCCCATTTTTTGCAGTGGCAAAGCAGGAAAGTCTGAACCCACAAGCTCAACAACCATTTCTACTTTCTTTGAATGAGAAAATTCCTTCACCTTAAGGTGAAGGAATAGTTACATAAATTCCTTCACTTCAGCCTAGGGAGCCAAAGGTCAAACTCTTTGTTGGATACTCGTCCTCCAGCCCATTTCCGGTCCCTTGAAGATATTCTCCACCAGTTTTACCTGTGCTTTCAGCTGTATGCAACTGCGCAAAGATCATTGCATTTGTTGTATGATAAAAGGGAAGTACATCAGAGGAAATGAAACCCTGTAAGTTCTAGAATCCCTATGCACATGTCAAAAGCTTTTAAGTATGTTGTCTCAATTTAATCTCTACAGCATTATTTTGGAAAGAAATGTCAGGTTTATACAACAAATACAGAGAAGTTCAGGCTAGAAAATCTAGGACTTCCCCTAGATATTAATGACAATAAAAATAACCCAAGCCCTCTAACAATTTATTTTCCACTATGTTAGTTCTCACCAGGGTATTTAGTTTCATACAATCCTCTGTTTCTATAAAAATTCCAGAATCCATTTTCAGAGATATATTTTAGTCATTTTTCTTTCTATAGCAAAAGAGCTTGTTTAAACATCACACCAATTAACATATCAGTTTTGTCATGTATATGAAAAAGTGAGGAATTCTATTTGACATAAAGAATATAATATGCCAAAAATGGAAATAATGCATCTCATTGATCTAAATGCTTAATTACGTGAATTAGATTAGCACACTCTACTGTTAAGATTAGAATATAATTTATTTCCAACTAATTCTATCTTCAAGCAACTTTTTTACCCAGAAAGGTACCCTAAAGAAAGAATTCAGTGGAAGAAAATGTCACAATTCTCTTTAAGACAGCCACCTCCCCTCTGCTATCACATACAGTGTACATTTCATTTTGTGGTAGCAGACTTTTAAGCCCTGATAGCTTGTGTATCAAGATGTAAGCCTGAAATATTATAAGACTACCTTTATATAAATTAGATCCATTTTAAGACCAAATACCTAAAGATGGAGACAGTGAGAAAAAGATCCCATGTAATAGATTTGTCATTTTTATGCTCTAGTTCAAAGCTATATGATTTTCTCTATCGCCATCAATTATCTTTCTAAGGCTGTCAGATATGTTCTCTTTTCCTTCCTGTGCAGCTAGAAAATAGAAATAAGAAATGTGATTTTTAAAGGTAGATAAGTTATCAAAGCAGAAATGCCTTTGAATTAGATCATTCTTCCATAGCATAATGAATTTGAAATCTCTAGTAGAATTTTATAAGGAGTGTTTAGCAATACACAGGGAACGTCGAACATTGGGTATCAGTGAAATTTTTGCTGTAGTCCACACTTTATACAGCAGCCTTAACATTAACTGAGAGGGGGCAGTTCAGTGTCTGATTACACAGTGAGGAAGAATTTCTGTCTTGACAGTAGGTGAGCACCTCTAGTGGCTATTCCTTCATGTTTATCAAAGGCCATTTTTTTTAAATTTTTTTTTGGTAAGGCATAGTTTCTTAGGCAGGGACTGGATAAAGCTTTCAGAATCACAGAAGTAATAGCTGCATACTTTAGATACTTTTCTGTGAAGTTTGTATATGTCCTAAGCATCAACTCTTTGGTAAGTGATTCTACATAGAAAGATTTTACAAAATGTACGAAAGGGATAGAGAGGACTCTTCAACCTGTAATGAATAGAAAACACATTTCCCAATGCAGAGAGAATCAAGCCATGGGAATGATTTTTATCTATTATGCATGTCACATATTGTTCCCAAAATGATTTAAAAAATCTTACAAGGATGCATAAAAGGAAAAGATAAGAGTATCATTACACACACACACACACACATACACACACACGCACGCACAATGATGTAGGAACAAAGTAGAATAAAAAAATGTCATAATAACCCACAAGTCTGCTGTAGATAAACCACAAAAATAGAGCTGACTTATAAATTAAAAAGCTTGTAAGTTATAGTTTACAATGGCCATGAGATTCAAACAAAACAATTGCTAAAGAGAAGTTCACTATACTTCATACTTAAATCAGATAACAGTTTCTCCCAGGGGTCCTCGTGAAAAGGACACTGAGATGTAGATGGATCACGTGTACTCAGAATGTCACACTCTGCTCTTAAGAGCTGAGAATTTCTTTGTTACAGAACCTTAAACCTTTTGAGATAAAGATCTGTTATGTAACTCATCCCATTTTCTATATAAAAAAAAAATCCTACAGATTATCTTTATAGGAAAATATTTTTATCTGTAGTTAAATATGTAACTGTATAGTGAAAATAAAAGAGATATTGCTAAATCCAATTTTAAAATTAATGTCATATTTAAAAAGCAGGAAACACATCTTATAATAAGATTGGATGCTATTAAATTCCATAATCAGATTTTTTTCTCTTAGGAGTTCACTTTAAATTCAGCCTCTTTTTGGCCAAGACACCCAGACTATAGTTTGATATCAGTCTACAAGTTATGCTTTTTTAATATCTCCCAAATTCTTCCTCATTCCACACAGCCACCGCTACCGCCGCCATTCAGGGTCCCATCATCCCTCACGCGGGCCATTACTTCAGCTGCTTCTTACATTTTCATTTTCCTATGCTTTGTTTCCTATGGCTCAAGCCAGCCTTCTTTCCACTCCCAGGCAGATCTTTCTAAAGCACTAATATGTTTATGGCCATCCTTTGTTCAATATTTCAGTAGTTTCTATAATGATTTACCTGACACTTCATAATATGTTCTTTCGTTTCCTTTCCAGCACTGTTTGGAACATCAGACACTCAGACATTTTCCTTTTTTCCAGCAGCCATCCCGAGCCCTGTGCACTTACCAAAATCTGGCATTTTTTACCCCCCTCACATTCTCTCTTTCTGCCTTTGCACATCCTGTTATCACTGTTTAAAGTGTCTTTCTTCACCTTAATTTCAGTATGATTGTCACCTTTCCTGGACTCACTTCCCTGGTGCCAACAGTGTGGGTTGGCTTACGTTCAGAGGTGTTCTCCTAGTCCCCTGTGTTTTTCATCTCTATTATAACCCTTATCACTATTCAAGCACCTTATTTCTCTGTCTCCCATGAGATGGTGAGTTTTCTAAGGATAGCAAGCATATCTTTTCAGTCCTCTAGTTCAACTTCTGGTAGATTTACATATAGTTGCTAATAATAAAAACAGCCTTGATGTCTATAGTTCTTCCAGTGGAGAGCCTGTGTTGTAAAGCTTAGCACATATTTAATTATTTCAGCAACTCCATAAAGTAGATTGTAATGTTACTCTAGTTCATAGATAATAAAAGGAAAGAATGAGAGTATAATGAGTTTTTCAAAGGTTACCTAACTAGTGTATCTAGTACAGAAGAACTAGAATGAAGAGAAAAGGCTAACCAGTTTCACTAGTTAATATATTTAAAATTCTAAATGTGGGACTCCTGGATGGCTCAGTCAGCTAAGCATCTGCCTTGGGCTCAATGATCCCAGGGTTCTGGGATTGAGTCCTGCATCAGGCTTCTTGCTCAGTGGGGAACCTGCTTCTCCCTCTGTCTGCTGCTCCCCCAGCTTATGCTGGTGCTCTTTCTCAAACATATTCTCTCTCATACAAATAAATAAATAAATAAATAAAATCTTTAAAAAAATAAAGTAAATATAAAATTCCATGTGAATAAAAATACCATACTCGAGCTCAAAATCAAACCAAATTCTGAAATTAGAATATATATGTCTGTATGTATGTGCATAGGTATATATATATATATATATACACACATATATATATACATTATATATATATATTTAAAAATTTTATTTATTTATTTGACAGAGAGAGAGATCACAAGTAGGCAGAGAGGCAGGCGGAGGGCGTGGGAAGCAGGCTCCCCACTGAGCAGAAAGCCCGATGCAGGGCTCTATCCCAGGACCTTGAGATCATGACCTGAGACGAAGGCAGAGGCTTCAACCCAATGAGCCACCCAGGCGTCCCAGTAGAATATATTTTAACTATTTTAGCAAGGAAGGATTAAATATTTAATTGCCAAAAACTTATGCAAATCTGTACAAGCAAGATGAAATCAAACGACAGAAAAAAAAACCTCAAAAATAACCGAGGCAGATAATAATAATATGAAAAATAAGATTGTGTCAAATTTTGTTACTAGCTTTAATTTAATTCAGGCAGTTCTCACTTGGCATGGTAGTACCATGGTAAAAACGGCCATGTAAGCTGAATTTGTATAAAATAATCATAATCAAGGGGAAATATTACAGTTGTTCTATGATCTTTAAAGTATGTTGTCAGGACATTAAAAACTCTTACTATATGTTAAAGGCACAATAAAATCAAATTAATAAAACTAACATTTACATAGTACATTGCGCTTTAAAACAGAAACATTGAGAATCACCATTTTATTTCTTTTTAAAAAATCTGTGAGGAGTAGTTTGGACCTTGCTTTTACCTTCTGCTTCACTATGTTTAGGATATAGAGCAAGCATCTTCTCTATGCCTTGGCAAACTGTCATTCTTTCAAATTTGGGATCAACTTCCAACATTTCATCCTTTTTGCTTCCCATGTTGTGAAATGCTTCTGAGAGTTCCTTTAACATGAAATTTTTTGGACATCTTCATCTTTGTTGTCACAACCATTTTGTTCATATATATTAATAAATATTTCTTTTCACTTGTTTCACTTTATCATTCTAATTTCACTTAGCGTTACTTCTTTCCATTTGTCTCTGCACTTTCATCCTTGTTATCCAGTTCTCTTTTTAATTTTCCATTTTTATAAGAGGTCACATGTATTCATTTCCATGAGACAAGGAGGAGACCCAACTACATGTTTTGCTGCCTGTTTGTGAACTGGAGAACAGATGTGTAGGAGCTAATTGCTGACAGACAGACTTTGGAAGAAGGAATATGAATGGCTAATCAGGATGCCCGCCTGTTGTTTCTGTTATGATTTGTGAACTGAAGAAAAAGTAGTGCAGATTACCCCTAATGCTAGTACTCCTGGTTAATATAGCAGTTAATATAGTAACTGAAATTTATCTGTGTTCTTGGGGGAGGCTGATGTTATTTAATTAAACTGCACTAAATGAAACTACGACATATCACAACCATGCCAAATAAGAACTAGTCTGTATACTATACCACATCTCATCCATTCATACTGTAAATATCACAATAATTGTAAGCAGGCGTTGTTACAATCCTAACTCTACATGTGATGAAACTGCAGCACAGGCTATAAAGTAAATTCACATAAGGTCACATAATTATCAGTAATCAGGATTCAAATCCAAGATCTTTCTTTTGGAGGCTGAGCTCTTAGTCTTAATACACTATTACTCCTGGTATTCTGAATTAATTAATGAAATAACAAATGTATTGAATATAGAAAGTATCCTGCCCTTTGTGATTTTTACAATAATATTAATTAACTAATTTTCTGTAAAGATATTAATTGATTTTAGAATACCATTATCTGATAACGCTAGACCCAAATGAATAAATTCATACCTGCACTTTTTTTCAGAGTAGATAAAATATATCAAATAAAACACTCTAGAGTGTTGTTAATGCAAACTGAGCATTAATTTAGCATCACTCACTATAAATTGATCCTAAATTCTTCTACATGTATATAAACCATATTGTTTTGTTATTTTGTTTTTTTATTTCATGGAGTTTGTTGGAAGCTGTGGTGAGAACAAAGAGAGGAAGGATCCCTTTGAAGTTTTGATAAACCCATGAGGGATCTTCTCAGAAAGGTAGACATACACTCAGCATTTAGCGTATAATTTAAATCTGCACATTGACCCCCTGAAGTCTACTCACAGACTTCCTAGGAGATTAAGGGCTTATTACCTAGATCTTAGTTTCCTAATAGGTCAAATGTTCATTTCCTTCTTCTGGTGTATCACTTAGTGAAACTAGGCTGTTAGGGGTCTCCTGTAGACTGCCATGCCATCATCTCAACACAAGCCTTTACTGTTGACCTTGGTAGAGAAAAGTACGTGGGCTCTCATGCATCAGCTCCAAGGCTTCTTTAGCTTTTCTTCTTTTCTACCAGCTCCTTTACTGGCACAGAGTTAAAACATCTTCGTATTCTTTTTTTCCTGCTCTGTTCATTCCCCATGATGCCCTATGTTTGATTGTCTTCAACCAGATGTGTATTTGGTTGTGTGTTTCCACTCTACCAATAAGGGCCTGTGTTGATTATCATCCATGCATTCAACTAATATTTATTGGGTGCAATAATATGTGAATAATGTGTTCTTTTTTTTTAAGATTTATTTATTTATTTATTTATTTATTTATTTGAGAGAGAGAGAGAGAGAAGAGCGAGAGAGAGCATGAGAGGGGAGAAGGTCAGAGGGAGAAGCAGACTCCCCGTGGAGTCCGATGTGGGACTTGATCCCGGGACTACAGGATCATGACCCAAGCTGAAGGCAGTCGCTTAACCAACTGAGCCACCCAGGCGCCCGAATAATGTGTTCTTGGTGCTGAGAATAAACCAATAAACAATTCATACAAAGGCTCTGTTCTGAAGTGCCTTGCAAACTGATGGGGGGGCTAGAGAGACAAAAAAAAACAAGTAAAAATTAAATAAATACTTAATTGAATATGATAGTATGTTCACAGAAATAAATTTAAAGGTAATATAGAGTAGTTTTTTAGAAGAGCCTATTTACTATCTTTTGGGAGGGGAATTTCTAAAGTCATAATATTGGAGTTGAGACCATCTCTCTGGGCATGCAGGATAGAAATATACTAGGTAAAGAGAACATTAAGTGAAGAAGGCCCTGAGGTAGAACAAGCCTATTTGTGCATTAGGAAGATCTGCACATTTTGGAAAGAATTAAAAATAATAGTGAAAGGAAATTTTAAACCTACAGCCAGATCCTAAGGGATTCTAGAACAGGGATTGAAAAAAGAGGCTGAACACCAAGTTTAGTAAGTAGTTTATGAGATGAAATGAGAGAATTATGCAGGACATTTGAAACAATTGAAAGGAAGTGATTGATTTAGTAATATCTATATAATACATCTTATAAACATTACTCAGACTTCTGGAGGTGTTTAAAGCAATGTTGGGGAAGCAGTAGTAATATCAGTAGAAGGCTATTTTTGCAGTTCAAGGGGCCTACAGGAAGTTGAAGGCAATGATGATGAAAGGGTGGGATGCTCAGAGATTGATTTTGGACAGGCCCCTCTGATTTACATTAGGAGAAGAAAAAGTTTAGCTCAAGTTATTGACAGGGTGTATTGATTTAAAATGTTCATAGACCGCAGTCACTGAAATAATATTCTTCACATTTTCATAATTTATTTTTTTTAGGTAAACTATATATGAAAACATAAAGAAATTTTAACATATATTGTGTTCCTGCAAACTTTGCTGCAATATATCCTTTCTAGGGTTTTTAAAACTATTTTATGATATGCCTTTTTTATTTAATCAGTATTGCTCTCAGGTCTTAAATATTACAGTGTTCTATTTGGATTACTTCCTTCACTTGTAATTTTACAGAACATTTCTTACTTTTGAAAGCAAAATATTTTTCTAAATATCAATTACTTATACAGAATTATATTATCTTATAGTCTCTTTAACTGATCTGTTTAACATAATATTTCATTTTTTTAGCCTTTGTTTTCTCTTACCTAAAAGTCTACATATTTAATTTGTGCATATTCAGATATGGTGATTTTAGAGAAATTTTAAATATCTCAAAATGTTTCCTGTTTTTCATTTTGGTAAGTCATAAACATGCCATTAATAGATTTCCCTCAAAATAGGTCAATGAAAGATGTAAACTTCTTTTCATCTATAAGCAAACTAAATCAGCAGTTCAGGCCAGAAATATTCGCCTAACCATTCAGTTCAGTAAATCTGACTGGAGAATCTATGTGACAGTCTCTATGCCAGGTGCTGTGGGAGGCTCCCTGTGCGGTCACTGTCAGTCTTTAAAATTCAATTGACGTCATTAATGTGGGAGTGACTTGTATTTTATTTTTTAACAGCATGTTGATAGTCTACAGGTAGATCGACCTCCTAGGATTTTTTTTTTCCAATATCATTTGTCACGCTCTCACTAGTGCCTATGAGTTTCAGTGATTTTTCTTGACTCATACCAGTTGCTAAGTAACATGGAAAAGTACAGCTGCAGCTTCACTTCCTTCAAACTGCTGCTCCTAAATATGAATAAAACCATAGACATTCTATTTTTGTGTTCAGAACTCACCGCTTTCAAAGCTTCTGTGTCAGATTCTCTGAAGCATAATGGAGAAGGCAGTAAAATTACAGACCGAATAAGACTTCTGAGAAATATTTGCTGCTGCTTCTTTTTTTTTTCTCCAGATGCAATTAGATTATTTTTCTTCTACCTCTGGGCTTCCATTAAAGTTCTGTAATGGACAAATTGAACTAAGAACCAAGAGGACACTGCTTGACCTTGAGCAATTATAAATTTCTCAAGTTTCTGTTTCTTAATCTGGAACGTATGAAGTGGTTAAATTCAGTGTTCATTTTTACTCTTCCATCTGGATGATTCTATGAAACACTGCAATATATCACTAAACTACTGAACGGCATTCTTTTTAAATAAATTTTACAAATTATTATGTTGGTAGTTCCTCTTTATTTGGCTTACACAGTATAAATTGCTTAAGACATTTTAAAGAGAATTTTAGACACTCGGTAGTTCTTTGCATTCTCTATGGCTAAGTAAAAATATTCACATAAAGATAATATGACATAATAATCCTTTGACAAAGTTCTAGGTCATTTCCTCAATCAAAGTTCACATTGTAGGTGCCTGAGATCAGCATGCTTCTTGGGGAATGAAACAAGAGTGTATGTTCCTTGCATTCTATTTCTCTCAACTCCAGGTTCCTAATTGCTTTAGTAAGATCTCCAGGGTGGCAAGAATTGTATGCTGAGTTTTTCAAATATAATATGTATCTCCCTCCATTGTAACTATGAGTGCTTGTCTGTTTCCCTCCCTAGGCCTTGACCTCCTGCAGAGAGAATGTTTTGTGTATTTCATCTTTACAATTCCAGGACCTAGCACAGTTCTTGTTGTACTGCAGTTATTAAATATTTTCTTTTAAGCAGCAGAAGTAAAAAGTGCTTTAGGAAACCTCACATATCCTTTGACTAGTGGGGATGCAGTTAGCAAATTACTTCTTTTCAGAACAAAATTTCATAGAGCCTGTATCTCCAGATTCTCTGTCCTCAGAAACAATCTAAGAAATAGCATTTTATGTGTTTTTATAGAACATATCTTTGCTCTAACTATAACAGAAAATGTAAATTAAAAAAGTAATCACAATCATTTCAGATTCATTGTTTCTGTTTCTGCCATCTGTGAGGCAGATACATGGCCCTGGAGGTAATGGGGAAAGGAGTTACTTTTTTTTTTTTTTTTTTTTTTGGAAAGGAGTTACTTTTATCTCAAAAGGACTTTTTATATTAATAGTGACACTTATAAAATATATTCTAGGATAAAAAATATATATTAAAAGAATACTTTAAGTTAATTTACAGTTAAATGGAAAGTCTAATAGCACCCTCTTCCCAAGTATATATGTATATAATGTATGTTTAAAAAGAGAGAGACAAATCAAGAAGCTGACTTTTAACTATAGAGAACAAACTGATAGTTACTAGAAGGGGGGATGGATGAAATAGGTGTTGTGGATTAAAGAATACACTTAGCATGATGAGCACTGAGCAATGTATAGAATTGTTGAATCATCATTTTGTACACCTGAAACTAATATAGCACTGTATGCTAACTATACTGGAATTAAAATGCGGAATTTAAAAAATCCTCTGTAGGACAAAAGAAAATAAGTAGCATCATATAGAATTCTAATAATTTGGGTTTTTTAAATGATATCAGCAAAAAACTCAGCCTTACTTTTGCCCTAAATTTATTACATATAATTTTTGAGTAGAGTAGGATAAAAGAAATATTTTATAATAAAAAAATAGGTAAGGAAAATTACCTCTTTCTCATTGTATTAGTTAGGCTCAGCTTACAAAAATATAAATCAGAATATGAATACCTAAATAAATTCTTTCTTATATTCTTGCTTGCTTATGCAAATGTATTGTTATATTGAACAGTAAAGTGTAGGTTTTGACCACTTTTACGGTAATTGTTCTCTATATTCAGTGACAATTTAATTAAATGGAGATGCTCCTAAACTATATTGGTTTTCAGTGTTAATTATTGTCTTCTATAAGTGATTGGTAATTTTAAAATGCAATAATTTATCTAAAGTATTTTTTATATGTAGAAGCACTTTTTTTTATATGATTTAAGTGTATCCACTAATTATTTTCCTAAATATAAACATAATACAATAGAAGAATTTGTGTGAAATATAAAATAGAGTTGACTCCAACCCTGATCTTATGGTCTGAGTTTGGAGGAATTTGTTACACTGTTGAAGCCAAAGTATATTAATTGGAAGGAAAGAAAAAAAGGAAGAGAAAAGAAGGAGGGAAGGAAAGAAAGAATGAAAGAAACAGATAAGGGAAAAGAGAAATTGGGGATTTATTTTTTATTTATTGTTTTTTTTGGGGGGGAGGGACAGAGGGAGAGAAAGAGAGAGAATCGTAAGAAGGCTCCACACCCAGCACAGAGCCCCACACAGGACTCCATTTCCCAACTCTGAGATCATAACCTGATCAGAATGAAGAGTTGGATGCTTAACCGACTAAGCCACTAAGACACCCCTGTTTATGGGTTTTAGTGCCCTAAATCTGTATGAAGCAAACAAAGTGTGTTATGTTGGACATAGCATTTAACTTACATGATATCACTTAAGCTAAGTTCTTGATCAGCTCAGGGAGAAGACATATTTATGATTATGTTACCAGGATTACGTCTCAAATTTTACATTCATCAGCTTTTTATACATTTTATGTTTTGCCAGTGGGACCACCAAGAGCAATTTTATACACTAGCCATAGTTTAATTTTGGACTTTTTCCTGCGTCTTAAGTTAGCTGGCACATAGACTGAGAGAGAACAGCTTAGGATGGTAAAAATGATGTTTGTTCTACATCTGATTCCAATGGATGAGTTTCCCCACACCACCAAACAACTCAGTTCTGATACCAACTGGAGACAGAATCAGATGTCTATGCCAGCTTTTAGATTATTAGCTAAGTTCTACCAGACTGCCCTCCCACCACTCCCCGTTTCAGATATCACTGCAAGGCTGTCATCTGTGCTTCTGACCAACTGGCTGTAAATGGGAGGTTCCAACAACCCCTGCTTTGGGTTCAATCAGTTTGCTAGAGCAGCTAACAGAAGTCAGAGAAACATTTTACTAACTAGATTGCTGGTTTATTATAAAAGGTTATAACTCAGGAGGAAAGAGATATGGAAGGCAAAGTATGGGGAGGGACACAAACTTCCATGCTTGCTCTGGACATGCTGCTCTCCCTGAATCTCATGTATTCAACAAGTTAGAAGCTCTCCAAACCGTATCTTTTTGGGGTTTTAATGGAGGCTTCATGTTATAGATAAGATTGATTAAATCATTGACCATTGGTAATTGTTTCAACCTCCCTCCCCAGATGTCTGGGGTGGACTGAAAGTTCCAACCCTCTAATCACACGGTTGGCTCTTCTGAAAACCATCCTCAAACTTAACTCTTTAACATAACTGAAGACACAATGATTCCTCTCCTAGCTTAGGAAATTCCAAGGATTTTATGTGTTCTGTGCCAGAAAAGGGAGGAAGACCAAATACACAGTTCTTATTATAAAATCACAATATGGTCTTGACTAAGACAAGTCAGTTCTACTTCAAATGGTCCTTCTTTATGAAAATTAATCTAGATATATTCTCATTGGAAGTGCACAGGAGCAAGAGAACAGACAGAAGTAATTGTTTTGTTTCAATGCAGATTATGCTCAGAGACTCAGTCTGTATGTGCCAGCAATTTATTTAACATAGTTTCACTGTGGGAAATTCACAAGCCAGTAGTATACAAAGTAACATCTCTTACTAAGCCAATAAAGAATCAATATACTCCAAAGATAGATTAATTGCACTGTTGTCCCAGGTAAGGGGAGATGCAAGGAATACAGTTCAAATTTAGGTGGGGCATACCTTTATACTAGTTGATTCTCACGAGAGATGGAACCAATGAAGAGCTGAGGTCCAGCTTCCAGTGCAAAATAAAGGTCCCCTCTTGCTAGAGCATGTTGCTAAGGGACAAGGATACCTACCGGGGTTGGCAGGCAAGATAATATTCAGGAGGCCGTTGCATGGTTTTCACCACTGCTGACAATGAGTTGCCTTGCCATGACAGGGGCTAATGCCCCAAGTTCTTTGGAAGGCTATTTAGGCCAGGAAAGTGTAGCATCGTCCAGACTTAACACTTGGATAGTCCTCACAAACTCTGCTTACGTGTGTAGTGTAGATGTTCCCTTGCTATAGTTGTTTCTTCCTGGTTCTTACCCATATAACTCAGTAGTGCCCCTCAGAAATTGAGCTCATGAGTACCTACCAGCAACTTCAGGTATTGAATGACAACATCCTGACACAGAAACTTTGTTCACATATCAAAACAAAACATATCACGTATCAAAACAACTTCAATTATAAAAACAAATTTAGTATTAAAAAGAACTTTTATTTTATTTTATTAAAATTCAAGTGAGTTAACATATAGTGTACTATTGGTTTCAGAAGTAGAAGTTAGTAATTCAGCACTTATATGTAACACCCAGGGCTCATCCCAACAAAGTGCCTTTTTTAAGTACTCATCACCCGTTTCGCCCATCCCTCATGCACCTCCCCTCCAACAACCCTCTGTTCTCTTAACTATAGAGTCTTTTATGGTTTGCTTCAACTTGATTTTTGCCATAGACAGTACATTTGAATCATGTCAAACCACTACACAATAATAAGCCAGGTCTTCTCTATCCTCCTGATTGCATCAAGTTTGCTAATATTCTATTACCCAAAGCAAATCACGTGGTCAATATCAGAGTCATACTGGAAGTAGATTGTAAGTTTATTTAAAAAAAAAAAGTGTATGGCTACAGAAAGACCATTAACTGGCACCATCAGTGTACTATACCACACCTCAAATATGGAAGGAGAGCTGCTTTCATTGAAAATAGGAATCTCAGTAGGATTTGAGTGTTCAACATATTCGTAATTATCGGAAGACACCCAGATGTTTCCTTTTCAGTTCTTTGCCTTCTTTTGTTTCCTAAACAATGCTATACATTTGACATAAGAGTCCTGGAAATTTTAAGAATTTTTTTTTTTTTAATTTTATACCAGCCACCCATAAAATTAAAAACTTCGCTTTTCAGACAACTTGTCTTACACCTCTGAGATAAGAGGAATTCGTTAAAGGTAGAACTAGTGGCTTATTTTTTGTTCTCAATCATTATCTTAATGCAGAAATTTAAAACTCAGAAAATAGAAATCAACTGAGAACTTCAAATCTCTCAATACCAATGAGTCCATCCAAACATCTGCACTAAATAAACCACTTGACCAAAATCTATCATTGCTTCTGGCAATGATAGCCTACAGCCTACAGTCATGTCCTCAGCATGGCCCAGATCCCCTTAAGTTTTCACCTGGAAAAGCTCGTCTGCCAAAACCATTTATTGTTTATTCCAGTCAAAATCTGAGGACAGGCCCCTGATCTCCCTTCTCTGAATGCGTTTACTTTGGAAAGCTGCAATTATAAACTCTTCCCTAGTCCCTTTGAGCTGTGTATGTATTTTCTACAACTCAGGAATATCTTTCTCAGCGACTTAGGAGTCACTGCTTTGAAATTTAAATGTCAAGAAGGACAAGGCCCCTTTCTCCCAGTCTCTGTACAAGAGTGGGAACTTAATTTTTATAAGCACTGGTTAGCAGACACAGGCTGCTGAATCTGAATAAGTCACTTTGGGCTGCTACTAATAAAAGACCATAGATTGGGTGACATATAGACAATAGAAATTTATTTCTCACAGTTCTGAAGGTTGGAAAGGCAATGATCATGGAACTGGCAGATTTACTGCCTTGTGCAGACCGTCTTCCTGGTTTCTAGGTAGTAGTCTAACTGTACTCTCCTGTGGGGGAAAGACAGCAAGAGAACTCTTTGTGGTCCCTTTTATTAGGACACTAATCCCATTCATGAGGGTGCCACCCTCATGACCTATTACCTCCCAGAGGCCCCACCTCTAATACTATCATATTGGGGATTAAGATCTCAACATACAAACTTTGGGGACATAAACATTCTGTCCATTACAACATTCCTGAATATCTTTCAGTACTTTCCCCTTTAGCACACTCCAGTGTTTAAAAGGCCTTTTATCTTTAGTTCTGGTGAGTTGAGCTCAGGGTACACTAAGGCTTCTGCTGCTCTGGTAGAGAATAAAACCTTTTATTAAAACCTAATTTAATAAAAAGTTAAGTCCTACTAACTTAAACTAGTACTGGGCTTTGTTTCACTTTGACAGAACCCAAGGCAAAGATAAAATTAAGGATATGATCTTTCCACTTGAATGTATAGTTAAGATTTGAAAATATTAACTTAGTTCCTTTTGCAATCATCCGATGATTCTCATAGTGTCTGGATTCTTTCTCCTTTGTTTGATTTCTACTTTATTTCCTTAAAATTATTATACATAGTTATTTATATTCTATTTCCAGTAATTCAAGTATCTGTGATCTTTGAAGGTATGGTTATGTTGCTTATTTTCCTACGGATTCTCACTTATGAATATTTTTTGTACATTTTTCTTGTATGTCTATTTCTGATCTCATGTTTTTTGAAAAGCGGTCTGTAAATATTTACTATCTAACTGAGGATGCTTTTCTGTAAGAATGCTTTCAGTGTCTTTTTGAGAAGCACTTGAGTTGATGGCATGCCCATATCTATGTTATATTAAAACATTTGGCTTCCAATTGTTTTTTTTCTTTTTCTTTTTTTTCTTTTATTAAGAAAAGAATATGACTTTCAGTTTTTTTGTTGCAAATACTATATACTCAAACCTGAAATCCATGTGTTGGCTATCCCTTTGCCATGAAGTCTTATGGATTACTACTTTTAACTTCCTGCCAGAACCAAGGTTAAAACAGTGTTCTTTGTTGAATATCACTGCCAGATGTGTTTTTTTTGTTGTTGTTGTTTTTTGGTTTTTGGTTTTTGGGGTTTTTTTGTAGTTCACCTTTTTCACCTTAGCTTTTGAGATCTCAGTTGATGGTTTTCCTCTGGGAAAGATTAGAAATTCCCTAATTTCTAATTAGGTGTCAGGCTCATCTACTAAGGTTCATAGACTGTATTGATGTGCTATAATACTTCTGACAGGCAGAATCTTTAAGCCTTTTTTCCTTAACTAATCGGATTTCCTAGTGTGAAGTGATGTAATCCTGGAAGGCATAAGCCATACTCCCAGAATTCTGGGAGTGAAAGCGAAAAGGCTTCTCAATCAGATAAATTAATGGTACAGTAAAAATGTTCCCAACCTCTAAGTGATTCATAGAATTTTTTATTTTGATCTTATATTATTTCTTCTTTAAGAAAGAAATAATTCTTTCTTTCTTGCATCTACTCTCTAAAGTCATCTTTACTTTAGGGCCCAAGCTGTGGATCAGCCTATACAGGGCGATGGTTTTAAATCTACCACTCAGAGGTTAAATATCATGTTCTTTCATATTTCAAAAGTCTAGTAAGGTAACAGTAAGAATTTCTTGATAGCCAAAGAAGAATAACCCTTCTCCAGGAAAGGCAGTGCATTTATGTACATAATAAAACAATTTATCATGATCTTACCATTTGTAGATATTCATTATTCTACCTTTTCTTTTACCTGTACTCTTCCTATTTTCCATGAGTATGGAATCATTCTTATTTACCTTCTCTGAGAGTTAATCATTCTGCCTGGATTATGTTGGGACAGTTCCCATGAAGGTCATTGTATTGGTCCTGACTCGTGTCTCTATGCTTTATGACATTCTTAGGCTCACCTTCAAGATAATATGAAGTACCAGAAACCGTTATTTTCTGAGTTTAAATATAAAACAAAACAAAACAATGATACTGAGGAATTAATATATATACCAGTTAACTAGTGAGCTCATGTTTCTTGTTAAATATTACTTATATATACATATGGTATCACATTTTATTTAATGCCATATTTATTAGAAATTGAAAATGGCATAATAACAATAATAAAACACAACATAAACATGGAAAAATATCTAGAAAATTGAAAATAGAAGACAGTTAGGGGCTCCTGGAATGTCTGCCTTCAGCTCAAGTCATGATCTCAGGGCCTGGGATTGAGCTCCCTGTCCAGTTCCCTGCTCAGCGGAAAGTCTGCTTCTCCCTCTGCCCCTCTCCCTGCTCAGGCTCTCTTTCTCATGCTCTGCACTCTCTGTCACTCAAATAAATTAAAAAAAATTAAAAAATAAAAAAGAAAGATAGTCCATGAACATAACTGAACATTTATTCTCTTTCTCTTGCTTGCATTGAAAAGTATTTTAAGTTACAGAAATAAAAAGTAATCTCATGTGTCAAGGTGAGATAAAAATAGTTTATAGCAATAAAAACCAAGTGAAAAAAATGATAATTATTTTCAAGGCCTTAAACTGTTTAGATTTAAGTAAAGGTAAAGAAATTGTTTCTAATTTTTCTGCAAGGGGGAAAGAAGCAGACAGGGCAGGGAATGTCCCTGAAGAGGTCCATTTATAGCCTTGGGACAAAGGCATGGTAGGCTCTATGTTGCTGAAGAAGCTTAGTATTGGGTATCATTACATTCTTAATAATTTTAGCAAAGCTTTTGAATATAATAAAATAGACTCAATCCCAGCACTGCTACTAACTAGTCACATGACTTTGAACAATTTGCTTAACTTTGCTAAGTTTTAATTTTATCTGAAAACAAGGCTGATTATACTTACATCTTAGGACATATATGAAGATCAGATGTTATTAGTTATGTATCTTTTGTATTTTCATTATTGGTTTTGGCACATAATGAGAACCTAATAAATTCAAGTTTTACTGATAATATCTGGGCACATTAAATCAATTGTATTTTAAATATATCATTAAAATGAAAACAAAATAATGAAAGATGTTCATTTATTCAAAAAATATGTTTATATTGCATGCAGAAGAAAGAGGAAAGACTGAGATAGCAAAACTCCTTATATAACTATACATCTTATTTTCCTTTTCTTACCACTTCCATTGGAAAGTTTTAAATAAAAACATACAAACTTTCCTTTTGATAAATTTCTCAGACACAAAGGTAGAATTGGAGAAACCACATGATGATGTTAGCATCTGTTTTAGTCAGCTCAAGATGCCATTACAAAATACAGTCATTCCCTGGTTAGCTTTCTATAAAAGACCAACCCTAAAGGTCCTCATTGGCAACCCTGTGGCAACCCTGTCAGGACCCCTCTCACTCTTGAGAGCTTTTTTCTGTATTTTCACTTAATAAACTTCTATCCCTTTAGCCACACACACACACACACACACACACACACACACACACACATGCACATACACATGCACACACACAAAATACAGTAGAGTGGATGGCTTAAACTGCAGACATTTACTTACAGTTCTGGAGGCTGGAAGTTTGAGATCAGGGTGCCAGACTTCTTCCTGGACAACGCATGGCTGTACTTTCTCATTGTATCCTCACTGGCACAGAACGAAAGAGAGCAAGAAGAAGAGAGAGAGAGAGCGCGCAAATAAGTAGCTCCTTGATGTCTCTATTTATAAAGGGTATTAATCTCCTGCCCTTATGATCTAATTATTTCCTAAGGGCTCCATATCCAAATACCATACATTGGGCTTTGGGGCTCCAGCATATGAATTTGGTGGGGGCACAGACATGCAGCCCATAACCGCATCCAAGTGTCTGATGATGATGTCAATTTTTATAACTGATCAAGGAAAGTCTCAAGATGGAGAGAGTTTAGTTTCTGTGGGTTAATATATTTTTTTTAAGTCCAGACTTTGACATAATAATATATCATTCTTTAAGGGACTGTTAATGGCATTTTCATGACTACTGTTTTCTCAAGAGCTTTGCAGAAAAAAATAGAAACCTATAATTAAACCATTTTACTAAATGTGAAATTTAAATTTCGTGTTTCATTTTACCCTTAAAAATGTAAGTCTTTGCCAATACAAACTCTAGATTTTTGTTCAATAATACATTCACTATATATCCTTGTATTTTGAAAGCTAACTTGAAAACAGAAATAAGGAAATACCAAAATATCTAAAATTTTCTGTTTCTTACTTAAACAACGGCATTTTTCTTCTAGGTAGAACAGGAAGTTTTGTCTTATTTATTTAGAATCCAAAATGATTTTTTAGATCTTTGTATATACACAAGTGTGATACTGTGTGAAATCACTTTATATCATCAGTAGTAGCTCATTAGAAAATATTGTCTGATTAATTAATCTGAAAAATAATATGAATTCTAAATTAGATTTTCTTCTGATTTATTTATTTATTTTTTTAAAGATTTTATTTGTTTATTTGACAGAGAGTGACACAAGTAGGTAGAGAGGCAGGCAGAGAGAGAGGGGGAGAAGCAAACTCCCTACTGAACAGAGAGCCTGATGCGGGGCTCAATCCTAGGACCCTGAGATCATGACCTGAGCCAAAGGCAGAGACTTTAACCCACTGAGCCACCCAGGCATCTCCTGAATTTATTTTAGTAACTATATCTAAATATGGCATCAACGTCAATGTTTTTCCCAATCCAGAGTTTTTATAACTATAATTTAACATTGGCTTTTTTTTATTAAGACAATATACTGAAAATTATTTTCCTGTATTTCTTTGGATGTATTCGACATCTTATTAACTTAATTTTATTTAATTATTTTTAATAATCTTAAATCTAACTCTTTTTTATGTAAGATTACATGGTCAATATATACTTTTGGGGGTTAAAAGTCCTTTTTTAGCCTAAATACATACATTAAATTGACTGACTCCTTAGGTAGCAAGTTATATCCTTCATTAAACATTCTATGAAATGCTTATACTAATTTTCAAAGTTAATAATAAATAAGTGCACGTGGGCAATACTTTTCAATGTCATTTATGTTGTAGTTTTAGGTTCCTATTCTGAAATTAATGTTTTTCTTTTTTTAGAGAGAAATTTAAAATGGCATTTGCACAATCCAGAAACACTACTTAGAAATTTAATTAGATATTCTTTATTTATTTTTTGCACACTTTTATATATGGAAAAAATAGACAAATTTCTTGAATGAATAATATCATTTCAAGTATATAATCTTTATAACATTTTTAAAACTCATTTCTTATTGTCTTTCTCCCTGTTCTCCTCTTCCTCCTCCTCCTTCCTTTTCGTGCACCTTCACTCATTCCTCTCTCTGTTTATAACCAAATACTCACACACACACACACACACACACACACACACACACACACACACAGGCATCCCTAGATATTTTCCAGACATTTTATATCATAACCCAACAGAGGGAATATTGTTTTTTGGCATCAGATATGTGCTATAGTCTGTAAACCAGTAAATTCTATGACCTAGGAAAAATCAGTGTCTCATACCTAAAGTATATTTTATAAATGTAAAGTTATATGCACCATTTTATGACACTTAAATTACATGAGATAATATTTACTAATCTACCCAGCAATTAGAACATTTTAGCAATAAAACTTAAAATAATTGTTGATCCTGGGAAAATAAGGGTGTTAATTATACTGTTGTGTTACCTTGGACATTTTGGAACATGTCCTAAATAAAAATAAAAGTAAAAACTTCTAACCCAACAACTGTACATATCAGCAATTATATCCTCACGTTCTCTCTCACTTCTTATATTTGATGTCTCAAAAAAGTAGACATCACCTATAGTGGACAAGTACAAGTCATGAGAGATAGGGTTTATTCCTAAGTAGATATATGATTTTGAAGCTACTTACCCTTTCAAAATCTTTGTACTCTTTTTGAGGATAAGGAAATGAGATAAAATAACTTCCCATAATTCTTCAGGTTAGGAAAATTATATTTATAACTTGTACAAAATTGTTGACATTAAAATTATAATTTTCCTAACTTAACTGGTATATATAATAAACATTTCCAAAAAAAATTAGTATGGCAAAACTCCAACTGTAGATTTTCACCCGAAATCAGTTGCTTGTGCTGTATTCCATAATTCAGTAACTGGCTCTCTAAAATGCATCTGTTTGTTCAGAAAAAACCCACAAGGTCTTCATTAAATTCCGCCTTTCTTTCATGCCCCACATTTCATTTTTCGGCAAATGTATTTGGCCCAAACCATGAAATAATTACCTAAACCCACCAAATCTCATTATAATCACTATTCCCACCTTCACCAATTTCTTGCTAGGTTGTGATGATAGTTTTGATTAGTTTCTCTATCCAAATTCAATCTAATTTTTCTGAAATAAATAAATACTGTTGTACTTGAAACGTTAGATGTATCATGTAAAGTCTCTAAAATCCTTCAACGACTGCTTACCACACTTAGAATAAAATAATTTTTAAAATAAAATCTATGTAATATGGTCTACAAATAAGTCTTCAGTTTGATCTCTGCAGTTTCATCTCTGCAGTCAAATACATCCCTGTTTTAAAATCTTTGCACCTCCTCTTCGCCCTGCCAAGCATGTTGTCATAAGGCTTGTCCTCTGGCTACATTTGCCTCTTTTCGTTAGGCTGTTTTTCTCAGTGAGGAT
This sequence comes from Nasua narica, assembly GCA_028533885.1. Classification (NCBI taxonomy): domain Eukaryota; kingdom Metazoa; phylum Chordata; class Mammalia; order Carnivora; family Procyonidae; genus Nasua; species Nasua narica. Next base: position 18,296,201 of record CM052810.1, read on the forward strand.
TTCCAGCTTCTGGAATTAACTGAAGGGCCTCGCAGGAGATGAAAATGAAACACTGATGAGGTATAACTTTTTGTTTCTCATTGGGATAAGTTACTGTAATTTCTTAGGCTTTTCATAAGCAGTATTGATTATGTGGTATTTTGTCCTAAATGCACAATCTCTAAACTAGGCTACTGCATGCCTCTATTTTTAACTGCAGACCTAATAACATTTTTTAAATCTCTTCTGTATTGATAAGGAAGTATCTTTTTTTGACATGATTTTTTTTTTTATTTTCACAACAAGAATTAAAGAGATTTACGAAGTGTAGGGGCACCGGGGTGACTCGGTAGGTTAAGGTCCGACTCTTGTTTTTTGCTCAGGTCATGATCTTAGGGTCCTGGGATCAAGCCCTGCTTTGAGCTCCGCACTCCACAGGGAGTCTGCTGGAGATTCTCTCTCCCTCTCCCTCTTCCCCTCCCCCCACTCTCTCTCTAAAATATATAAATAAATAAATTTTTTAAAAAAATTTATGAAGTATGAAACAATGCTGCTCTTCTTATTCAAGTTTATTATTACTCAAAAAATCTATTACCTACATAATGAATTAATTGTTGTTATTTTAGTATTTAAATTATGTAACAAATTAAAATGATTAATATAAAGAGCTGATTAATATTAAATCATTTATTTTAAATAAATACGTATTTCTTCTTAAATATAAAATACGTATTCCCACACATGAGACATATAGTAAAATCTCGAGTGTTCTTAGTGATGTTTTATTGGTTAAAGCTTTTATGAAACCAGTTTGTCTTCCATAGTTAAAAGTCTTAGAATGATGTCTTAAAAGTACTGGGTTAAGTCTCTCTTATGGTAGATTTGTACACTGAGTATAAGTATATTTATAAATAAAACAAAATCAAGGCACATTCAGAAAAAAATAAAATTGAGATGACTTATTAGATGGCACACTTTTAAAATATTATTTTAGTCAAAAAACTATTCAGGCTATAATTTAAATGTAAAATAAGTGAAGAGAGGATGAAACATTGAAAAATTAAAGAGTAGACTCTGTTCTTCTGTTTTTTGTGTATTTCTTTATAGTAGTGTTGCACAGACTTAACAACGAAAGGTTCATCTCCAGGTAATGGTATTTGGTATTCATCCATATTTGTTACTTCTTTTCATATTGATTTTGCTATTTGCATTTTTATGAAAATTTAGGATTATCTGTTCATTTCCATACAAACACACATCCATACACACACACACACAAACCAGTTTCAATTTCCTTGAATTTACACATTAATTCCAATTCCTACACTAATCCCTAAAAACAAAGCAAAAATCATGTAAAAAGTAACATTTTTAAAGTAATAACATTTTTAATTCCTATGGCAATTTTATGTTGCTGACATTGATTCTCTATTATAATAGACAATACTCTTAATGTTCCTGCTAAATGTCCTCCTTTAACCACTACATTTTCAATAATTATATCATCATTTCTATACCATCAGCTGTTAAAACTTATCTTTTGAAAACTTCATTCTCAGTGTGCTTGGCGTTCATGAAATAGTTAGATTTTAAAACTTCTCAACCTGGGCTTTAATCAAGCATTTTCCAGTCTTCAGGCTTTATCCTAATTCCCATTTTTTGTGAACTGAAATGTTAATTTCTTTTAGGAAAAAAACCTCTTGATTACTGTATACTCTGATTTCTATGTGCAGAAGGTTCTTATATGCTTTATATTCTGAAGAAAAATAAAGGAATAGAATATTTGACTGTATTATTGCTATACATATTTTTACAATGTTTACATAATAACAATCGCTTTTATTTTTTGTTTCTATTTTTATAGTTTTCTAAACAGAATATTGGGTTTTTTTTCAGAAAAATAATAGTAAATTCTAATTTCTAGTTATCTAAAATTTGGCATTTTAAATGTATTTTTCAGTGTAATATAACTATTATATTGACATTGCATGAATGCATTATCAAAAGATTAGATACATTGTAGAAATTATGAAAATATGAAGAATTAAGGTTTCATTTTTCCAAACATTTTATTAATGACCTGAATTGCAAGGAATTGTTTATTCATAAATGATTTAATGCCATCTCAAAAACAATTGTAATTTAATGAGCTTGATCTCACTGTCAGTTCACTGCTTACTAAGGCAATAAAAACTGACATTTTTAAGTAATATTTAGTAATATACCTGGCCTGGAAGAACAGTTTTACCACATGCTGGCAAGAAATGTATGCCCTCACCAATGAAAGAATGTTACTTTTAATGTACCAAATTGATATGGCAAGAAATCCGATTAATTATTGTCAAATTCTTATTGGGAGGCGCATTTAATGTGATAATATATGATGCATCATTTTAGAATTTTATTTTATTATTTTCTTTTAGAAAGAGAGAGAGAGTGTGTGTGCATGAAGGGGAAGGGACAGAGGGAGAGGATCTTAAGCAGACTCTGAGCTGAGTTTGGGGGCTCAATTTCAGGATCCTGAGATGAGGACCTGAGCCAAAATCAAGAGTTGGCTGCTTAAACAATTGAACCTCCCAGGAACCCCTAGAATTTTAAAATATAGAATAAGCATTATATAATTTTAATATATTATGAAATCAATGCATTTCTAGGAAAATATTTTAAAAGCTGCCTTTTATGGAAATGAGAACATGCAGAAAAATCTGTTATCAGTATTTGAATTATTTTAAGGCAATTCTCAGATAAGAGTAAGGATAGGCTAAAATAATACCAGCAAGAACCAAGTCAGGAAGATAGTCGATTTAAAAAAATTAATGAACCATCACATTTTAAGTTTATAGACAGTGTATTCACTTGGTCCTAATCTTAGAACAATACACAAAGCTGTACATTGAAAAGTTTTTATCTCATCTCTTTTCCTCTCTTAATTATTTTCTCTCCATTGTAGTCCTCCGCCTGTGTAACCAGTTTATTTCTTTTTTTGTTATTCCAGTAATTTATTACAAAATATAATTATGGGGCACCTAGATGGCTCAGTCATTCAAGTGTCTGCCTCCAGCCCAGGTCATGATCCCGGGGTCCTGGGTTTGAGCCCCGGATCCCTGAGCAGACAACATGCTTCTCCCTCTCCCTCAGCCTGCGGTTCCCCTGCTTGTGCTCTCTCTCTCTCCCTCTTTCTCTTTGTCAAATAAATAAATAAAAACTTTAAAAAATATGATTATTTGTTCATATGCATCCCTTACATAAAGCATACTATAGAATTTACATTGCAGGTTGTTATTTTTCTCTTGAAAGTATCAGTACGTAGGCAATTTATTCATTAATATTTTTTTTCTTTTGGTATTCCTCATAGATGCATAATAGTCATTTTTGTTCGCATATTGTATTGTTGTGAACCTGTCCTGTGTAAATAGGCATTTGTTTTCAGTTTTTGCTGTTACTAACAATATTATGATAAACAACTTTGTATATATATAATTTTCTATATCTGCATAAATGCCTAAAGGGAAATTACCCAAAGTGTTTGTGGGAGGACCAAGCGTAAATCATATCATGATGATAGATACAGCCAGATTATCCTCCATAAGAGTTTTAGTTGATTTCCACACTCACCTGTAATGCAGTACAAAGCAGATCTTCCTGTAGCTGCATCAAATGAATATTGACAAACTCTTGGATTTTTGTCAGTTTCAGGGCTGGAAAACAGTATCTTGTTTTTTTCGTTAAAGATTTTGTTTATTTATTTGACAGAGAGAGAGAGATCACAGGTAGGCAGAGAGGCAGACAGAGAGAGAGGGGGAGAGCCCAATGTGGGGCTTGATCCCAGGACCCTGAGATCATGGCCTGAGCCGAAGGCAGAGGCTTTAACCCACTGAGCCACCCAGGCGCCCCTGAAAAATAGTATCTTAATGTACTTTAAAACTGCATAGTTCTTATGAATGTGATTAGAAATAATTTGAAGCCATAACTTTTTCTGTATAAATATATGTCTTGGAAACCATTTTTGTGTTGCCCATTGATTGGTATTTTTTCTTCTCAAATTATAGTGATTCTTTACATAATAGAGTAATTCATCACTTATCCTATAATATTTCCTAGTGGGTCATTTGTATTTGGACTTTGTTTATGTATTTTTAAGCATACAGATATTTTTTAAATACATATATCATTATAATTTCAATATTGATTTGGAATTTTCTTGATAAATAGAAAATCCTCATTTTAATATTAAAAGTCAAAAATCAGTTCAAAATTAAAGATGGAATGTCCTTCATTTAAAGATTAAAAGTCAAGGACAACTAAATGGCTCAGGTTGGTGGAGTGTCCAACTCTTGGTTTTGGCTCAGGTTGTGGTCTTGGAGTCGTGGTCTGTAGGTGGTGGGATCAGCCTACTTGGACTCTCTGCTAAGTGGGGAGGCTGCTTGGAATTCTTTCCCTCTGCCCTTCCTCCTCCTCACTCTCTCTCTCATATACATAAATAAATACTTGAAAAAAATTGAAAATAAAACTTAAGGAGTAAAGATAATTTACTCTTTTCATTTCTTTTACAGCTTAGTTTTGTTACATTTAAAACCCTGACTCACTCATAATTTGTCCTGCTACACAGTGTGAGAGATGGATGCATATCATCTTTCTTTTTTCAAATAACTAATTAGTTATCAAACACAATTGATTAAAACATTCATTTTTTTCATTATTAACTTGAAATGCCACTTTTATTATATATTAATTCTCTGTGATTTGAATACATTTTTGGCTACTCCCTTTGAACCATTGGTCTTTCTAAATATTCACAGAATAGTACCATTATTATTTGTAATATTTCAAGTAACTTGTAGAGTTAGTCTTCATTTATTGCTTTTCCTTTTCAGAGTTTTCTTGGCTAGTTTTATTCATATAAAAAATATGGTACACATTAAATTACAAAAAAATCTAGCGAAAATTGACAACTTTATGATTGCTTTATGGATATTCTTATTCAGTACCATGAAATTAATTTCTATTTAAAAATATACATTTGTTGGGGCACCTGGGTGGCTCAGTGGGTTGAAGCCTCTGCCTTTGGTTTAGGTCATGATCTTGGGGTTCTGGGATCGAGCCCTGCATCAGGCTCTCTGCTCAGCAGGGAGCCTGCTTCCCCCTCTCTCTCTGCCTGCCACTCTGCCTACTTGTGATCTCTCTGTCAAATAAATAAGATATATATGTGTATATATATATACACACACACACATTTGTTTTCCTTCATGTATGTTTTACATTTTTTCTAATGTAGGTTTCGTACTTTATTTTTTGTTTATTTTTATTTATCTTATACTGCTATATGTGTGTATTTGTGTGTGTGCACAAACTGTAATATCGGTTCTTCTCTCCTATTATGAATTTTAAGTAGTTGTTCTTTATACATAAGGTTAATTATTTGTAGACAACAATTTCATATGCTGGTTGTAATTTTCTTTATAGTACTTTTCAATTAGCTGGCCTGGGTTAATTGAATTCATGTTCATATTCTCTATACAAGGAGTAGTTTTTAATTTTCTTTTCAAATATTCATCATTTATTATTCATTTCAGTTCAATTAATTAACATATAGTATATTATTAGATTCAGAGATAGAGCTCAGTAATTCATCAGTCTCATATAATACCTAGTGCTCATTATATCATGTGCCCTCCTTGATGTCTATCACCCAGTTACACAATCCTTCATTTCTCTCCCCTCCAGCAACCCTCAGTTTGTTTCCTATGATTAAGACTTTCTTATGGTTTGTCTCCCTCTTTGATTTTGTCTTTTTTTTATTTTTCCCTCCCCTCGCCTATGATCTTGTTTTGTTTCTTCAATTCCACATATGAGTGAGACCATATGATAATTGTGTTTCTCTGATTGACTTATTTTGCTAAGCATAATACCTTCTAGTTCCATCTATGTCATTGCAAATGGCAAGATTTTGTTGGTTTTTTTTTTGATAGCTGAGTAGTATTCCATTGAATATATGGACCACTACTTCTTTATCCATTCATCTCTCAATGGATATCGAGGCTTCTTCCATAGTTTGGCTATTATGGACATTGCTGCTATAAACATTGGGGTGCAGGTGCCTCTTCAGATCACTATATTTGTATCTTTTATACATAGATAGCAATGCAAATTGCAGGGTTGTAGGGTAGCTCTCTTTTTAACATTTTGAGGAACCTCCATACTATTTTCCAGAGTGCCTGCACCAGCTTGAATTCCCACCAACAGTATAAGAGAGTTCCCCTTTCCCTGCATCCTCACCAACATCTGTTGTTTCCTGACTTGTTAATTGTAGCCATTCTGACTGACAGGAGGTGGTATCTCATTGTGGTTTTGATTTGTAATTTTCTGATGCCGAGAGATGTTGAATATTTTTTCATGTGTTTGATGTCTGTTTGTATGGCTTTGGAGAAATGTCTGTTCCTGTCTTCTTCCTATTTCTTGATTGGATTATTTGACTTTGATAAGTTCTTTATAAATTTTGGATACTAGCCCTTTATCTGATATGACATTTGCAAATATCTTCTCCTACTCTCAGTTGTCTTTTCATCTTGTCAACTATTTTGTTGTTCAAAAGCTTTTTATCTTTAATGAAGTACTAATGTTTCATTTTTGCCTTTGTTAACCTTGCTGCAGCCTAGGTCACAGAAGTTGCTGCTTGTGCTCTCCTTCAGGATTTTTTTTTTTTTAAGATTTTATTTATTTGAGAGACAGAGAGGGAGGGCGGGAGGGAGAGAGATAGTGGGTAGGAGCATGCAAGTGGTGGGAGGGAGAGAGAGGGAAGAGAGAGAATCCCAAGCAGACTCGTGCTGAGCGTTGAGCCAGACACAGGGATTGATCTCAAGACCCTGAGATCATGACCTGAGCTAAAATCAAGAGTCAGACATTCAACTGAGTGAGCCACCCAGGCATCCCTTCTCTAGGATTTTGATGGATTCCTGTCTCAAATTTACGTTGTTGATACATTTTGAGGCTATTTTTGTGTATGGATAAGAAAATAGTCAAGTATCATTCTTCTGTATGTGACTGTCCAATTTTCCCAACACCATTTGTTGAAGAGACTGTCTTTTTTCCCATTGGATATTCTTTCCTGCCTTGTCAAAGATCATTTGACCATAGGGTTGAAGATTCATTTCTGGGTTCTCTATACTGTTCTATTGATCTATTTGCCTGTTTTTGTGCCATTACCATATTGTGTTGATTACAGCTGTGTAATAGAGCTTGAAGTCTGGAACTGTGATACTACCAGCTTTGCTTTTCTTTTTCAACACCCCTTAGCTATTTGTGGTCTTTTCTGGTTCCATACACATTGTGGATTGCTTGTTCTAGTTCTGTGAAAAAAGCTGATGGTATTTTGATAGGATTGCTTGAATGTATAGATTGCTCCCGATAGCATATAGCATAGACATTTTAACAATACTAATTCTTCCAATCCGTGAGTACAGAAGGTTTTTCCATTTCTTTATGTCTTCCTCAATTTCTTTCATGAGTGTTCTATAGTTTTCTCAGTACAGATCCTTTTCCTCTTTCGTTAGGTTTATTCCTAGGTATCTTATGGATTTTGGTGCAATTGTAAATGGGATCGACCCTTGATTTCTTTTTTTTCTGTCTCATTGTTTGTGTGTAGAAATGCAACTGATTTCTGTGCATTGATTTTATATCCTGTCACATTGCTGAGTTCCTGTATGAGTTCTACTAATTTTGGGGTGAAGTCTTTTGGGTTTTCCACAGTGTATCATGTCAGCTGTGAAGAGTGAGAGTTTGATTTCTTCTCTGCTGATTCAGTTGTGTTTTATTTCTTTTTGTTGTCTGCTGAGGCTAGGACATCTAGTACTATGTTGGACAAGAGTGGTGATAGATAGAAAATCCTTCATTTTAATATTAAAAGTCAAAAATCAGTTCAAAATTAAAAATGGGAAGTCCTTCACTTAAAGATTAAAAGTCAAGGGGCGACTAAATGGCTCAGTTGGTGGAGTGTCCAACTCTTGGTTTTGGCTCGGGTTGTGGTCCCTGTCACTTTCCTACCCTTAGGAAAAAAGTGCTCAGTTTTTCCCCATTGAGAATGATATTCACTGTGGGCTTTTCATATATGGCTTTTATGATATTGAGGTATGTTACTTCTGTCCCTACACTGTAGAGAATTTTAATCAAGAAAGAATGCTGTACTTAGTCAAATGCTTTTTTTTTTGCATTTCTTCTGTCTCCATTGTGAAGATCATATGATTCTTGTCCTTTCTTTTATTAATGTAGAGTATCACATTGATTGATTTGAGGATGTTGAACCACCCATGCAGCCCAGGAATAAATCCCACTTCATCATAGTGAATAATCCTTTTAATGTACTCTTGGATCCTATTAGCTAGTGTTTTGATGAGTATTTGAGCATCCATGTTCCTTAGGGATATTGGTCTGTAATTCTCCTTTTTGGTGGGGTCTTTGTCCGATTTGGAGATCAAGGTATAATGCTGGCCTCATAGAATGAGTTTGGAAATATTCCTTCTATTTCTATTTTTTTGAGACTGCATCAGAAGAAAAGAAGATTCTTCTTTTAGTGTTTGATAGAATTCCTCTGGGAAGCCATCTGGTCCTGGACTCCTGTTAATTGGAAGATTTTTGATTACTACTTCAGTTTTCTTGCTAGTCATGGGTCTGTTCATGTTTTCTGTTTTTTCCTCTTTCAGTTTTGGTAGTTTATACATGTCTAAGAATGCATCTGTTTCTTCCGTATTGCTTAATTTATTGGCATATAGTTGCTCATAATATGTCCCTATAATTTTACTATTTCTTCAGTGTTGGTTGTGATCTCTCCTTCATTCATGATTGGATTTCTTTGGGTCCTTCTCTTTTCTTTTTGATAAGTCTGGGGTTTTGATAAGCCAAGGGTTTATCAATCTTATTAATCCTTTCAAAGAATCAGCTCCTAGTTTCATTGATTTGTTTTACCATTCTTTTGGTTTCTATTCCATTGATTACTACTCTAATCTTTATTAATTCTCTTCTGCCAGATTTAGACTTTATTTGCTATTCTTTCTCCAGCTCCTTTAGGTGTAAGGTTAGGTAGTGTATTTGAGACCTTTCTTGTTTCTTGAGCAAAGCTTGTATTGCTATATACTTCCCTCTTAGGACTGCCTTTGCTGCATCCTAAAGATTTTGAACAAGTTGTTTTACATTTTCATTTGTATACATTAATTTATTAAATTCTTTTTTAATTTCCTGGTTGACCCATTCATTCTTTAGTGGGATGTTTTTTAACCTCCATGTATTTGAGTTCTTTCTAAATTTCCTCTTGTAGATCAAGTTCAAGTTTCAAACATTGTGGTCTGAAAATATGCAGGAAATGATTCCAATCTTTTGGTATTAACTTATGATCCAGTACATGATCTATTCTGGAGAATATTTCATATGCACTCAAGAAGAATGTGTATTCTGTTGCTTTAGGATGGAATGCTCTGAATATATCTATGAAGTCTGTCTTATACAGTGTGTCATTCAAAGCCTTTGCTTCCTTGATCTTCTGCTTAGATGATCTGTCCATTGCAGTCAGCAGGGTGTTAAAGTTCCCTACTACTATTGTATTATTATTTGATATGTTTCTTTAATTTTGTTATTAATTGGTTTATATAATTGACTGCTCCTATGTTAGGGGTATGAATATTTACAATTGTTAGCTCTTGTTGGATAGACCCTTTCATTATGGTATAGTGTCCTTCCTCATTTCTTAATACAGTCTGGATTAAAATCCAATTTGTCTGATATAAAGATTGTCACCCCAGCTTTCTTTTCTTTTGAGGTCTCAGGACCCTGAGATCATGACCTGAGCCAAAGTCAGATGATTAACCAATGAGCAATTCAGGTGCCCCTCTACAAGTTTTATAAACCTAAAATTGGGCAAAATTACCAATTTTCCGAGGACCACTGGTATATTTTTTGAAATATTAACAACTACGTTATTGTAAGATTTTTCCTATTACAGAAAAAAGAAAAAAATACTGAGATATTGACACAAGTCACATTTGTGTGTCAAATTTTTCTGATACAAAACAAAAATAAATTCATTAGATGACAAAAAGTGGAAAATGAGGCACATTTAAGGATAAATGAGGCATATTTTAAGGATATATATTGGACACTGTACCCTTATAATAGAACATACATTTAATACATTTTCTTGCCCAATATTCAGGAAACATTTAAAATTTGAAGTAATTTTAAGGTGCCAAAGTTCAGTATTTGTGAACACATAATTGCAGAATTATGACAATAGTTTGATTACAAAATACTATACTTTTCAAAATACACAGAAAATGTACAGGGCAAATCCACCAAAACTTTAAAACTCAGAAAATTCCAATGTTATTTAAATTGTTTTTAAAGTAGAGAAAAAGAAGAAAAGGTTCAAATATATTTTATTAGGTCAGTCTGTATGAGAGAGATACTAAAACTTCATAAATGTGGGGTAGAAGGATGCCAGAGGTATCTTACTATGACAATATATTTCTAAAAGCTGAATTAATTAGTAATCAGAATCTATCAGCTTATTAAAGAATACTGTGTCATGAATAAGATTAGTATATTCCAGAAATACAAGATATTATACTAGATAATCTATTAATATAACATATATTTTATTTATTTTTATTATTTTTATTTTTTCTCTAGTTATTAAGCAGAAACAAAACAATTTATGATATAATTTTAGCTGTCCAGTTTTTCCGACATCATTTATTAAAGAGGCTTTAATAAATTGTGCATTCTTGCCTCCTGGGTCATAGACTAATTGACCACCTAAGGATGGTTCTATTTCTGGGATATCTATTCTATTGATTTATGTGTCTGTTTTTGTGCCAGTAACCATACTGTCTCAATTGCCATAACTTTGTAATATGTCTCAAAATCTGAAACTGATACCTCCAGCTTTCTTCTTTCTCAAGATTGTTTTGGTATCTGAGGTCTTGTGTAGCTCTATACATATTTTAGTATTATTCTAGTTTTGTGAAAAATGTTGTTGGTGGGGATTGTATTGAATTATACGAATTGCATTGAATTATAAATTGCTTTGGCTAGTATAGAAATTTTTACAATATTAATTCAATCCATGTGCATGGACTACCTTTCTATTTGTTTTATTTTGTTTCTTTCATCAATCATCAATGTTTTATAGTTTTCAGAGTACAGGTCTTTTACCTCTTTGGTTAAGTTTATGCCTAGTTTTCTGTTTGTTTGTTTGTTTTTGATGCAGCAGTAATGTGAGTTGTTTTCTTAATTTCTTTTTCTGCTGCTTTACTATTATTGTGTAGAAACACTAATGATTTCTGAGTATTCATTTTCTATCCTGCAGATTTCCTGAATTCATTTATTATTTCTAGCAGTTGTTTTATGGAGTCCGTAAAGTTTTCTATGTATAGTATCATGTTAACTGCCAATAAGAACAGTTTAGCTTCTTCTTTATCAATATGGATGATTCATTTGTTTTCCTTGGCTGATTGCTGGAGCTAGAACTTCCAATACTATGTTGAATACAAGTGGCAAGATTGGACATCTTTTTCTTGTACCTGATCTTAGAGGAAATGCTCCCAGTTTTTCACCATTGAGTATGATGTTAACTGTGGGTTTTTTTTTTTTTTTAATATATGGCTTTTATTATGATAAGGGATATTTCCTTTAAACCCACTTTATTGAGAAATTATGTCATGAATGGGTGTCAAGTTTTCTCAAATGCTTTTTCTACATCTATTGAGATGATCATATGATTTTCATATTTCCTATTGTTGCTGTGGTTCCTCACATTGATTGATTTGCAAATGTTGAAACATTCTTGGATCTCTGGAATAAATCTCACTTAAATGTGTGAATGATCCTTTTAATGTTTTGTTGAATGTGGTTTGCTAATATTTTGTTGAGGATTCATGCATCTGTATTTATCAGGGATATTGGCCTGTGGTTTTCTCTTTTTGTGTTGTCTTTGGTTTTGGTATCAGGGTAATGCTTATAGAGTCTATAGGGCTTATAGAGTCTATTTGGAAGCTTTGTTTCCTATTATATTTTTTGGAATAGTGTGTGATGAATAGGTATTAGCTCTTTAAATATTTGGTAGAATTCACCTGTAAATCCATCTAGTCATGGACTTTTATTTTTTCGCAGTTTTTTGGTTACTGATTCAATTTTGGTACTGGTAATTATTCTGTTCAGATTTTTTGTTTCTTCCTGATTTAGTTTAGGAAGATTGTATATTTCTAGGAACTTATCCATTTATTCTAGGATATCCAGTTTGTTGGCAAATAATTTTTTGCTGTATTCTCATAATTTTTTTTTTGTTTTACCGTGGTGTCAGTTAATTCTCTTTTTTTTTCTGATTTTATTTATTTGAGCATTTCTCTCTCTCTCTCTTTTTTTTTCTCATGAGTCTGCCTACAAGTTTATCAGTTGGTTTACTTTTAACATTTTTTTTAAAGATTTTATTTCTTTATTTGACAGAGAGAGATCACAAGTAGGCAGAGAGGCAGGGAGAGAGAGAACGGGAAGCAGGCTCCCCGCTGAGCAGAGAGCCCGATGCTGGGCTAGATCCCAGGACCCTGAGATCATGACCTGAGCTGAAGGCAGAGGCTTAACCCACTGAGCCACCCAGGGGCCCCTACTTTTAACTTTTTTTAATGGCAAAATTAAATGAGACCAACCCTAAACCTAAGTCTCAGTTTATTTTCTAATTTACAAAACTCTGAATCCTAAGTAATTTCTTCTACGCTACAGATGCCTGAAATGTATGTACTCAACATCAACCTCATGGGTTATTACCAAGTCTTTTTTATAACCTTATCACAAATACATCATTTAAGAGTTTGACTTACCCTAACTAAATAAGATGTGTAATTTCAAGCATAATATTTACCCAGTAAGTCAAGTTCCTGTTAAAACCTGGAACTAATATGAATGATGTCTTATTAATCCTCAGTGATCTTAAGTGTTAAGTAGTAAGAGCAATGATAATTAAAATAATTACTGCCAGTGAATGTCATTTCAGATATTAAGTCAATTCCCTATTTTTCACTTCAGGGAGTTTTTACCCACATATTTCTGGCTTATATTTATACATACTACTTCATTCACCGACTTTACAGAGTGAGGCTTTCTTATAATTCTAACCATTGTCAGTAACATCAATTCATATTTTAGTATTATTTCACTTTTTCCTCTTTTATTCAGAAGACATTCTCAACCAAGTATATAAAGATGTGTATTTCTGCTTTGGATGGATTTTTTTTTTTTGATTTAATAATTTTAGGACGTTTTTCAAAACTTGATTTTTGAGGAACACTTTCAGAAGTGTTCCTTATATTAGAAATATGCTCATATAAAATCAGTAAAGTTTGAATTTCAGTCACGTGGTTAAGAAAATATTTAGTCAATAAGTATAGCCAATATCACACTTCTTTCTAGTACAGTGGCATTGGCCTGTTTTGTTTGTTTGCTTGTTTGTATTTAAGCAACTTTAGAGCAATCAAGTTCACAATCTCATAACAGTCACTTACCTATGCAAAAAAATCCTGAAAATTCAGGGTTTTTTTTATTATTATATTGACATCATCCAGTATGTCATTAGGTTTTGATATAGTGTTCCAAGATTCATTGTTTAAGTATGACACCCAGTGCTCCATGCAATACGTGCCCTCCTTGATACCTGTCACTGGGCCAACCTCTCCCCCCAACTCCCCTCCCTGCTAACGCCCAATGTCTTCAGTCTAGTTAAATGCTGTAGTCACAGTTGACTAACATATGTTTCTTAAAAAGTACAATTCTGCTTTACTCTGAATTAAATGCTTTTTATATTTCTTTTTCTTGTAGAAGAAATTAAATATATACTTTTCATAATATTTTAGTTAAAAAAATTAATTCCAGTACAATTTATATACAGTATTATGTTAGGTTCAGATGTACAATATGGTGATTGAACGATCCCATGTATTACTCAGTGTTCATCGTGATTACTGCGTTCTTAATCCCCTTCATTTAGTTCATTCATCCTCTTACCTGCCTCCTCTCTGCTAACCATCAGTTTATTTGCTATATTTAAGACTCTTTTTTATTGTTTGTCTCTTTTTTCTTTCTTTGTTTTGTTCCTTAAATTCCCCATATGAGTGAAATCATATGGTATTGTCATTCTCTGACTGACTTATTTCACTTAGCATTATACCCTCCAGATCTAGTTAAATTATTGCACATGACAAAGTTTCATTTTTTATGGCTGAGTAATATTCCATTATATATATGCATATGCCATCTGTTTTTATGCATTCATCTATCATGGACACTTGGGTTGCTTCCATATTTTGGCTATTTTAAATGATGCTTCAAGAAACCTAAGGGTGTGTATATCTTTTCAAATTAGTATTTTCATATTCCTTGTGTAAATGTCCAGTAGTAGAATTACTGGGATACATGGTAATTCTATTTTTATGTTTTTAAAGAATCTTCATACTGTTTTCCACGGTGGCTGTACCAGTTTCCATTCCTACCAGCAGAATATAAGGATTCCTTTTCCTCCACATGCTTGCCGACATTTGTTTCTTGTATCTTTGCTTTTAGCCATTCTTATAGGTATGAGGTGATATCTCATTGTAGTTTTGATTTACATTTCCCTGTTGATGAGTGATGTTGAGAATTTTTTCATGTGCGTTGGCCATTCATATGTCTTCTTTAAAAAAAATGTCTGTTTATATCGTCTGCCCTTCTTTTAAATTAAATTTTACTCATGTTCACTTATATCAGTTCTTTATATGTTTCAGATACTAACCCTTTATTGGATATGTCATTTGCAAATACCTTATCCCCATCCAGTAGTTTGTCTTTTAGTTTTAGTGATTATTTCCTTTCCTGTGCAAAAGCTTTTTATTTTGCTGTAGTCCCAATAGTTTATTTTTTCCTTTTGCTTCTCTTGCCTCAGAAGACATGCCTAGAAATATGTTGTTATGGCCAGTCTAAGAGAAATTACTGCCTGTGCTCTCTTCTCAGATTTTTATGGTTTCATGTCTTATATTTAGGTCTTTAATCCATTTTGAGTTTCTTTTTTTGTGTATGTGATGTTAGAAAGTGGTCCAGTTTCATTCTTTTGCATGTAGCTTAAACATACACCTTTAGTTTTAATGGTACAAAATCAATCCAGATATAAGAACTAATGGGTACTAAGCAATTTAGAATTTATGTAATTTTCAGTGTAAGAGGTAAAGACTTCATACCAAATAAGATTGAATGGGAGAGAGCAAGTAGATAAATGGTTGCTCTCACTGCAACTTTTATGAATGTTTCAAAACAAAATTTCAATATAAACTATTTCTCATTGCTCTAGTAAGGGCATCATAAATAAGAATCTCAATCCATAAGTACAATTGCTATTTCTGCATTTTATAGGACATAATGTGTGCATGTATAGGTGGATTGAATAGAATTGTGTCTCAAATACTTTCCCTCTCTACATTCTGTTTTTGGGATAAAGTAAATAGATCATTGACTTGTTACATTATTACTCTAAGTAAAGTTAATTGGACTGAGAAAGGGTGGCTTATGAGGAGCTGCAGACTCTTAAGAGGCCAGCATAGTAGGTTTATTCCATAGCAACAGCGGTAACTATTCATCATCAAGATACAACCTCTCAGGTTGTTTCAATGGGATACAATACAGATATAGGGAATTAGCAAGGAATGACACTCTTGCCCCTTACTACCAGCAAAACCATAAGAGGTTAATTCCAGTTTTCTGTCTACTCGAGCTTATGATGGCAAGTGAAAGCATGCAGATATGCTAACTAGTTTCAATTTAAATCCAAGGCTAAACTCAGATGGGCTTTAGTGCTGCTTGACATACTCTAACATATATAGTGTGTATATGTATTATATTACATATTACATATATGTATAAATAATTTATAGTGTATTTATTCTCCCATTCTTCTAAAAATCTATTTCATATCTCTACTCTTTCCAAATCTCCATTCTTTCAAATGTCCTACTCACTCTCAGCTGGAAGGTTTATTTATTTCACTGGTAAAACAAAAACCATAAAAAAGGGGTGCTCGGGTGGCTCAGTGGGTTAAAGCCTCTGCCTTCAGCTCAAGTCATGATCAAGGGTCCTGGGATCGAGCCCCGCATCGGGCTCTCTGCTCAGCAGGGAGCCTGCTTCCCCCTCTCTCTCTGCCTCCCTCTCTGCCTACTTGTGATGTCTCTCTGTCAAATAAATAAATAAAATCTTAAAAAAAATGAAAAAAAAGATTATATCAGGTTTCTTATGGTTTTTGTTTTATCAGTAAAATAAGAAGACCTCCCCAAACTGTTACTGGAACAAATGTGACTCCTCAAACCTTGATTTATTTTTTCTAACCTGTATAAAAAACTGTGAGGACAAAATCCTGGAATGCCATGGCAGCTCCTTAGTAATCAGAGAACTGTATTCCTCTTACTTTTCTGTTCTCCTGTTCTCAATAAATGTCTTATTAAATGTCTTATGCTCTCAAGTTTGACTCTGCATATCAAATGATTGTAAGATTTCTAATCATGACTTCTGAATTCCAGTAGAAATAGAAAGGCTAAAAGGAAAAGTACACATCTCCTACTAAATCAACTCCCCATAAAGGAATTTGCAAGAAGCCTGCGCTCATTCCTTCTACTGATAGTTTATCATCTCTCCATTTCATGGAAGACTGGGCTCAGGGCAATGCTAATAACAGAATGATTCTATGTCTGTGAAAGATGAGACAGTGGGTATTGGATTAGCAGCTAGCAGTTCCCTGTGTGTCAAAATATTCACACTTGATCTTAACCCACAGTCTGAGAAATGATAAAATCTTGATTCAAAATATGAGGTTTCTGAGTAATGAGTAGTCCTTTCAATCTGATCTGGATTTTTTTTTTCCTGAGAAGAAGGAAGATATAAAGTGCAATACAATATATCTGGCATCACACTCAGTATACAAGAGTAGAGAATATAAAAGAAGCTATCTCTTTCTCTCTCTCTCTCTCTCTCTCTCTCTCTCTCTCACACACACACACACACACACACACACACACACCTTCTCAATCAGAAAAGAGAACAGAAAACACACCTGGCAGTGGCTCAGAACAATGATCGAAACCTGTTTATGAGGACTAACTAATATATCTTAACCAGGTAATAGAATAAGGCCTTCACTTTCTGGTTCTCCTCTGTACATGAGTCTCTGCACAATAAATGAAATGTTTCTTCACTATTAAGTACCTTTGTGACTCATTCTGATATGAGTATTGAGGAAGAAGGGATTTCACTGAACACTTCACCCTTCACAGGCTAGTATAGTTTTGGAGGTTTGGGATTGTTCTGAGGACCATATAGCCATATGCAAAGGTGTGTGTGTGTGTGTGTGTGAGAGAGAGAGAGAGAGAGAGAGACAGAGAGAGGGAGAGAGAGAGAGAGAGGAAGAGGAGAGGGGCGATAGTAGATAGGGACAGCCAAGTTTTGAATATTTTTGTAGTTAACACTTTCAAAACCCTATAAGTTTACTTTTATTTTCTGGGCAATTCCTATGTAACTAATTACAACTAAGAACTTGTCTAGATATAATTTTTCAAGCACAAAGATTCTTGAATTTACTTACTGACAATTATGTTCCATTTATCTTCTCAAGCCTCACATTGGCAGTTACCCTGAAACCGTATAAAACTATACTTAAGATGAAAATATTTTAATATAGCCATCATGGGAAAACTCAATCTCAGTAATATGACAGGGATTATCAGGGGAAGAGGCTTTAAAAAGTCTCTAGTATGGAGTTTCTCTCTTGCTAAGATTAATTCTCTGCAGTAACTGCTTTAAGAGCTCCAGTTTGGGCTACAGAGCAGTAGCAGATGGCTTATTTCTCTGTGTTGGGCTCCAAATTATAAGACTCTCAGTGAACTCTGATTGCAGGGCATAGGCAGAGAACATCCCCACTATCAAAACAGTATTTCCTTTCATTTTTGCTTGCAGCCTTCATAGGTTCTATCATGAATTCAGCTTTTTTCTTGAAGAACTTTACTGCAAACAGCCTAAAGGAGACATCATATGGAAAATTCTAAACATTTTCTATCATTTTTGTTAGTTTCAAAGTCTCAGTAAGAACATGGTCTATTTTTTAAATATACACCAAGTAAAGGTTTGACCAAATATTACGTAGTAGTAGTAAGTAGTAGTAGCAGTTGTAGTAGTAGTTGTTGTAGTAGCAGCAGTATTTCTTAATACACAACTCTGTTTTGGATAGGTACTCGTGTAATACCTCCTCATCACCTTTGTTCAGCCACATTTTGCTTTGTGTTAAACCAGCCTCTCACTTCCAAATTACGTCTATTTTTAGAATTGTGTTTAGCAAACACCAGGAAAGTTCATAAATAAGGTAAAGGCTTATTTTCTTTCAGGTAAAACGTACCTAGAGGAAGATGGTCTGTGTCTACTTCTGGTGTCTTCATACTTACTAGAAATGCGTAGTGAATATCTTCTGTTTTCTGTTTTGGAGACACAGTATTCCTGATGGAGATTCAACCTACTCTTGTTCATTCTAAGGAAGTAGACAGAAGGATGGGTAGGGGAGAAGTCTTTGTACTATTGATCACAACGAATCATGCTTACTCTCACTAGCAAAATCTTTTGCAAGACTGGCTGTGACATTTAGTTTTAAAGTAAAAATATTGTCCAACTCCAGTAATACAAGGATTATTCAATAACTAAGAAGGGGAGATTGATTATTGGAAAGAGTACATGAGCCCATCATCACATCTGCATGTGTACTCACTCTGCTCTATCTAAATGAATATTTAGGCTCCTCATGAAAAGTTTTGCAATATATTAGCAATATATTTGATGTTTCTGTATGCTGGCTGTTTTAAATAATATTGAAATGAGCAGGGGAGTACATACATCTTTCTTTAAATTAGTGTTTTTATTTTCTTCTGATATACTCAGAAGTGGAATTGCTGGATTATATTGTAGTTTGTTGTTTTGTTTGTTTGTTTGTTTTAAATATTTTGAAACCTCCATACTGTTTTCCATAGTGGCTGCAGCATTTAGCATTCCTATCAGTAGCGCACAAGGGTTCCCTTTTCTCCACATCCTTGCCAACACTTGTTATTTCTTCTTTCTGTTATTGTTTTTTTAATTGCTGTTTTTTGCTTAATATATATGGGTCATTCTGACAGGTGTATGGTGATAGCTCATTGTGGTTTTGATTTGCATTTCTTTAGTGATTAGTATTGTTGAGTATCTTTTCATGTACTTATGGGCCATC
Organism: Nasua narica; assembly: GCA_028533885.1. NCBI lineage: Eukaryota > Metazoa > Chordata > Mammalia > Carnivora > Procyonidae > Nasua > Nasua narica. The sequence goes on from CM052810.1 coordinate 18,315,474, forward strand.
TTTATGTCTTCTTTGGGAAAATGTCTATTCACATTGATTGTTGTTGTTTTTTCTAATGAGTTGTGTGAGTTCTTTATGTATTTTGGATATTAACTCCTTCTCTGACATAAGATTTGCAGATACTTTCTCCCATTCAGTAGGTTGTCTTTTCATTTTGTTTATGGCTTCCTTTACTTTGCAGAACCTTTTTAGTTTGATGTATCCTACTTGTTTGCTTTTGCTTTTATTACCTTTCTTTTGGTGTCAGTTTAAAAAAAAATCATAATCTCCAAGACCAGTATCAAGGAGGTGACTGCCTATGTTTTGTTCAAAGAGTTCTTTAGTTTCTGGTTTTACATTCAAATGTTTAATTTAGCTAGTGAGAATAAGCATGATTCATTGTCTGTGATCAATAGTACAAAGACTTTTCTCCCTTACCCATCCTTCTGTCTACTTCCTTAGAATGAGGAAGAGTAGGTTGAATCTCCACCAGGAATATTGTGTCTCCAAAACAGAGAACAGAAGAGACTCCCATCAGGAATATTGTGTCTCCAAAACAGAGAACAGAAGATACTATGCATTTCTTGTAAGTATGAAGACACCAGAAGCAGACACAGACCGTCTTCCTCCAGGTACGTTTTACCTGAAGGAAAATAAGCCTTTACCTTATTTATGAACTTTTCTGGTGTTTGCTAAACACAATTCTTAAAATAGACATAATTTGGAAGTGAGAGGTTGGTTAACACAAAGTAAAATGTGGCTGAACAAAGGTGATGAGGAGGTGTTACACAAGTAATTTGATTTTGAGCTAATTTTTATGCATAATGTAAGATAGTCCAGTTTCATTCTTTTGCATGTGACTGACAAATTTTCCTAAAACCATTTACTGAAGACACTATCCTTTTTCCATTGTATATTCTTGGCTCCTTGGTCGTAATTTTTTTTTCTCCCCATATATGTTTATTTTAATTTTTCAGTGTTACAAGATTGCTTGGTCATAAATTAATGATATATGATGATGATATATGCATGGGTTTATTTCTGGGCTCTCTGTTCGGTTCCATTGTTCTATGTATCTGTTTTTATTTCAATGCTATACTGTTTTGATTGTTATAGCTTTGTAATATTGCTTGAAATGAAGGATTATGATGTATAATTTCTACCTTAAAACATTTTTGTTATACACCATTTTCTACCAGCTAATGCCTCATTTCTTTCTTATGCTGAACTGTTCAATGAGGTTGGCATGAGATACATGTAGCTATTTAAATTTAAGTGTAATAAATTTTTTTTTTACTTACACTGTACACATTCAAGTATTCAATAGCCGTATATTACTACTGACTGTCACATTGGATAGTACTGATGATTACCTCCGTTGTTGTAGAAAATGTATTAGAGAGCTTAATATAATGAAAATAAATAAGCTTTGAGCCCAGAAAAATAACAGAATAGTATATCTCAAACCCTGACAGATGCAGCAAACATTTCATGTAAAGGAAAATATTTAGCTTTAAGTGCATAATTAGAAAAAAACAAAGTTGAACTTTATTGAGTTTATAAAAACAACAAAATATAACCCCAATGTTTATAGTATACAAAATACTTAGTATACAAAAATAAATAAGTAAAATGGAAAACATACAAATAAAGAGGATCAAAAAAGTCAAAAATTGGTTCTTTGTAATTAATGTTATGAAAAAGTAATGAAATTTATCAACCACTAGTCAGGTTTATCCAGGAAACACAAATGGAAAGAATTCATATGGAATTAATGATAGATGTAACAATGATTAGAAAGAAAATGCATATTTACTGTTCATAACACTGTTCAATAAATGTAAGCATAGACAAAATAGTAATATCTAGAAAAATGTAACTTACTAGTACTAAGAACAAATAGACATCCTGAAAAATGACATAATTATTAAAATAATTGAAATAATAGTAAGAAGAAAACACTAGCACCAGAAGATTTTGTAGACTAGTTCTACCAGATTCCCAGTGTATAGATCATTCCAATATTTTGGTAAACTGGACAATAGAGAAGAGTAATATTCTGAAACTCATTGTGTTCATTCAACTTAATACTGTAACAGAAAAGAATGCAGATGAAATACAGACTGATGAACCAAGGTGAAAATTTTTATGTTAGTAATTGGTATTAAATTCAGTAGCATATAAAAACAAGTGATATAACATGAATAAATAGAATTTATTCTGAAAAAATCCAGGTTGACTTAACATTAGAAATATATGAATATATTTGCCACATTTACTAATTAAAGGTTAGCGAATCTTTATTGATGTTAAAAAACATAAATATAAACATATATATATTTAGTAACCATTTATTACAACTATTTTTAGCAAAGTAGAAATTGCGGGTAAGTCACTTAAATTCATAAAAGATATACACAAAAATACTCTATAACACACCCATTATTAAATTTTTAAAAAGTCGTAGTTCATGCATAATGTTACATTAGTTTCAGGTGTACACATATTAATTCAACAATTCTGTGGATTATGCTATGCTCGCCCATAAGTGTAGCTGCCGTCTGCCACTGTACAATGGTATTACAGTACCATTGACTATATTCTCTATGGGGTGCCTTTCATTCCTGTGACATATTCATTGCCCATCCCCCAATCCTCTTACCTCTAGCAATATCAATTTTTTCCACATATTTATGGGTCTATTTCTGCTTCTCGATGTTTGCTCATTTGTTTTTAAGATTCCACATTTAAGTTAGATCCTATGGTATTTGTCATTCTCAGTCTAACTTATTTTATTTAGCATAATATTCTTTAGATGCATCCATGTTGTCACAATGTCAAGCTCTCATTCTTTTTTTTATGGCTGAGTTTTACACACACACACACACACACACATATATACACACACACATACGGATGTATACACAAACACCACATCTTCTATATTCCTCTATTGATGGCCACTTAGGTTGCTTCCATCCTTGGCTATTGTAAATAATGGTTCAGTAAATAACTTAGTATTTTTTTTGATTAGTATTATTTTCAACTTAGTATTTTTTTTTATTTTTTGGATAAATACCCAGTAGTGAAATTCCTGGTTCATATAGTATTTTTATTTCCAACGTTTTGAGGAACTTCCATACTTTTTCCTATAGTGTTTGCACCAGTTTACATTCCCACCAACAGTGCATGTTTTGCTTGAACACACAACCCTGAGATCAAGACCTGATCTGAGATCAAGAGTCAGATGCTCAACACACTGAGCCACCCAAGGGCCCCCGATAGTGCATGTTAATGGAGAAGTTTCTAAGCCATTCTGTTTAAAATATGAAACAAAATATAAATGTCTGTTATTGCCATTTCTGATCAATATTGAAAAGGTAGTATGTTAAAAGTAAAAAGAAAGGGGTGCCTGGGTGGCTCAGTGAGTTAAAGCCTCTGCCTTCAGCTCAGGTCATGGTCTCAGGGTCCTGGGATCAAGCTGCGCATCAGGCTCTCTGCTCGGCAGCCTGCTTCCCCCTCTCCCTCTGCCTGCCTCTCTGCCTACTTGTGATCTCTCTCTCTCTCTGTCAAAAAATAAATAAAATCTTTAAAAAAAAGTAAAAAGAAAATAAATACAAAGGACTTAATAAGAAAAAGAAGAAATGAAACATTTGTTACCTAGAAGCCTATTATACCGTCCATTTGCCTGTTTCCTCTCATTTCCTCCCTGTTCTTGTTCAGCTCTGTTCTATATATCAGCATTCTCCAATTCTCAGGCTTCTGTGAAAATTGGCTCCCTGGTAGGTGCAGCTAATAGAAGCTATCAGCAGAATCTTTGAGGATGGGAGGACCAAGAACCCTGGGTACTTCTTTCTTGCTCTCTCTAAGGTGGTATGTCCAGCAGCAACTCTTTCTCCTCCTCCTCTCCCTCTCCTCCCCCTCCTAGCTGCTCCCCTCCCCCACCCCCTCCTTCTCCTCTAGTTTCAAATTGTAAAAGATGGTTCCTTTATGATCAGTTTCTATAGGGAATCCCCTTATTTCCCAGTCTCATCATGGTTCCAGCAGTTTCTGGAATACCTCAGTTTCTGAGCATAGGTAAATATTACTTCCTTCTATTCTTCATCAACAAAAGTAAATGGCAGAGGTTTTCGATGTCCCTAATGCTGGTTTTCTCACCTCTCCCTGGTTGCTTTTCTAGCTTTTCCATCATTGTGTATCCAATGACTGGTATTAGTGTCATTCTCACTGAAATATTTAGAGTGATTTCTTTTAACCTGACCTGACCCTGAGTAATACAGGTATAATCCAAAAAAGAAGAAAAGGGAGTTTCTAGGATAATGGTTAAGGACTGGAACAGAAAGGAGCTAAGACAATCAATTGATAAAAATTGAAAACTGAAGACTCAATAAATAGTGAGAAAGGATGTTTTGAGGTATCTTTGGTTCATCATTCTCAGTCCCACACAAACTCAAATATGAAGCTACTCCTCAGTGTTAATTTAAAAGATCCTAATAGTGGCTAACATCCATTCTCATCACATGGCCTATCATAAACCTTTTTTTTTTCTTTTAAAGATTTTTAAAAATTAATTTATTTGAGAGAGAGAGAGAGAGGAAGAAAGCACAAGCAGGGGAGGGACAAAGGGAGAGAGAATGCCAAGCTGACTCCCTGTTGAGCATGCAGCTTGCTGCTGGGGCTGGATCGCACAATCTGAGACCATGACCTGACCCAAAACCAGGGGTCAGATGCACAACCTGCTGAGCCACCCAGACACCCTTAGCAGAAATCTTTCTAAATTGATCATTATTCCACATAAATCATCCCAGGGATGCAATGTCCTTGGAAAGCAATCAGGTAAAGGGAATATGATTCAAGAAGAGATTCATAATATTTTATTTGTAAAGGAAAATAAAGTTCAAGAGAGTGGAGGGGAGAGATTCAAGAGGAAAGAAAGAAAATGGAATTGAGGCAAACCTCAAGTAACATGTTTTTTGTCAGGGTTGTCCATAGGAAAAGAACTAATTGTTTATATACAGAAAGATATAAAAGAAGGGATTTATTGTAGGAATTGGCTGACCTTGTTATGGAGGCTGAGAAGTCCCACAATCTGCTGTTTGAAAGCTAGAGAACCAAGAAAGCTGATGATGCAGTTCAGTTTGAGTCCAAAGGCCTGAGAACCAGAGGAACCAATGGTATATAACTCCCAGTCTGAGATCAAAGGCCTAGAAACCAGAAGATTACAAGTGTGAGTCCTGGAGTCTGAAGGCCAGAGAACCAGGAGCTCCAATGTCTTGGGCAGAAGAAGACAGTTCTTCTATGATCACATTTTCTATAGGGAATTCCCTTATTTCCCACTCTCATCATGGTTCCAGGAGTTTCTAGAATACCTCAGGTCATTATTTCAGGGTCTTGTTTCAAGCCCTGTGTTGGGCTCTGCGCTCAGTGGGGAGTCTGCTTGAGAATTCTTTCCCTCTTCCTCTCCCTTTACCCCTCCTCTCACTCATGCTGTAGTCACTCTATCTAAAATAAATAGATAAATCTTTAAAAAATAATATAAACATGAAAATTCTGGTACTGTGATAAATCCAACATAAAGAGTAGAAGAAATTTCCTAGATATCATATGTGAATATGCTCAAATTTTGTATTAGATTATTTAAATGTGATAGGTAATGAACTTCAGTTATAAAACCTCTATTGTACTCAATTTGGGGGGGAAATATGAGTTTATAACCTTATAAGCAAGATCAATTTCTAGCTCACTTTCATTGAAGTAATGAATATCTCATTCCCAAAACACCAATTTTTTTATGATGGCCTTAGTAAATCCACCTTTTGTAACTTACTCATTATCATTTTTAATGCAATAAAATAAGCATAAGAAAAATCAAACAATATTATAATCATACAACTACTAATGAGTCTATATCTCCAAAACTAGAGAAACTTTTATATCCACATGGAAAAAAAATCTTTTAGTGCTTTATATTCCTTTAGCAATGTAATCCAAGCTTATTCTATTTATACTCCACAGTTTACCTTAAGCATTTGAAGATTCATGAATTTGTACATCTGCTTAACCTTAGAACCTGGCTTAAAAATGAAGTAGCTTTTGCAAGGAGAAATTTATAATATTAAAGTATACCTCAGGCTCTCAATATTTCATGCATTAAATTTGGGAAATTTATTATGAAGTACGTGACATTGACTCCAATATTTTTTAAATCTACTTTTCATTAATTTTCCAGCATATACTAAAGAAAGGGAAATTATTAGTTTATATGAATAAGATTTTTAATATTATCTAGTAGTAGAGCACAGTGAGTAAAACACTCTCCTATTAGAAGGAATTGCTTCCCATTAGAGACATTATTAAATTTCATTGGAAGGGAGCAAAGATAAATTAGCAGCTTTGTAACAAACCAGCAGCCACAGAAATCTTGGGAACAGAATTTCTATTTAACCATACCTTGTATGAGTGCTTCACAGACAGGGAAGTCTATGATGAAAGAGAGAACATGACTTTAAATGTATTAGTTTGCAAGGTCAATGGAATAGAGGGTCATGACAGCAATATCCTAAATTAGAAACAATATTAATTTTACAAGCCATTTTCATGATACAATTAAATCACAAGTGTAGCACAGTTACAAATGGAGGGGGAAAACCCCACCAATATAATTATGTTAATAACTAGTTAAAAGAGAAAGTCATTAATATTAAAGGATATCCTCAGAGATATCCTTTGTATTTGTCAGCTTTATCTTTTTATCAAAGCATCTATATCACCAAGCATGTAACTTATAAAGGTCCATGCTTGGTGATACAGACATATTGATAAAAGTATGTACCTTTGTAAGAATGAACTGTCACTTTTGCTATATTGTATGTATTATTACTATGAACATTATGTTATATATCATATTATATTACATTATTATTATGCTGATTTCTTTCCTTTACCTGTATCTACATAGTAAAGAATTTATATGAGAGCTCTTTCAATTTTACCCTCTTCCTACAAATGACTTCACACCACTACATTTTGGGCAGAGGAGTATTAGTCTAAAATGTATTAAAAGTTTTCAGAGATTCTATAACTTCTTGTACCACTGAAAATATTTACTATTATTTGATATTGTTTGAAACTGTCAGCCTTGACGAATCACTATTATATTTTACAATGCCCTCACATGTAAAAATATTTTCTTATTATATCAATATCACTTTCATTTCTCTACCCTCTACTTAATATTTATTAACAATACTGAACATTATAATGCTTCATTCATTTCTATTTTCTTTTCCTTTCTCAGGGTATCTTTCTTCTGATGTTTTTACCCACTTGTAGTTGATTTGTTTACTTTCAAATCCTTAATTTCTTATATAAAAAGTTGGCTGCTTCCTTTTCCCCTTATTAATTTTGTTTGTAATGTAATCACCTTACTCAGTGCTATGAGACAAATGCAATTTCTTTAATATGGCTATCAAACAGACCACCTTCTGTAAAGAACTATAAAGCTGCTTTTATATGTAGGTCTGAGACACAATTTAATTTGGAAAAACAGTGTAAAATAATAGGTTTTTAAATGTGTATATACAAAAGAAAAAGTATAACCATAGTTTTTATTAATTTTGTGTCTAAAAGTAAAATGGGGGTCAATAATGAATTTTTAAATTTTAAAGATAATGATATCTAAAAATGATATATCATTTACTATGATAGATATAATTTATAGTGTGATAGCTCTCATTATTGTAAAGTGCACAGTGGCCTAAGAGTTCAGAAACTGGGACATGTTTCAGATATCTGACTTTGGAAAGTCACTGAATTCCCAAGCCTTCTGCTTTTACAATGGTGTGAACCACAATACAGCTTGGATAACGTCTTGGCACCCTTCCGAGGCAATGAGGCACTGATGCCTGTCAATGCAAGTGCACTTCATATTTGCCTATGGAATCCTTGGTTATTTGGATTTAAATTTGGGTATCTCCCTTATGCTAGAAACTAATAAAGTAATGAACTACCATTCTGAAGATCCAGAAAGCTAATCAATCTCCGTCCTGACAAGTATAAAACTTCTCTGTGTAATCTGTTTCATGCTTCACATTCATTGTTTGCTTTTCAGACAGTTATAAAGCTTTCTTCTAAGAAATATTCTTTTTCAAATTCCTTTTAAACAGGGAATGAATCTTTAGAATCTTTTAGATTCCAAGGGCTTCTCTCATAGAAGGGCAACAGTTTGATATATTGCAGGATTCATTAAATAAGTAAATCACTCATTTTAATAAATTACTTGTACTGGTACTGTTAGAGAAGTAAGGGTTGGTTATACCAATGAAACATATGACCAAGGCTACTACATTATACTTGCTCACATTCTAATGGAAAGAGCCCTCAGATATTTAAGCAAACTTAAAAATCACGGGAGACTATGTAAAAGACAACATGTGAGTTACCTAAAGGGTAATTAGTATATAGCTCTATGAAGATAGAATGATCATTTCAGGAAGAAGATACAGCATGAGCATTGCACATAGAAGTCAGACAAGCATACACCAGAAGCCATATAAATAGCTTTGTATGTCAGGGGCATGGGGATAAGTAAGTGCTATCAGAGAAGATGTAGAAGAGGAATTGTTAATGACACTTTGTATCTTGCTAAAGTTATTGGATTTTATCCCGGGTATTTGAGGTGGGGGATGTGACCCTATCAGAAGTATGTATGAAAAAGATCATTGTATCAACAGCGTGAAGGATAATCTGACAGGGATCTGAAGCCAGAAGAACATTTAATAGATAGGAGAGATGCAAAGAGCAACATAGACAGTGCACATTAGTGAGCCTTCAAAAATGTTTATTGAGTTGAGATAAATTGAGGAAGTTTGTTGAAACTTCCCTTTCTCACGTCTTATTTTTAGAAAATGTCAATAGCAGCTATTCATTGGGTTGCTTCAAAGTTCCTCTGCTGAAGCTCAGTGAGGGTGAGATAGTTGCAGTCTGGGTGAGTGACCCATGTCATCACAGATGCTTCAAAAATGTCATCAAACACTTCTCTACGGATGGTTCCATTGTTCAGAATGGTCTTTATAGGTCCTGAGTCTTATGCTGCAGTCTAATGCACAAAATAGTATCCTCCTTTTTGCAGTGGAATTCAATAGACCACTTAATTATTCCCTTTGCTCCCAGCAAACAACATGTTAGTGACTGCATCCTCTTTGATTGTTATAACCCCTTGCCTTGTCTGTTAACTACTCTTATGGCTCCTGTATATTCCATTTTCTTTTCTAGGTCATCTTCAGAAAGTTTTGCCAATAAAATAAATCATTTAGCAATTCCTTGTCAATAATTTTGAAAGCTATGGTATACCGAAGAGCAAGCTGCCTACTGATGATTGAAAGCTGACTGCAGCATTTTTATTTTTGGAACATTTACACAATTTTATAAATGTGTCATTGTAACACTGTCCTATACATGAAAAATAGCCTTTCTCATTTTACAAATGGGTGAATTAAGATTGACTTATAAGAAGTTAGTAAGAGTGCTTAGTTCAAAAGGAGAAAGAATATTGTACCACCATATGATAATATTTCAATACCTCTAGTATCTATATTGTCTATATTTTATTTGTTCACCTTAGACAATGGAAAATATTTTCTGTGAACACACATACACGTACATGTACATTTTCTCCTTTGAATACATATATATTTTCAAGTTATATAATTTTTTAGACTTGCTAAAAATCCTAGAAACAACAACAAATGCAGTAACAGTGAGTACCTTGCAAACAGATTGTGGTCTCCTAGATAGTTCTTCCCATTAAAATAAATTGGGGTCCTCAAAGAAAAGACTAAATCCCGATATAGTGTGAAAGCTACCAGAAATATGTAAAAAGGACTCGGGGTCCAATTCGAAGAGGCTTCTGTTGTTAGAATAGGCAACTTGAGCAGCCAAACAAGTGGAACTAACAATAAATTATTGAAATTAATAATATGATATCATAAATTTATTAATTGATAATGTTACCTAATGAAGAACTTACTATTCACATTTGATAGATACTGGATAACCAATGTATTCTACAAATTGATAAAGGAAGGAAGAGACTCAAGGTTTCATTCTAACAGTCTTGTACAAACTACAACTAAATAATTGATGAATTTTTTAAAAATTAAGCATCCCAGCTAATAAAGGAAAAGCAGTATGATAGAATTAGAATATCAACATAATGCAACCACTCATTAAATTATTGACATAGAAAATGATTATTTATGACTAACTAAGTTATTCGGAGAGAGGCTAAAGAGGATTGGGCTAACAGCACTTGAACTCATTAATCAATATTAATGCTTGAAAAAAGAAGGAAGGCAGTACACAGTATTTCTGTAACAGAAAATATAAAATACTACCTGTGACTCATTGAAGCCAAAATATAAAATCTTAGTGGGATCGAATCAATCAGTCTATGAGTTTATTTGAAATACAGAAAATAGAGAAAATATGGCATCAAGGATGCAAAATACCAAGTGTGAGTGTTGGAGGAGGTCCTCCAGAAGACATAACTGCCAGTTGACCTGTGAGCCAACCCAAGCAGTCATAGGCTTCCCACTTTCTTCCCTGTCCTTGGCATGTACATTCCTTACATTCTGCCCACCATCCCCGCAGTGGGAGCTGCTTCAAGGACATAGCCTTGAGAAGTACAGTGTCTTTGCTACATTCTGGACAGTATATGTGACTCAACCGAGTTCAGGCCTCTGTGTAAACTTTGAGATTTGGCAAGAAGGTGTGGAGATCTACTTGTCTTGCTGCCACCCAAGATAGGCCTCCTGTGTAAGGTTCCTTGTTTATTAAGCCTGCCACCTACCTATCTGGAGTGGTCCACTCTTCCTTCGGTCTCTTGCTACCCTCCATGTAAAGGGACCGGTTTCAAATTTCACCCAGGAAGCTCCCAAGTTGTAAACTAATAGTGAGACACATACATGACAAATGACTTGGTTTCATCAACAATAACAAACAACTTTTAATTACAAGAAAAAAAAAAGAAAGCAGGGACATTATAGATTAAAATAGCATTCAGAAACATGTCAATCCAGTACAATGTGTGTACTTGTTTGGATATTCATACATACAGAGCAACTTGAAGAAAGGAAAGAATAGGGCAAATGTGAATACCGACTGGATAATTATGTTACTGAGGCATTATTGTTAATATTTTGATGTGATAATGGTATAAAGAATCCTAATCATTTACAAATGTATATTGAATTGTTCATAGATTAATTATATGATTTGGGACACTTGCTTTCAAGTAATCCAAGGAGGTAAAGATAAAACCAGAAGGCTGATGACTTAATTAACTGTTGAAGTTGGATGTTTGGTAGATCAGGGTTCTTTATACTATTCATTGACTTCTACATATGTGTTAAAGGTTCTCTCAAAAAAGGTTTTAAAAATTATCTCCTTTAAGTTATATTTGATCCATAGAGGAACAGTGTTTTACAAAAAATTGAGGTAAAATAATTCCATTTCTTTCTTTACTGGTAAGAGAAACAAGGAATACCAAGAGAGTTTACTGTCCTGAGGAAGGAGGGTGTTATTTATGTATGTATGCATGGATGTATGTATGTATGTATGTATGTCAGGCTGCCAAAATGTAGAGCTCAGTTATATCTGAAGGCTTTCGGTAGCAACAGTTGTGCCGAGGTTACTGAATGAAAGTCACATAGACTGTGATTAAATATATTACTTATCTTGAGTTCCAATTGCTCTGGGTTGTGATGAAGGAGTGTTGAAGTTCACCAGGATTTGGGTAGCACAGGTCCTGAGGGAACAGATCAGCTTACTGGAGACATTAGGCCGTTAAAGTCACAACATCCAAATTTGTCTCAATGGGGAGAAAAATAAGATTAGGTAATTGTACTACAACTGAATATGTTAAGAGCAAATTATTTATGTAGATAGATATAGTAATAGCCATATAATCCCCATACTCTATTAAATACCGTATTTTAGGTACTCACTAAATATTCTCAATATTGGCTATGAGAACAATGACTTGGGAGCAAAATAATAGAGAGTTAATTATCTTCTTGTAATGAGGAAAGCAAGAGCCACGGAAATAAGGGAATACACACAGAAGCCCAGTCTTAAGAAATGAGAAACCTTTAAGGGAAGGAGTGCTTTGTTGCAGGTAGAAAATTGAGGCTGAGTAAATATAATAATATTTATAAAAATAATATCAGTAAATCACCCTCTGATTTATGGCAATAAAGAAACAATTTTGGAGCCTAGGGGTTCATAGTGCATAACACAAATCCACTATGGCATTTGGACAAAGTGCAAATTCACAGGACATTTCTTTGGATATAATTATGATTTCTCATAGTTAGAATGTCTCAGAAGCATGAACACAATTAAGCCTGGAGCTGAAAAGATTCTTTGGACCAAGATAGCTGGAGCTGCTGAGAGAAAACTGAGGAATTGGAAATATATCAGAGGCTGATGTTGCAGCTCTTCTAATGTTGCCTCTAGCCAGTCCTGTTACTTACTACATTTGTAAACATTTATTGTGTAAAGGGTGTTGGTTTCTTTTACTATCTTGAAAGAATCATATCTTCTGTTGCCTTCCAAATCAAAGACTTGTTTATTTTAGTGCTCCACCTGAAGTTTTTAATCATTCATTTTTTTCTTATATTTTTGAGCTTTTATTTTAATTTCTGTTAGTTTAACATACAGTGTATAATAATTAATTGTAACATTTTCTAGAAGCATAGCATGGAGAAATATTAGAAACATAAATATCCATAGCATTATATGATAAAAGAATATCAAAGAATAAACAGAATATTTATTTAACTTATTTGTAGTTGGTTAACAACTTATGTAAGAATCTTTCATTGGAATCTGATTTCTTACAGTGTACCTCATTTTACATAATTACTATTAATACTTAGGAGGAGTATCTGTAAGAAATATACATGGTTTGCAAAATATTTTTTTTATTTAGAAAACAAAACAAAAACTAAATACTTGGTTAATCTGGCTAAAGGAAATTATCTGTGCAATATCTGAAATTAGCAGAAACATGAAATTTATATCACTTTAACAAAGGGAAATGAATTTTAGAAAATTAAATGGAGTCAGAGTCACAAAATTTCATTTTCCCTGCCTTACTCCAATATGAATGATTTCATCTCTACTGCAATAAGGCACCTGTAGAGATTCTATTTTTTAAGATTCACTGAAGATAGGAATTCAGACAAATAATGATCAGATTTTTTAAATCAAATTTATTGTTAATGTAACACAAAATAAACTTTGTAGAAATTTCAGTTTTACGAGGTTGAAAGTGTTTAATTTAAATGTTCCTAATATAGAGTTTTTACTGTATTTTCTCCTTAAGATAAAAGTCTTATTAGCATGTAGGTAACTGGTGTTGCATAGGACATAAGTCTGTGTCTTTTGCAGCAAAGAAGGTTGGGAAACAAAGTTCCTTGCTTGTATGTTGGAGAAGAAGGACTTATACAGTTAATTCCTCAGTAAAGGAAAGTGTATTCAGGATACTGGCAAGTTATGAAGCATGAGTGCTTATAGCACCTACCCAGGGAAATTGACCAATCTCTAAAATTTTAATACGTACTTCAACTTGAAAGCAATCTGAAGATACAGGTGATATGCAATGGCAATTTTATTGAAGACTGGCTTTCCACTACATCAGTAGCAGTTTCTGGAATCCATTGCTTAGTGCAGTGGTGCTAGTCATGCCTCAGACCAGGGCAACATCAGTGGGGTCAGAGCTTTGATGTCTGAGGTGGGATTCTCTGAGAAACAGATTCTGATAGGAAGATATACCAGCCAAAGTTTACTGGGGAGTGCTTTTAGGGACCATAGTTTTTGTTTCTTTCTTTCTGTTTTGTTTTTTGTTAATGCTTGTTTGTTTGCTTGTTTGTTTTTTCTGCAAAACACAGTATTTTTTAATTATTATTATGTGCAGTTAGCCAGCATATAGTGCATCATTACTTTTTGAAGTAGTGTTTAACATTTCATTAGTTGTGTATAACACCCAGTGCTCATCACCACACATGCCCTCCTTAATACCCATCACCCCACCCACCTCCCCTCTGCAATCCTCAGTTTGAGGAACCATAGTTTTAAAAGAGTAAAATATGCAGAATTGCAGAGAAGAAGTTGGATTGCCATAAAATTGAAAGGAACCCCCAGTTTTGTATAAGAACAGGGCGCTCCAGAGCTGAATGAAATAGCAATTCAGAGTTTTTCCAAATTGAGATAAGGGGGCCAGGCTTCTTATGCCATACGTCTTTGGATATGGGTTACTTCTAAAGTGGGGAACAAACTTAAGTGAGACAGCTACCCTTGGCTAAGGGCAATTCCTTGAGATGGACTCATCTTTGAGCCTTTAACATCCAAGAATGCTGATATCTTTGTCCTTAGAGGGGGAGATCTAAACAATGTACAGAGCAGTGTTTGGATGTCCTTCCTGGCTGTGTCATCTTTCTGCCCTCCTAGAGATTGTGAGTTAAGAGGCTTAATCATGTGACTTTTGCTGTAGTAATTAAAATAAATTATGTTATATGTTACATGTTAGCAATAATCCTGACTATTGTTTTTCCTTAGATTATTCTGAATTCTTACATGAGATATTTTTGCGCATAACTGAAAATTAGACTGTATCATCATTTGTGCAAAATCCTTTCAATATTTTCTAAGGGTTATTGATAGGAAAATGAGGAATAACAGGAATTAGTCTTTACATGTATATTTCCCTTTCTCTCTACATCAGAGCTATAAATGAAGACCAGGTGCTACGGAGTCATTGAGAGCTTGTTGTAGGCATGACACACTTGTCAACTCCCTTCATGCTACAACAGGCTGGGGTCATGATCCCCGGGCTCAGGGATCAAGCCCGCACTGGGCTCCCTGCTCAGTGGGGAGCCTGCTTCTCCCACTCTTGCTCGCCTTGCTTGTGCTCTCTCACTCTCACTCTCTCTGTCAAATAAATAAATAAAATCTTTAAAAAAGAAAAGAAAACCACAGTGCAGATGCATTAGTTAAGTCTTCACAAAAAGAAAGAAAAGAAAGATGAGATATTCAAATGGAGAAGCTGGGATGAAATTGGGATCCTTGTTTTTGTTTTGCCATTTTTTTCTTAGGAGACAAATATAAATCGATAAGGTGGAACTAAGCCAGTATCTGCTGATACCATGATATCAGCTATAAATATTCAATGCAATCTTTTCCCTTCATTATTTCCTGTTTTCTTCACGCATGTTGTTTTCTTAGAGTTTTATCATCTCTTCTATTCTGAAAAATAAGCCAATAAAAAGAGTGTCTATAAGGTGCCTCCATCTCTTTAACATTCTTTTGGCATTTTAATTACTTTTAATCTTTTGTATTATTTTATTCCAATATTAAATTTCTCCATTGGGTAAAACTCGGAAAAGTCAAAAAAAAAAAAAAACAACAACAACAACAACAAAGACACAAACATTTATGGAATCTCAGTAAGACACAGAAGTGTTTAAGTTGGTCTCCAAAATAAAAAATAAATAAAGTGAATCAGGTGAATTTTTTTAGCTAGATTTATTCTATTTTGCTCATTATCATCTTTAATCTCCTGGCCTCCAATTCTAATGTGTAACTGTTGTTAAGATAGCAGGAGTCATCTCTTGGCCAGATCAACACAGTGTGTGGGAGCCAGAGGAAAAAAATAAAAAGAAAGTGGTGTCGGAAAAAAACTTGACATGTAGATGAGTGTTCTGGAGATACTTGAGAAGAATTTTAGTAGTCATTGTAGAGGAAACATTGGCAGGAAGCTTGAGGCTCAAGAAGGCCTGTGAAGTATAGACAGCACTCCTCTGATTTTCAAGTGTTGTGGGCTGCTGATGGGACTATTAAGCCTATGAAGGAAATCTATGCAACCCCTGCTGATAATCCATCTGCAGAAAGTTTCATATGCCAGTTTTCTTAATTAGAGTGGACAGAGAGGGGCATCCTGTTGAGATGAAGTCCACAGCACAATAAAGGAAGAAACTGTTTTTACTTATTGGGTTGCTACCAAGAAATGTGCTAATTACGAAGATAGGAGAACATTTTGTATATCTGATAAGTGAAATTCTTAACAAATAAAAAGATTGGAGGTGATCTGTGTTTATGTGTGTGTGTGTGTGTGTGTGTGTGTGTGTGTGTGTGTGCATAATGTAATGACAATAATGATTTATTCATTTTCAAGGTGTTCCACAATTATATGGAATAGGATATTAACATGAGCTGCCACATAATGAATTCCTCTTAAATGACTCCTCCTTACCAGTCTAAAATAACCCACAGGCTGTTCAAGGAATTCAGTCAAATATAGGGTATCAAAAACACAATTCTTTTAGTGTATGTGTTTATAAATAATTCCTGCCTATCCCTTTGTCTTTATTCATGTCATAATAATATAATTGTAGATTTTACCCTACAATGATGAAAATTATTTGCATGTCAATATTTTATAATTATAAAATATTCCAGATAAAGAATCAGCAAATTATAATAAACAAAATTTCTTTTTCTCAACACAGTAGCAATTATTTTTCTCATCCTTATTTTTATAATGGCATTATGATAGATTTTGAGTTCTAGGCACATTTCCAGACTTTGCCAATCTCCGATATTAATGAACAAGTCATTCCACATGCTTTGGTAGCATATTCTGAAATAACAATGTACAAAAGGTAATGACCTAGATTGTGTGTGTTTCATTGTCACTAGATAATTTTATATTTCAGAATTTCTCAAAATACAGCAGGTGTACTTAGATCCACCTGAGACAAGTTCATACCTGGGGCTAGTTTGTACCTAGTGCTGGAGGCTTAGGCTATACAAATAAGCAATGCCAGGGGCTGGACCAACTTGATGTTTTTTACTCTGTAGGGATGATGAATACAAACTTGCAGTCAAGAGACAGAGGTTCTCTAATCATTTTTTCCTTGGCTTAAAATATGCAGGATGGATTTTGCTAAGGGACATGGAGAACATGGGAGAGAAGCCCATGGCTGTTTTTCTTTTTCTTATCAGGTCTTATTACCTTCTAATATTGGGGAGACATTAGTCACAGAGAAAAATAAATGAGGGTGGTAATGACAGAGTATCCACAACAATTCAAATTACTCAGGTGTGTGTGTGTGAGTGTGTATGAGAGAGAGAGAGAGAGAGATGTGCCTGTAGGTACAAATTGTATCATTACATATGCCCACATATTTTACAACTAATTACAAACCCCCATGGAAAAAAAATCTAGTATCCATGTTTTATTTTAGCTGTATGTTTCATATTTTATAATGGAAGATTTGTTTCTTACATGATCTTATAAGAATATTTAGTGTTCGTAACAAATTCTTAGTGAAACCTGTCGGTTTGATTTAAATTGGAGTTAATGGAGTTCTGTGTTTGTTACATAAGGTAGCAATTGTTATTGCAGCAGGTTTCTGTCAGGTATTGGCCCTTTTAAATTTTGATTGTTACTGTTCTGCATAGTGGTCATTTATTCAATCAGTGCCACCAATTTAACATGTTGAAAAGAAATTTCAAAATTACGTGTCTTAATAATTTCAAATCCATTGCTACTAAACCTATTAATGTAAAAGCACAGTGAATTAATTACTGTAGATTTAGGAACATTTTGTTGTATTTCTGTTCCCTTTGGTCCTTCCCACTCTAATTTGCCCATCATTTTTTCTTTCTTTGCTATTCTCTCTACCTTCCTTCCGCACTGGCATTTATTTACCCTTCCTTACAGGATCTTCTCGTCTCTTCAGGATTCACTACTTTCCTTCTTTCCTTTTCCCTTCTCATCACTATGTAGTTATTTCTTCCTATTGTGCGTTTTCTATGCTTCATATTTTCTTCCACTTCTCTGTCACCTTCATTGAATACTCTCTTCTCTTCTTCTTCCATTCCTCATTCTTTTCTCTAGTAAAAGTAGAATACCTTTGGTCAAGAGCAATGATTTTTAAATTTTTTATTTCCTACACTGGGCAAAAATGGTGCATACAGATTGATAAATATTGACTAGTGTTCTTTCTTTTGACAATGTGTTTTTTTTTTTTTCATTTTGGATGAGAGGTTTATTCATATATTTATTTTAACTTATTTTTATTTTTCTTTATTATGTTCAGTTAGCCAGCATAGAGTCCATCCTTAGTTTTTGGTGTAGTGTTCAATGATTCATTAGTTGTATATAATACCCAGTGCTTATCACAACACATTTCCTCCTTAATACCCAGCACCTGGTTACCCACCCCTTCCCCTTTGAGACTCTCAGTTTGTTTCCCAGAGTCCAGAGTCTCTCATGGTTTGTTTCCCTCTCTGATTTCTTCCCATTTAGTTTTCCCTCCCTTCCCTTGTGGTCCTCCTTGCTATTCCTTATGTTGCACATATAGTAAAACTATATGATAATTGTCTTTCTCTGCTTGACTTATTTCACTTAGCATAATCCCCTCCAGTTCCATTCATGCCAACACAAATGGTGGGTAGTCATCCCTTCTGATGGCTGAGTAATATTCCATTGAATACATGTACCACATCTTGTTTATTTAATATCTTTTTCAGGTCAGCTCTTGAGTAAGATACTAAAGATAATACAGTGAATTAGATCTATTCCTTCCCTATAAGGAATTAACTAGCATAAAATTATAAAATGGTTTTGCTAACCACAAATAAATCCACTCTGTATCATTTGGCCATTGTTTGGATATATTCCAGCTGCAAAGCTTACTCATAAGAAATTTTATATCTCCTTAGTTCAATTGCCCAGCTCTTATCTGAAATTTAATTCAGAAAAACTGGTTAGAAACTTGACTTTCAGTTGGTTCCTCAGTCAAAACGTCAACTTCAGTGCTAGTAACTGCCACCCTCTATCTGCCTTCTGAATTTATACTTGCTGAGCAGGAACACCAATAATCCTGGAGTTCTATTCTATTCTATGCACAAAAGTCTTACTAAGATTACTGTGTCTTAAGATTTATGTTCCCTATAAGGATACCTGAAGAGGAGCTTAAGGAGAGAAAGAACAAAATATTTAGGCCAAGAAAAAAACTCAAGTAAAACTTGATTAGAAAATGTGCTTTAGTCTTACAGTGAAAACTAGTTAACTCCTATTGCAAAATATAGACAAATCATAGACCTTTGATTCACATGTTTGATGTTATGTGAAAGAAAATAGGTAGTCCTCAACCATGTTCACTTAGTCAGTTAAAAAAAATAATACAAGAACAATTGGATATGAACAGTCAAATGTGTGACATAGGTAAATTTTTAGCATTTCTGAGGAATCTATTGTCTATCATTTCCCTTTCCCATATGTTTCTTCGTGTGCAGTAGAAGGAGGCACAATGGACAAAGACAGTTGTTGCCAGATTGGTTTTTTTAGTAGATCTTAGACATGACGTTAAGAGAATGGATTAATCCATATGTAAAATGCCCTGAAAAGGATTATCATAAACTGAATCCCAACAGCTGGAGTTGCATTCTAAAACAATAAGCTATGAGTAGGCTTATATTAATTGAGGAGGATTGGGCAGTGAGAGATGTGCTGTGACTATGAACTTGACCCAGCTATTGGCTTATGACATGCACTGTGAAATAGACCTAGTTGTAGGACTTAAGAACAATTTGAATTTACCCATAACCCCATGGTATTTACCACGTTGTATCAGATATGTTATATTTCAATTGGGTTATGGTTTAATCAAACCACCAATGATTCAATACCAAGTAAAGGAAATTGCCAGTATTATGCAGAAAAGTTACATAGACTAGAGAGGTAGGTGACTCTGGAAATAGCAGAAGGAAATACAGAATTATGTCACTTTACACTCAAACAACAGAGATTATCTGATCTTTCAGTGCCAAAATCTATTTAAGGTCCTAATAGCAGAGTTAAGGAGTGCAGAGGATATATTATCCAAATAGGGTTGTAGAAAAAGAGAGTAAAACAGAAACATATTTTAACAGCAACAACTAATCAGAGCATAAATTTAAAATGAATATGCACAATTACAACTGCGATAATAATTTTACTAATCTTTAATATACTAGATAGGAATTACTAAAACACACCATGTGTTAATGGACTAAATTCTGTTCCTACAAATTCATGTATTGTAGTCCTAACCCCAGTTACCTAAGAATGTGACTGTGTTCGGAGATTAGTGTCTCTGAAGAGGCAGTTAAGTTTAAATGAAATTCCTGAATTCAATATGACTGCTGTGCTTACAAAAAAAGATTAGAACAAAAACATATAAAGAGGGAAGACCATGGGAAGACATAGATAGGGAGAAGACGCCTTCTATAAACCAAGGAAATAGAACCTTAAAAGAAATCAGCCCTGACAACACCTTGGTTTCAGACTTCTAAACCTCCGTAATCATGAGAAGAGAAATATCTGTTGTTTATGCCATTCAGTCTATAGTAGTTTTTATGGTAGCCCTGATAAAGTTTATTATAAGCCGAAGGAATGAAAGCAAGTTACTTTAAATGCAGTAGTTAATTTGTTCCAATTGTGTAGAAAACTGCAGAAGAATAATTATCTCTTGGACAAAATAATTCTCTTTCATTTCCAGGGGTCTAGCTTTTAATGTGTCTGAAATCTATTGTCTAGCAGTTTCCTTCTATATGTCCCTTAGTGTGTAAGAGTATGGTTGAAATGGTTCTCCAGGTGATTCTAATATGCTCATTATGCCAATGATCACCACACCTGCTTTAAAACAACTTTTCCAATTTAAAGTGGTATTGATGAGAATGAGAACTACAGCTGTAGCTGTCTGGACCCTGGGCAGTCTACCTAAAATTCCCCATCTTTCCTACTCCCATTCTTCTAGTCGTCATGACCCATCCAAACTCTTCTATGCCATGTCTTACCTCTTTGACTGCTTCGTACATCAACATTCAGCTATTATCTATCTTCCTATTTTCTGGGTGGCATGTCTAAAATGTCAGACTAAATATTCCAGCATTGCTTATTATTGGTTCCACTCCCAATGGACCTCATTATGCACTTTATTTTGACCTTAATAGAAGGAGTCATTCATAAAAATCAAATGTATTTTCTATTTAACTGAGAGATTAGTTTTTCAAGAAAAGTACATTTGCTTGGGTTTTATTTTGGAGTATCAAATTACATATATATATATAAAACTTGAGATATTTATACTTATAAATATTTATGTATGATCTGTTATTTCTGTATATACATATATAAAATAATTAAAATATAAATATACTATAAACATCTTGAATTTCTAGTGACTTTGAAGATCCTATTTCTAATCTTTATAATCAGTGTGAGAGAAGTAAATTTAGGACTGTGAAAAGCTCTAAACTACATATGGCAAAGCAAGATTTTCATTCTGCCTCAACAACTCTTTTCCTGTTTCTGCTTGACTTGGTGAAGAGTAAAGAAACATACTTCAGGAGCATGATTCATTGAAGTGTTGCTGTCAGGATGGTCAACATTCCAAAGGAAATGGCTTGTTTGTTTTTTAAGCTGTACTTTTATAGAGTATGGAAGTTGAAATCACACAGTGGGACATGGTGAAAAACTGTTGCCAGCTGTCCAAGGTGAAACTAAGATGATGATGCCCTCCAATGAAGCAGAATAATTACTGCTGATGAAGCCAGAAGAATGACCAAGATTTCAAGGACCTCAGGGTATAAGAGTAAGGTCTCTGGGGGAGGGCAGAAGAGATAAAAGACAAAAGGAGAGAAAATAGAGCAAGGTGATGGAAAAACAGACTCTGATATAGACATCAAGGCTGAGCAAATAGCATTTAAATGCAAAAAAAACTATTTTTCACTTTTTTCTAGAGTCTGTGCGCATTAGAGATCTTTTAATATAAAAATGTTTTCTTTTGAATAATGGACAGTATATACCCTCCCATATTATACTGTTTTAGCTGCAGAATTGGTGATTCATGCAAAATTGAAAACCTTTCAAATTAAATTTTGTGTAATAACTGTTCATAATGGATATATTAATGGTCCAAGGATTTGTATATGTGTTTTCAGCCTAGATAAATCCTTTAGCCTTACTTTCTTATATTAATTGAGAAAATGGTACTGCTTCCATCTCTGTGGAGTTTGCAATCATATATTAAAGTATAAAAAGCATTGTAATATGTGCCAGTCATTTGTGAGTTCCTGCTATTAACATGAATACAAAGAAAAAGAAATAAAGACTGAATGGCTCACCTTGAAGATAAGGTAATTTCTAAAATCATCATCCCAGTGTCAGTATTACAATTTTCAATACAAATATGCATCATTTTACAGAATGATGATGTATCCCTGGAAAATCATGTATATTTTTGCATCCAAAGAAATTCGACTGTATATTAAATTTATTTAGGAGAGCTTTTACATCAATTCCAAAGTGAAATATCTTGCAAGGTAAAGAATTTTATTTTAAAATAAATATTAACCTGATAAATTAACATTGTTAAGGCTTAATTTTTACATACTAAATCTGCTTTAAAAAGAAAAAAAGGCATACCTGGGTGGCTCAGTTGGTTAAGCATCTAACTTCAGGTCAGGTCATGATCTCAAGGTCTTGGGATCAAGCCCTGAGTCTGGCTCCCTGATCAGCAGGGAGTCTGCGTCTCCCTCTCCCGCTCCCTCTGCCTGTCCCACCACCCTTCATGCACGTGCATGTACACTCACTCTCTCTCTCTCTCTCTCTCTCTTTCTCTTAATAAAATCTTTTTAAAATTTAAAATTAAAAAATAAAAAGAGAAAAAAGCCCTCCAAGTCCTAGAGAAGATGAATTGATATGCTTCTCAATATTCTTCATGCTAAGTACAGTTAAAATATGATACCAACTTAAGACTCTAAAAATTGGAGAGAGGAAGGTGGACCAGCTAGGGACTTTGCAGTTGACGAACAACATGGCAGAGAGTTCACTGGCTTTTCTTTTTACCTCATTTATCCTGGACTGGCTGCTGGAGAAGCCTACAACCTACACCAAAGAATCATACTGAAAAAAAAAAAAAAGTCCCAAGAAAAATTCTTTCTCTCCAGCCAAGGGACTGGGAAAGAAGCAGCCTAGCACAACAGAAAATTAGATACTATTTTTTTTTTAATTCAGCCAAACACATGGGAAAAACTTGTGGCTCCACTATGCACACATCAACACAGTCTATGTGGGAAGCAGACTTTCACCATTGCCTGGCTGTAAGAAATACCTTTCTCCTTCCCTACTGGAGTGGCATGAGAAAAGGCCTGATAAAAGCCAGAACTTTCACTAAGACCCAGGAGTACAGACCTACCACCCCACACACATCTCCCTTCCTACCCTCCATCCTCCATCCCTCACTCCCAGCAAAGGCATAAGGATGGTCTGGACTTCTACAGTGATCTAGTGGTAATGAGGTGCCCCTTCTGCTTCCCTCTGAGATGGTGTCCTAGGAGGCTAAAGAAGAAGACAGGACTGGTACCCCTTCAGTGAATGAAGAGTGCATGGGACCCCTGTGTACTATTTTTGCAACTCCCTATGGATGTATAATTACATAAAAATAAAAAGATTCAAAAAGGAGAAATGCATTCATCAAAAATTTTAATGGTTGCTCCAACTTGATTTTCAATAAACTCCTTCGCTTTTTAAATTGAAATGAAATGAAAGTGCAGAAAATATGTTCAAAATTGCAAGGTCCCTAATTCTGTTAGCTGCTTCACCACACACATTAATCTCTCCCCTTTTAAGAGATCACATTAAATTAATTTCAAAGCAACATTGAGGATCTAAACCAACCACATTTGCATAAGTAGGACAATCAGTAGGGGGGAGATAACAATACATTTCTCAAAGATAAAAAGCAGCTGGAAAAAACATAACTGGTAATTCAGGGAAGAGGGGATGTCAGTCTCACTCTCTTCTGGTCATTGTAACATGTGAGAAGGAATCCGTTCTGTGTGTCAGACACCCAAAAAGCACAGGTTTCAAAAATTCTGAGACAAATATTTGGAAACAAGATAGTTTAGAAAGTTTCTCAAAAATGACCGTGAGTGTACAATTACTATTGATTTTGAGGTTACAAATAAATTTTAGCAAGTAGGCAAATTTACAAATATGGAAGACATAAAAAATGAGGATCAACTGATAAGAAAAATTAAGGAAAATGTAGTTAATTCTCAGAGTATGAATATAAAAACAAAAAAGTGATGTAGTTTTCATTTTGAAACTGAGAATGCACAGTAAAAATATTGAGAAGGAAACATTTGATTTATGAATTTGATCAAGTTAAATAAAATACCTTTTCTTGTATTTAAAGACACTGCTCATAGGCCAAGGAAGCATCATCTATAGGAAAGTTTTCTCTAAGAATAACTGATGCCTACATCATTTTTACAGTAAGACATTTATCTCTCCACTCAAAACTAAAAAAATAACTAAAAAGATTCACAAAGGTGTAATGTATCTCCCTGAAATAATGAGACCCCATAACTGAATGACGAATGAGATTAGTGATGAGGAGAGTATTAATCAAGGTAAACTAATAACTACTGGTCCAGTATCCAGAAATTGAAGTTAATAGGCAAACAGAGTGAGTGGTACATGAGATTTTACTGACAAAATTGGTACCTGTGTTATTTTACATTCAAAAGTACTTAACGATTCTATGAAACAGTTGCTGCTCAATTAGAACTCAATTATATGTTAAATGGACTAAATGCCATTTCATTTGCACAAAGGAATCTTTAATAATGATTAATGGAAATTTAATCAAATATGAGTTGAGACTGCAATGTGTTCAGCAATAGAATAAGAATGAGTTATATTGGTACTAACCAGATCCATTATCTAGATCATGATGCTACTGAGGTCAAGTTGAAGGATTTGATCCTTGTACAGCACATCAAGCAAAAAGAATATTATGTAGCATTAACAGATGGCATCTCATAATCGGCTCTTCACTTTACAAATGTATCCCTTTGGTTACAATAGACTGATTATAAAGAAGGAAAATCACTCAAAGTAGCT
The DNA here is from genome assembly GCA_028533885.1 of Nasua narica. NCBI lineage: Eukaryota > Metazoa > Chordata > Mammalia > Carnivora > Procyonidae > Nasua > Nasua narica. The sequence continues at coordinate 18,340,474 of CM052810.1, forward strand.
CAAAAATATGTCAGTAGTTTTGTTTGAAAAGACAAACAGCAACAATTGAAAGGATTTATTAGGAAATAGGTTCTTAATATTAGCGCTAGGCCCACACATCCAAAGAATTACATTTAGTTATTCTCATAAAAGGGAGAGTGAGATCTTTGTTCCTCTTTCTTCTGCCCATATCCAGCCTCCACCCATTATCCCAAAGCTTGGATAATTATATAATATTCTGATATTAGGGAATAATATGTGGTTTATAATGTGTATATTTCAATCCAAATGGAAATACATTTTAATTTAATTATTTAAAATATGGAGGGTTTTGGGGTTTTTTTTTAATATGTAAACACTGAACTCAACTTGAAAAGTAAATATATGCTACATATTTTATGTATCACCTTAATTGTGTTCCTTGGCATATTTTATTCATAGTCTATTAGTTGTGGTTTTGGGTTTATGTTATTATCCATAATTATACACTGTGTTATTTTCTAACACTTATGAAAAACTGAAATGTTTATAAATGTGTTCTTATCTTCTTTCTTCTAAATTAGTTTTGTTGTGCTGTGGGAGTCACAATCTTGTTCCCCCTATCTTTTAATTCTAATACTGACCCTCCAATTTATGTGTGTAATTATACTGAGTTCCTAACATCTTAGCATTAGTAGGAGAGCAGGAAGTGTAATTCATTTCCCTCATTACCTGGTGTTTTATGAATACCTTTTGCTTCAGCAAAAATATTCTGGATGTATGAATATTTGCCTTTTAGTCTTACAAATTGTACCGAGTTGAGTAAAAGAAATAAATTCTTTTTGATTATTAGATTGTTATAAAAGTAAACAGAAGACCATCTATTTTTTTTTAATTTGTAAGCATATTGAATATGCTCTACCAGTGAGTGAGACAGGTATTCAAGATAATGCTTACACAATATTGGTGGCAATTCCACTGCTATGGAGGGAAAACACTGTTAAATTTAGTTTGATATTATACAAATCTCAGCACAGTGACATGCTTCATGTAGTGGATAAATCCAAATTTTCCCTTTGTGGACAAGATATGGGTACTGAATTATTAAGGTCTCATTTGAAGACATCCACTGGAAAAACTGCCTGCGATTCAATTTAACTATCTCAAAGGAATAACAAGAGAGACTTAGTTGTTGGAATTCAAGCCTGTGTATCAAGGAATGTGAGTGATGTATAGTGGACTTCAAGCTGAAAAGAAATGGTATTATTAATTCATGTGAACTATTCTTTCATTAGGAGTTCCAGTTTGCAAAACACTCTCCTTGGCGCTAGTACTCTTTTCAGCTTTATATTTTACAACTGAGCTTACTTGTATCTTAGACTCTGAAACACTTGTGTTTTAAAAGGTCTCACGACAAATAGCCCTAATCTAGCTATGTGATAATATCTGTTGCATTTTCAACATTTAGCTTCAAATGTGTATTCAGAGGATCTAAAAGATCATGTACATAGAGCTTATGGTATTATATACATTATAAATTCTCCAGAAATTTTATAATCAGGAAAAGTATGCTACTGGGAATGAAAATTTATGAACTTCAAATAGGGCAGACAATAGTTTTCTTTCTTTAAAACTTATAAGTTAAATGTCTATAACCTATTAACTCAGCTTATGTAAAATAATAAAGTATTTAAAAGAAGTATATAATATATAAGGCATATAAGCTTTCCTCAGTTATAAACCATTTGATTTAAATTCCATAAATCTTTGTTGCTCTTTCTCAGTCATCCACATCTCTTCAAAAGTACAGATATTTAGATAAATACAAGGATGTCATATATATGCTCTTTCTCCTCACAATCCATATGTCATGACTTATATTCCAGAGATGGAATTCTCTTTTTTCTTCCCCCTACATTCTCCTCTCCACCCTGACATCAGCTATTATACTAGAATCACAGAGATAAGGAAGAACTATATATGCCTATCTGTCTTCCACTAAATGAGGACTGTGTGTGTGCTACCCATACCTTAGCCTGACACATTTCTGTTAACATCACATCAAAATCTTTCATGTAGGGATGCCTGGGTGGCTCAGTGGGTTAAAGCCTCTGCCTTTGGCTCAAGTCATGATCCCAGAGTCCTGGAATTGAGCCCCATATCAGGTTCTCTGCTCAGCAGGGAGCCTGCTTCCCCCTCTCTCTCTGCCTGCCTCTCTGCCTACTTGTGATCTCTCTCTCTCTGTGAAATAAATAAAATAAAATAAAATAAAAACTTTCATGTATTCAGACATTATCTACAGTTTGTTTCTAGTACCCAGCTCACCATATATATAAATTTACTTCAAGAGAAGCTTCTTTCATTCCTTTTCTTTGTCCTCTCTCTCTTTTCCATCTTATTTCACTTTCTTCTATTAATTTTGTTGGTTAGCCAAAGAAAAACAGACAAAAACAAATGAAAAAAAATTTTAAAATGCTTAAATAATAGCTGAAAAGTAAAGGTAAATGGAGCATTGAGAAAATAAAAAATAAATGGAATCCCATTTATTTTAAGTTTAATTAGACTTAGCATATGGTTAATCTTTTCAGTGGCTAAAAATTCTGATTCCATCTATTTACCCAATTTGGTATTTACTTCCAATTATTTCCAAAACTTAAATGGCTTTCCAAATTCATAAGGGTGAGGAAGTGTGAGGGAAACACTGTGTCAGGGAAAGCTCTGACAAATGAAGCAATGATGGCTGCCATATGTTTTCTACATGATGTCACACCAAATCCAACTGATCTGCTTCTGGAGTAGTCAGGGGCTTAGTGGGGTTGTTTTTTTCCCAGAAGTTACTGGTAGAGTTCTGTTAATATTGCAGAAATACATCAGGAAGTGATGTTTCTCTTCTTTTTTCATTCATCTTGTTCTACCTATACCTGTTTGAAGATAGACTCTCTAATATGTATCCAACTTTTCCAATGTGTTCACATGCTTTTGTGCAAATCATGTGTTTTTGATAAGTGACAGTGTAAGGCATATCAAGTGAGGAAAATTATGGATGCGTGAGAAATTTATCACTAAATTTCTAAGAAAACACCATATTTCTTAATGGCTCTTGTGTTTAGAAGGTCCTTTTAATTTTTATTTAGGAATATGGATAATAGAATCATGGTGTCATAGATTTGTTTTTTGGAGGTACCAACTTGATCAGCTTGACCTTGGGCAAATGAGTTAAAACTCTGCTTCCTCATATAAAAACAATTCCTACAAAAACTAATGTAGAGTAAATATTTTTTTATTGAATTCCAGGATTCATTGAGTATCAGTATTGGATATTATTATTGAATCAAATATATTTTTATTAATTTTAATTTATGCTTTATCCATTAATACATGTCATCCCCCCGCTAACCACAGAGAATAAAAACTACACTTTTATAAACAGCAATCCTTGAAATATGTAGACTGTAAAACCATGGTCCAAAAATCTTTATTTGCTTTTGCTAAACCTTGTGACTTTAGAAATTATTATGACTGAGTTCCTCACAATTGATCCTCCAGGTCAACATTTTCTGAATATTTATTAATAAACATTATTCTCCTATATGAAACCCTTTACTAAATTACTATATCTCAGATATATCTTTATTAAAGATGCAAAGATTAATTTGTTTTTCATTTTTCATTTCATTTTTCATTTTTTTCATTCATTTAACCAGCATTATACATTATAATTGATAGCCTTTAAGACTGTTTTGGGCTCTGTCTCTTTCTTGTTATTTTTCTCTTTCAAAACCACTTTATCTCTCCTTCCCTTCTTCCCTTCAGTTATTTTTATCTAAGAACAAAGTAGGCATCTAAGTTGGAGATGGTGGAGGCAGTGTTCCAGAGGAGGAATCAGGAGAGTGGGAGAGAATGCAGTAGGAAACTGTGGGGGCAGATTTAGTATGGGTTATAGGAGCTCAACTACTGTGAGAAGGACACCTAAGCACTATGGAGCCTCAGGACAACATGTCAGGGCCAAGGCAGGGTGAGGGGTGTTTCTACAAGGGGTGTATTAGACAGGTGTTCACAAACCTGTGCAGTTTAGTGGAAGGCAGGGATGGAAAGAGACACAGCGTGGTGCAGATTGCCAGAGGCCATGCTGAGGTGGAGAAGGAATTCACAGCCAACATGGGAATTCAGAGTCTGAATTTAGCCTACACATGGAGGAGGTACCATCTGGTATAGGATATTAGAAATTGAGCAGGATAAGATGGATGTCCTGTGAGGGGCCATCTGGGTGGAGTCTTCAAGTCTACCCAGATTAGGAAGGGGATCCTTGCAGGAGGTGGGCAACACATTGTATTAAAATCAGAGTACACTACGCAGGATGCCCATGCGGGGGAAGAGACATAAGTGCAGAGGGGATGGAATATCTGAGTATTGAATGTGGTTTTTTTTTTTTGTTTTTGTGGTGTCACTGCTCCCAAACTTTGTCTGTGTACCTACTAGAGAATACAAATGTAACCAGATGTATGAGTATGTACCCACAAACACATTCATATGCACAGTTTTACATATATATGAATGCATATGTATTTAATTATTTCCTTAACACTGACATTTCTAATTCTGATCTAAAACATGAGTTTTCTCCCCTTTATATTTGCAAATTGCTTCTTCAATAGGAGGAAAACCTAGCTCCTATCTTTTTTTGAAGACTTTATCTTTATTTATTTGAGAGAGAGAGTGAGCAAGACAGAGAGAGAGTGTGTGCATGTACAAGTCGAGGGGAGGGTCAGAGAGAGAGAGAAAGAAAGAAATAGATTCCCCACTGAGCAGGGAACCTGATGTGGGGCTCTATCCCAGGACCCTGGGATCATGACCTGAGGTGAAGGCAGATAGATAACTGCCTATCTAACTGACTGAGCCACCCAGGCACCCTTTAGCTCCTATCTTTAGTGTTTACCTATTTAAACATTTTGTGTGTGTGTGTGTGTGTGTGTGTGTGACTTACACAAGTATTTAAATCGAGTGTTAATGATTGTCAAGTGAAACTATATATTATTATTGAGGAGTCTTAACATCCGATATAATACTATGTTATAAAGGATAATCAGTGAATATGGAAAATATTGCAAATTACAAGAAGTTGCAATAAATAACATTAAGTTTCAGTTATACAGATGAATAAGTTCTGAAGATCTGATGTGCAGCATGGGGACTGTAGATAACAGCATGTATTGTGCGCTTGAAATTTGCTGAGAGTAGATCTTAAGTATTCTTACCACAAAGGAAGAAAGAAAGAAAGAAAAAGGAAAGAGAAGGAAGGAAGGAAGGAAGGAAGGAAGGAAGGAAGGAAGGAAGGAAGGAAGGAAGGAAGGAAGGAAGGAAGGAAGGAAGAAAAAGAAAGAGAAAGAAAAGAAAGAAAGAAAGAAAGAAAGAAAGAAAGAAAGAAAGGCAACTATGTATGGTGATAGATGTTAATTAGGTTGATTGCGATGATCATTTCATAATGCATACATATATCAAAACATCAAGTTGTGTAACTTAATTATATATAATTTTATTTATCAATTATATCTCAGTAAAGCTGAACAAATCATGTTATACAAGACTACTTAATGGTTTAGGAATTTTTTTTGACATGTTATTTGGGAAAAATAAAAGATTACGTGAGTACAATATGACTCCAAAATCGTAAAAGGAAAATGGATATTTGCACATAAAGATAAGCCGGGAAGATATATAATCCCCCAAATAAACATAATAAACATAATAAAAGTAATACAAGCATATGGTAACAAATCCGTACAGTAAGAAAGAGTATAAAAGAAAAAGTCATTCCTCCTTCCACTTTGAACTCCTGTTCTTCCAAAAACAAACTCTTTTAACCATTTAAAATACTATATTTTATCAGAGCTATTACCCATTTTGAACTATATACTACACTTAAATCTTTATTTCTTCAAATATCAGCATAAAACAATCTCTGTTGAGTCCCCAAACCTGCTGTGAAATATGAAGAGTGTAGCTTGGTTCCCCTCTCATAAGACTTCGGGGAGATGAAGGAATAGCATGATTTTGGTATTAAAACCCTGGAATATGTAGGTTTTGTTATTTATGTGTTAGCATAGTAGCCACATTTTTTGTACCCGTTACTGTGAGGCAGCTGTGTGTCTGAAATGAGGGAAATTGGCAAACATGTCTTCACTTGAAATTACACCTATTTTTATTTTAGACTCCCATTTTTTGGTATGTTTCCATTAATGAATTGAAGAGAAATAATGCCTTTGAATTTTAGGTAGACAAGTTGTTTTAAGTAGATAATCCCTTTATGACACAATTTCAGACCTGAAGGACTATTAATAAGGATTAGAATGTGCCTTTTTTGGGAATAGATAGTATTTGTTTGAGTCAGTAGACGTAGGCTCAGATATCAAACGCAGACTACTAGACCTTAAAAGATTCATATTACTACAGTGTCGGCTTTCTCTGTCAGAAGGCTTAATGCAATTAGGAGGGTTTTAAACACTGTGCAGGTATTATATTTGATAAGGAATAAAGGCCATGAAACAATTATGACCTAGTTCTGTCTTTAGAATTCCTGCCCTTTTTAATTTATTTTAGTGAAATATAGTACTGTCTAGGCCAAAACCAAAAACAAGATATAAATATAATAATATGCATTAACTTTAATAAACATTTTTAATAAACATTTTTAATAGCACTATTTATTTTAGAGAATTACCTTATTTATCATGTTTTTCTCAGTGGTTTGTGACTTCCATATTTTTTCTGAACTAGCAATATTAATATATACTTGCAGTATATATTACATAGTAACATGTTAATATATAATGTATGATATAGCAATCTATAGTGCATAAAATGTATTAATATATAATAATGTATATAATATTTTTTGGGAGGTGAAGGAGAATATATTTAAGCAATCCATTTGAAAAATTTTAGTCTTTAGTTTTGCTTTCACTCCTAGCTGATAGTTTTACTGGAAATAAAAATTCCAGATTAAAGATTTTTTCCCTCTAACAATTCAGTAATTTCCCAATTTTTCTCTAACATCAAGTGTTAGTAATAAGCAGCCTGATACCAATCTAATTTTATTATAGGTAGGCTTTTTTCCTCCTCGGGGACATTTTTGAATTTCCTATTTGCTTTCATCAGGTTGAAATTTTACTTGTCACATAAAAGCAAGATACTGATTTTAAAAGCTATAGACATTCTTTGAAATAATCAACATGGCTCCTATTTTGCCTGCTACAGTATCTCTGAAGCTGCCCCCCACTATCTCCAAGACTCCATTTGGAAACTCTTGGTGTGCCAAAGAAAGAATGGCAACAACTTATAATATTGCCTTTTTAATGGTCTGTCTGTCTAGCTGTGGCTAACATGGTATATATTCCTATCTACTTAGTCTTCCCCATAATGCCTCTTCTCCACATGACTTTTTTCCTTTCCTCCCTTTCTTAGAGCTGATGTGTGTGTGTGTGTGTGTGTGTGTGTGTGTGTGTGTGTGTGTGTTAGCTTGTGCATGTGTATATTTGTGTAACCATTTCTTTAACATTGTTTCACTGGGTCATTCATGAGCTTATCATAAAGTGTACAAGAGAATTTTTTTAACTTCTTAAAATGGAGTGACTTTAGTACTAAGATTTATCATTAAGAGAAATTCCATCCCTTTGAAACTGATCAATTTTTAAAAATATTAATATAAGAAGGTATTTCTTTAATGAATACAATTTTTTTTAAAGTTGGCTTATTTTAAGTCTTTCACTTAAAAAGAAAATAATAGTATACATTATCTATAAAAGCATGTTTTTGACCTATCTGTAGAAGGAAATTTAGACTTTATGTTCTTCATAATTTTATACTAAATGACCATCTAGTGATGTCTGGAGTATAAGAACATTTATATATGGACATGCATTACGAGTGTGTGTGTGTGTGTGTGTGTGTGTGTGTGTGTGTGTGTGTGTGTGTGTGTTATCCTGTAGGTATGTATTGAATCTCTTTTGTGTGCTAAATGTTGTTGTACTTACTAAGCATAGAAATAAACAAACACCTTACCATCATGGAGCTTCCATTCTACATACTACCATAAAGTAAGCTAAATATCAGTAGTGAAACCAAGGCACTTATCTGACACCTCCTTTAGAGATAAATAAGAAGTACTTAGTGAGACTAGTCATGATGTGGGCTGCTCTGAGGAAACCTAGGTAATAGGAAGAAATTACCCACAATGTCTCTATATCTCAATGACTTAGGAACTCTGAAATGTTGCCTTTCCATCCTTACTTCACTGAAGATCTATGAACAGTATGAAACCCACATGTAACTCAAGAAAACATCATGGCACCATAGGAAAAATTGTAATTTAGTATAGCTAAATTTTGAAGCTTATTCCTGTCACTCACAAGCTTTATTTTCTTTGTCCATACAAAAAAAAAAGTTGTACTGTTCAGTATAAGAATTAGTTATGTAGATCCTGTCAAGGGATAAAATAGCTTAAGTTTAAGTAGTCAAATAGAGGTAACAGTTTTTATTCAGTTGTTGCACACTAGGGAAAATCTGAAGATCAGGTAATACCCCAAGGCATAGTAAAATTAGAAATTTAAAAGTAAAGGAGAAAAGAAAGATATAGGCCCAGATCACTGTTTTCTTAATTTGTAACTGCCACTAAATCTATGTCAGAATGGCTAGAGATTTTTTCATTTTTCAATGCCTCTTGCTCAGGATCCTTTGTTTTCGGTCTCATTCTGGAAACTTTCAGAACATTTCATTCCAGAGCTGCTTTTATTAAACTGTCAGAGACCAGATGCTATCTGCACTTGGAATTATACAGGGTTTGTACACTGTGGGGGAAGGGGACAGATCTTAGGGACTATCTCATAGATTCTCTTATAGATGGATGAATGGGTGGATGGATGGATGAATGGATAGATAAATAGATGATAGATAGATAGATAGATAGATAGATAGATAGATAGATAGATAGAGATACATGGGAGTAGGAAGGGAGAAATGTTACTTCATATGGATCTTATAAAGCTCAAATTTTATATCAGTTCAAACTATCCTGGTATTCTACTGTCTTAAAAAGTTGAGAATTGTGAGTACAATGGTTAAATGGCACTGCTTTAATTATGCAAAATATAAAAGGAGAAGTAACTGAAATGGTTGTTAAATACAATTAACTTGAGAGTAATTTATCTGCAAACCTGCTTTACAAGTTGAATATTTTAGAAAAGTGCTATAAACATGTAAATGAAATATTTTAATGTGCCTTAAATTAGAAACTTAAAAAAATACTCTGCATGTTATTCTGGGTATAGCCTCATCACTGGTTACATGAGAATCAATGGGCTAATTTCCCCATGTAAACTAGAGAAAAAAAATATTCAAAGAAGGAAATATTATTTTTAAGAGATGATTCTTAAAAAGAATAACCCAAATTTTATGGATTGTTGGATACAATATATATTACAATCTTACTTTATTGAATATAAGTGGGAAGCTATTTTAAATGAAGGACTAGCATATGATTTGTAAGGTACCTTTGAACTGTATGAGGGTTTAGCAATAGGTGTGTCTCAATAATCACTCATTTTCTTTAATATGCTGATTTTTAGAAGCCCCTTGTATAAATAGTTAGAATCTAAGTATTGAATTTTGAATCTCCTCACTACAGAGCAATGGGAAGACTTATGTAGTGTCAGTGTATTTAGCACTTGAACACTTTCAAAAAATATTTACACTTGCCACAGTTAATTTTTAATTGTCCTCTTGATCGTTGGATTTGGCTATAATAATTTTACTAGGAGATTTTGCAGTTTTTTGTTTATATATATAAAGGACATCATAGCTACTTCTTTCTTAAAATTATCAAGCAATTAAATGTGTTTATGGTATGGAAATATGTTTAGTATATACAGACAAAACATTAAGAATATGAGCGTGCTATTTCCAATGGAAAAATCTATAATAGAGTTTGCTTACATATGTCAGTAGAAAGCATAAAACTGTCATTATTTTATTCCTTCTTTGGGATGAGACAGAGGCTGTTATTTCACTAATTTTTATTTTCTCTGTGTTTAGTCCTAAAACCAATAGATCAAAGATGTGTCTAAGAATTAAGTATGTACTTGGAGCTAACACAAATTTGGCATTTTAGTAACTTGACTCTGTTGAAATTATAACTGGCTTAAATATTTACCCTTGGAAGTTTTGGATGTGCTTTTGACTTCATATTTTTTACATGCTACACCATGTGCAGAATTAAAATTATCTGTATTTCATTTTCCATGTAGGCCAATCTATCTCCCTAAAGTCTTATTAACCAGAGACTCTCACCACTTATATCACGCCTTTTAGAGCTTCTTTATCTCCATTATGAGGTGCTACAAAGATACCTTGAAAAAGATCAATACTGTAGCCGAAATTGTTAATGGAATCTGAAAAATCTAAATACCAAATAACTATCTTCTTTTAAATTGAATGCAGTGCTTTACTTAGCAAACAGCTCCTCACCTAAGTTTTCTTTCCCAGTGATTGGCAGCACCATAAATTTATATGCCAGTGTCTGAGATCAGTGCATAGTCATTCATATCTCTATCTTTCATTATCAATCACTAAATCTGATTGACTCCATATTTTATATTCTCAGACTGACTGTTGATTTCTTCCTACCACCCTTGTTCTCACATACATAGTGCAGACAACTGATAATTCTAATTTGGATAAGGGACCGTGTTCAATCATTTCCCTGAAAGCAACCTAGGTAAATTCTCCAAAACAAATTGTCACCCACCCCCAACTGAATTCACATTAAATTTAAGATGAAGTCCATATCCTTCAATGATGCCCATGAATTATTATATAAATGTAGCCCAGTAATACCCTTTTTCTCACTGTTTCTAAACCAGTCATACAAAATTTTGACATTCTCCTGGGCACATCAAAGTATTTAGTTCAGTGCTAGATGCATGATAAACATTTGACAAATATTTTGAATGGAATCAATGAATGACAGTTAAGAGAAACAGAAATATAGAATTATTCCTATATCTGTATTATACAATAAATTCACTTGCATTATTGATTTTGTGCTTTTTTTTTTCTTCTGGGGGGCGGTGTATCAGTGTATCCACATCTGTAATGTGTTACTCAGTCTCCTTTAATTCTATATCCTTATGAGAAAAATAACCAAGTGGAAGGTTTTGAGGAAGTCAGAGGTGAAAACTCTAGACAATAGGTTGGGGAGGCCATAGGTTCATATCCTTTCACCAGTAAATGAAAGAGAAAATGATGAAATTAAAATATGGAAGGGAATTTAGCTCTTTCAGAATGGTTGATTTTAGAAAACAATGAAGACAGGACAGCAGCAGAGGAGAAAGAGAGAAGCTTCCCCTTTGAAGTTGTTCTTTTGGTAGATGCTCACCAGGATTATCTTTTAAAAAGAGAAATTTAATCTAATAATGTTGGAGCTTCGAATTTAAAAGTGACATTTTATAATTTATAAGCATCGATAGTGACAGAATCTAGAACCACTGCTAAAGAGTAAGGTTCATTTATATTTATTTTGTTACTACTGAGTATATTTCTTAGCATAATTTTAAAATTATAACTCTTAAAGAGAATTATTAAGGAAAACAATGATAGTGAAAATTTCAAAGATACTGTGTTCACTGTTAGTTTTATGAAATCTACTGCAGCAAAAGCCTTCATATTCATCTGATAGTCAAAGAGATTATTGAAGAAAAATAAAAATTACTGTTTTAATCTAAAATATAGAGCATAACAAAAGAATTAATCACATAGGTCAGTAAAATGGTCAAACAAGAAAATACTTTCTATTTAAAATGGTCAAACAATGAAATACTTTCTATATTCTTTTGTATTTTCAAAGGGTATTTTACCAGTTGCACATAGAGATGTATTTATTTTTATCTAGAGCTATCCCGTTAATATTACTAATGTGTGATATTTTATTTTATTTTTTATTTGATTTATTTTATTTTATTTTATTTTATATTTGGGGCGGTGTCATATTCAGGTTCCATACCCATTGTGGAGACCAACACAGGGCTCAATTGTACAACTCTGAGATTGAGACCCGAGCTGAAATCAAGGGTCAGATGCTTAACTGACTGAGCCACTCAGGCACCCCTGCTTGTGGTATTTTGATGACATGTAAATTCATTAATTAATATTATTAGAAGCATATTATATACAAATTCAAATTCTAAGAAAGCATTTTTATCCTATCTATATATGATGTAGTTTGACATGTTTTTGTTTTTTAAATTTTCCCATTTTTACATTCTTCCTGCAAGCTCTTTCCCAAATTCCAACCCATTCACCTCATTAGGCTGATTTTCTTCCCCAGTTAGGAAGAAAGAAAGCTGCAGCACTTCCATTCTCTATTACATTTTGGTTTGGTTTGGTTTGGGGGGAGTTGTTTGTTTTTACATTTTTTCCAACTTTATGGAGATATAATTGACATGCAACATGGTGTAAGTTTAAGGTATACAATGTGTTGATTTGATACATTTATATATTATGAAATGATTACCATTGTAGCATTAACAAACACCTCCAGCATATCACATAGTTATTGTTTCTTTTTTTGCAGTGAGAACATTTAAGATTTACTCCCTTAGCAACTTCCATGTATATAATGCAATGTTGTTAACTACAACCACCATGCTGTACACTGGGTCCCCAGAACTTACCTTATAAGTGGAAGTTTGTACTCCTTAACCAACATGTCCTCATTTTTTCCATCTCTCCACCCAGTCCCTGGTAACCACCATTCTATTCTAAGTTTCTTTAAGTTCAGCTATCTTAGATCCCACATATATAAGTTACAGGATACTGTATTTGTCGCCTCTTTTCTGACTTGTATCATTTAGCATAATGTCTATGTTGTTGCAAATGGCAAGATTTCTTTGTCATCATTCTCATCCATTATTATATATCATATATATAGTACATATATTATTAGAGCCTATAACATTATATTATAATATAATGGTATCATATATATACAAATATATGTATACACCCACACACATAAATATACACATACATACACACACACACATACACAAACCACATCTTTTTATCTATTTATTCATCCAATCCAATAATACCACTTCTGGGTATATATCCAAAGAAATCAGGACCTCAAAAAGATATCTACACTCCTATGTTTATTGTAGCTTTATTCACAAAAGCCAAAATATGAAAACAACCTAAGTGTCTCCATTGTTTTAATTGTGGTGCTTCTCTGAAGTACCAGAACACAGAGCAGAGCTAGGTGACAAAGAAAAGTAGAGAGTTTCCTATCATCTGTGTTTATATCTATCATCTGTTTCCTTCCTTTTTTTCACTTTATGTTGCCCTTATGTTTCCAGGACAACCCACTGAATCTCTAATAGTTTGTGAAGATCTGTCCAACATTTATCTGCTTAGCATCCCTTAATCTGAGATCTGTGCTCTTTTCAATGTGACAAATAACTAATCTGCAAACCTAATTGCTAATTGTGTGTGAAAGGAGAATTCATTATTCATATATTCATGAGAGGTTAAGGCTATATTCTTACCAGCAACATTTTGCACAAAAATGTTAAATTAATAGTGGTATGTAACAGAATAAAAACTGAATTATCTTCATCCAAAATGACTATTTTAAAACTATTTTTAATTTCAATTTCTCTTCAGTTGACCATGTCACCATACAAATTTTAAAATTGAAATAGTAATGTAGAATACCTTCATTTGTTAATTCACTCACAGAACATTTATTGAGTATTTACATTGAGTTTGGAATTTATTGAGTGGTACAAAGTTAGCTTCAGACTGAAGGAGCTTATTGTGTATTTAGAGATATGACAAATAAGTAGGATAATGCCTAATATAATGATAGCAGGTATATTAAAGTCCTGGATGGGTGCTGTGTAAACATATCTGTGAGCAACTGATCAAATTTCTGAGAAGAATTTAAGTCAAAAATGAAAGGAGAAATTGAGAATACAAGTATCTTAACATTAGAGGTGGATTATGGATTATGCAATGAGCAAAAATCTAAGCAAACAGAACAACTAGAAAGAAAGGAAGAAGAGGAAGCATGATATATAAGGGAGCTGCAAAAATGTGTGCAAAGTGCAGGTATACTTGTACTTGAGCATATGGAGAAGGTATTGGGAATAGGAGGAGCAATTCAGGTTGAGAAGATCAGTGCCAGGTAATGAAGGATGTTGCAGGCCATGCTAGGGATTTTGCTCTTTATTCTCAATGATGTTTGATCTCTTAATGAATATTAAGTAGAACATTGTGATTATTCATGTTGGGACGATTTTTTTTAAAGAGCAGAGACTAGACTTCAGGCAACAACAAGAATATAGCCTTAACCTCTCATGAAGAAGGGCAGTTAGATAGTGACTGCACTAAATCAAACTCGGAAACATGAGGGACTCAACTAAAGTCATAAAGTTAAATTGTTAGGACTTGAATTCTGGGGAGTGAGATGTTGATGACTCCTGGGTTTCTGAATTTTCCAACTAAAATATATACAACTATAGGTGTCTTACTTGTAGCCTTCATCAGTCAAGGGTAGAAGTTGACTGTACCATTATCTTGTCTCCCCTGGATAAAAAATTTTGTTCAGAATTGTTGGGAGCTTCCCAGTAGGATCTGTGTTGGTCAGAGGTCACTGAACTATGGAAAATGAATGAGAATAGGGCAGATATATCGAAATGTATACAAGTATCTTTTCTGAAAGGTGCAGGAGCTGGGAACATGCTTAGCTTTTTCTGATAAAGTTTTGATAATTATAACAGAAATGGTGATTATTAAACCATGGTTGGAGCCACCTGGAAGAGAATGGCAGCTCTGTTGATGATTTAATAAGGAGCTACCAACAGTTTGTGGGAGCCCCAACACAATATTTCTCTTTTTGAGGAGGGCTTTCATGGGACACTTTGGGACACAATGACTTTGTGATACTGGTGGCATATTGTGATAGAATAAATGTCATATCTATATATTTAGATGTAGATCTATATCTGTAAAATTTCTTTCTTGCCCTCAGATTGGAGTTGTTATTCTCCCTCCATTAGCACAAAATCATTGTGTTCCATTCCAGGAGCAAAACTTCACCCTGAGAGTCGGACAAAAGTTTGATTTAGTTAATTTCCTGGCAGTAGTCTTGGACAATTGCCTCATATGATTTTGCCTCTCACTGCATATGAATGGGTCAACTTCTTGTAAGAGTTATTGATTTGGCATGGATTTTTGTACTTCCATCAGAACAATAGACTCCTTTATTTATACCCATTCCATTAGAGTGAATATATTTCCACATCCTATTGGATGATAGGTCCAGCCAGCAACAGTGGCAGTCTGTGAGATGCAGACTTGATCAGTGGCTTGAATGCAGTTGGTCACATCAGAGAACAGGACCTTACCAAGAACATTTGTCAATGGGTCATCTGTTATTTCCTAAGGGAATTTGTCTTTCTCAGAGAAATCTCCCAAGTAGGGCCGAAGAGCAGCTTTACATCGGTCAGGACCCACTGCAAAATCTCTGAGATAATTCCAGTCTCCAAGTGGACTAAGGTTGGCTTCACATGTTACAGGGGAGGGTGGGCTGTAAGGTTGTTCAGGTGATATAATTATCCCTTCATAAGCATTATATACACATTTTCTTCACAAGTCAACTATCTAAAGTTTCAGTGATTCACCTGGTTTTGTGCATTGCATTTACAAATTTCATTTTTTCATGCTTAGTATGGGTGGGGTCTCTGTAACTTTTACCTGAAAGGGATCAGAAATCCCTGCCCACCCAGGAGGACTGAAAGCTGACTGCTGTGGTGATAAAAAAGTGCACTTACCCAGGGAATGGTTAGCAACAACCATGGTACCAGTGAAGCAGCTGCCTTTAAATCTGCTTCCTCATTCTCTCAAATGCTGTTAACCAGCCCACCAAGACTCATCCTTCCTCTTCCTGAAAGCCAAGTCTCTGTCAGCATCCCATCTCCATTGCCCAAACTGTCAAGAACTGGGAAGGGTCTGAAATGTTACCAGATATGCAAGTTTAAACATTAGCCTCTTACTATTTCTTGGATGCTGTCAGAAGATATGACTCTCCTAGAACAAAGACAAAGTAATTAGTCATTTCAGTAGCAACAGAGCATCAAGTTCTTATTGCACATGTTCTATCAGCCCATATTTCTAAAGAGTGATGCGAAAAGGGACAAGTGACTTCTGCACACACAATGGATCGAATTACAGGAGAAGAAGCCTTTTCTTGGGAAATTCAAATCTTTTATGGTTAACAGTAAACACACCTGTTATCTTCTCTGGAAGAAAATATTTTCCAAGGCTGTTTGCTATACACTCAGCCTTGAAAATGTAGTCTAGAAATGTAGTCTAGGCAATCAGTGCCTCTGCTGATGGATGTGTAGAAAGGGAGGACACCCATGGAGAATTGTCTCTTAAGTATGCAAAAGTGGAGAAAGAGGAATTAAAGGAACAAAGAAAAAGCTTTCTGTTGTATAAAAATCTGAAATGCATGACCCTGTCTCATGCTTGGATGAAATTGTCCTCAAGACCCACTTTTACAAGACCCCTTCTATTACAAAAGGGTCTGAAATAAAGCTAGATTAAAGCATAAACCAGTTAGAGAAGTGCAAAGCCTGCGTTTGGAGAGCACAGCCTGCACACTGAAGCTGTTAAATTAATTTTGCAAAATTGTATTGGAGAGATACCTGTCATTATATTTGATAGAGTAACTGAGATGTGACTTACCCAACCATCACTTTTTGGACATTAGAACTTGGGCAGGACCTAGAGACCATTCCCAAACTGCAGTATTGGGAAACAGATTCTAAGCAGAGCACAGCCTCATGGAATTGAAGAGACAGAGAGTTCAAAGTTACAAGGTGCTTGTAACATAAACTTCTCTGCATCATATTTTTACAGTTTCACTCAATTGCTGTGTCCTCATATTCCTAGGGTTTCATTTACTATACTGTGCATTATTTTTACATTTGCCCTCGTTCTCTTTCAATGCATAATAAAAAGAAAACCATATGAAAGTTATAAATTTATAATGGCTGGACAGTTGATTCTTGGTGGGTACCTAAGATATGAGTGCTTAGGCCAAGGAGATTGTTTGAAATTAAAGCATTCGGTATTATCCTGAGTGTGTCTGTCTGTCTGTCTGTCTGTCTGTCTCTCTTCTGTTTTCTAATGTAATGAAGCTTCACTTTTTATATCATGGGGTTTTATGTCTCCATTTTATGATTTGAAACCTGTATATAGCTTAAAACTATTTCTTCAAAATTTATAAAGGAATTTAGTATTTTTTTTCAACTTTTTGACTAAGGGATCATGTCTATACAATCTATTCTTTGAAACATTTGACTAACTTATGTTTTTGAAATAGTGACTGATCTTGTTAATAATTGGTCTTTTGGTATGATCACTAGTGATCATCAATATTTGGACTCACTTTAAACTTCCTGGTTTTGCTACATTTCTTCAGTATTTAAGTATATTTTTGTCTGAACATTTTAGTGTTTGCACTTTAACTGTTTTTAAAAGTTTGTTATATATAAGTATATAACATACACACACACACACACACACATATATATATATACACACATATATATATACATATGCACATGTTTATATGCTTCATGACCAAATACATAATTATTGGGATAAAATGCCCTCTATATGAAAGTAACTTAAAATTATAATTATTCTGTTTTGTCATCCTTCTAACGTTGTGTATGTACTTAATTTTCTCTTTTGAACTCATAGATTTTTATAAATTCAAATGATCCAAATTATCATAATAATTTTTTAATTGTCTAATTATTATGGTGTGGCCAGTGAGAGACCCTTTAATATGGCTTCAACACATCTTGAACGTATTTTTTTAAAAGATTTTATTTACTTATTTGACAGAGAGAGATCACAAGTAGGAAAAGAGGCAGGCAGAGAGAGGGGGGGAAGCAGGCTCCCCGCTGAGCAGAGAGCCCAACGACTCAGGGCTCTATCCCAGGACCCTGAGATCATGACCTGAGCCGAAGGCAGAGGCTTTAACCCACTGAGCCACGCAGGTGCCCCCTGAATGTATTTTAAATGTTAGATAGTGACAAGAGAGTTCTCACCAAGCCTATTTGTTTTTCCTACCAAAAGCTATGAAATCAAGGGTCTTCCAAGGAACTCTAATAACTTTTAGTAGAGATTAGTAACGGAAGTGAAAATAATATCTGAATTATTTTGTAATGATGTTTGTGAAAATTTTACATGGATTAAATTGCAGTTATTCTATTAAAATACTTTCAGAAGTTATAGAGCTGGAAGATACATCTTTTTGTAACTGATTTCCAACTAAGCCTTCCATTATAACGTATGCCTTTTTTATAGCGTGAGGCTTTATAGACACCAAAGACATTGTCATGCCTTGATATATGTCCTCTCTTCCTTTTAAGCTTCAAGATTGTTTGTCTATGTCAAATAGTAATTTAAATTTATGTCAATTTAGAATTATAGGCAAATGATATGATAGTAATGAGGAACAGCAATTTTATAAAGATTTTATAAAGACTGAGCAACAGCTTATAAAGGTATAATTGTTTTCAATCTCTTCATTCTAACTGAAGTTTCAGTGTAGGGCAGCCAAACCCAGTTTATCAGACTAAATCAGCCTTTCCAGGCTTACTTACTGTTAATTCCTCAGGCATACATTTAAAGGAACATGAGTTGACACTTTCATCTCCCAGACTGAGCTTCCAAAGCTACAATTCTTGAAGAAAATCATTCTTTCTCCTCCATTAACTATATCCCCCATATCCAATTTATTGTCAAGTTCTCTTTCTTAGCCTTCCTGGATATTGTAAGAATCCACCCTTTCTTAAAGATCATCACTGTCACTGCCTTTGTTAAAGCTGATTCCATTTCTCCTCTCATTTATTGAATTATCTTCCTAACTTTTCTCTATTCTTCCAGTTTTGACCCTTTCCTGCAATTCCTTTTCAGGCTGCTGTCAGTAATTTTTATAAAACAAGCATATGATATTGTTCTATTTCTTAAAAAGCTCCCATGGTTTTCTACTACATTTAGAATAAACCTCAAAACACCCAGTCACTGTGCAGGAAAACACTTCATTCTCCTGATAATCTCTTCAGCCTTTCATGACATCTAAACTTGCTAAACTGAAGACATTTCTTTCAAAACTGCCATTTTTGTTTTATTTGTTGTTGTTTGTTTTTTTTCTTTCTGATTCATAAAATCTCTCTCTGAAATCCTCTTGCTGAACTAATTTTTCTTCCTCTGGGGAAATCTTACTTATTCTTTAAAATTTGGCTTAGACATATGTTTTTGTTAAGAAGCTTACCTACTGTTTCCCTGGTAGATGGAATAATGCTTCCTTACCCCCTGAAGATGTCCAAACTCTGATCTCCAGATCTATGTTATCTAACATGGCAAAAGAATTTACAGATGACTGAGACTGAGAACATCGAGGTAAGGAGATTTTCCTGCAGTACCTGGGTGGGCCCAGTCGAAACATGAGTCCCTAAAAGCGGAAGAGGAAAGTATAAGAGAGAGTCAGAAGATGCAGAGTGAGGACTAGACCTGCTATTGCTAGTTTTGAGGAGAAAAGAAGGAGAATAGGAGCCAAGAAATGTGGCAGCATCTGGAAGTCGGTAATGTTTCTTAGTTTACATAAAGTCAGCTAGAAAACAAGGAGCTGAATTCTGAAGATAATACAATTGAGCAAGAAGATGGATTTTGATCTAGGAGCCCCCAGACAGGAACACAGCCCTGTGGACTTTCTGATGATCCATACAGGACTTCTGACATACAGAACTATAAGGATGTCCTTTGCATGTGACTCTGATAGCAGCGGGGATTATCTTTAGTAAAACATTAATAACGCAGTAATATGATGTCCCTTGACTTCTCAGTATCCCCAATAGACTGTGCCCTTCTAGGTGGCATTGTCTGCATTCCTGTCAACCTTCAGAAAGCCTGGAACATAGTAAGTATCCAATAAATCATGGATGGATTAATGTTTAAATATAGCACTATTCATACATTTATCCTTTGTGCTTTATTATAAATAAAAATATCTTTATATTTCATAATTGATTTTTAAAGTGTCTCCCTCCCCTTTGTTTTTTTCTCTTTTGTCTTCTTTTAATTATCTCCATTATTTTTCTCTTTTCTTTCATTCTTCCTTTCTCTTATTATATCTGTCTCTCAAATGCTTCAGTATCTCCCAAATATCAATAGATTGGGCCATTGACTTTTCACAAGTACAGAAAAATCTGCCAGAACTGAATGCACGTATATTAAATTTGACAATTTAGTACAACTTACAGACAGCCAAGTTATACCTTATTTACTATAAGCTATTAACAAATACATTATATTGGGCAAAAATAATCACTGGGCTAAGCAAGGTGCTATCACATTTGCATTTGAAATTTAATAATGATAAATGGGAGAACTATAAATAGATTATATGGAAAGTGACAACTGCACAGTATTTCACTGCAACTACTAATAAGAGTTTTAAAATTTCTTAAGAACTACAAGAGTTTGCAAATAAACCCTATTAACATTGGTTAATAATGCATCATTATATTGATTCTAGATCTTCATATTGCTTATTTTTAATAAATATAGGGTTTCACTGCATATTCAATTCATATTAGTTTAATCAATTAATTAATTTACAGTCTTAGAAACTGACATGATTTTGATTTTTACTTGTAACCTGCACGAATACTTTTAAATGCAAATGGATCTAGGAAAGGAGAGAGAGAAAAGCAAGGTATAAATAATAAAATTTGTCTCTATCTTGAAGTCATGGAGAAGTATTAGGGCAATATGTCCTTTCCAAATTGTATTTTCGTCCTTTGATTTCCCCTTTCTCAAAATCCTATAAAATAAGAGTAGAAGAGAGATATTTTTACATCTAACAAAATGGTGTTCACATCAGCAGGGCATTCTAACAAAATGGATTATATTTTTTTATTTTCCTTTTGAATAATACATTACAATTTTTTTCCAGACAATGGTGGAGCATTTGATAAACTGGCAGTTAGAGGAATATATTTTAGTTGTAAGCAGGCCACAACTAACTGTGGAAGAGAATGGAAATAAATTCTCTGGACTGTATTCCCTGCTAAACGAAGATAGACTAGGCTGAGGAATTTTTTCAACTCTGCACCTTAGATTTTCAGTAGTGTTTTTGGAAAGTGTTTCATGAGCCAACTCAGAATAGCCAAAATCAGGATCTACCATTCAAGAAATTAGACCCTTACTTTCACTTCAAACGTGAAAGTGAGTTCCCCTATTTTTTTTTCATATCAAGTACTAAGAGTCTTGAGTGAAATTTTATAATACTTGTATGTTTAAACTGCTGAATTATGGTATAGCAGTTACTTAGTCTAAATCTGAAACTCTATATCTAAGTAGTTTATGAAAGGTTTCAGGGTTTGTGAGTGGTAGAGTCAGAAACCAGTTTGAGTCAGGATGGTTTCAATGTTCATGTTCATCCCACTACAATGTGAATGAGGTTTTTTATTTTTATTTTTATTTATTTTTTTATTTTTTCAGTGATCCAAGATTCATTGTTTATGCACGACACTCAGTGCTCCATGCAATACGTGCCCTCTTATGACCCACCACCAGGCTCACCCAACCCCCCACCCCTCCCTTCCAAAACCTTCAGTTTATTTCTCAGAGTCAGTCTCTCATGGTTCACCTCCCCCTCCAATTTCCCCCATTTTACTTTTCCTTTCCTTCCCCTAATGTCCTCCATTCTATTCCTTATGGTCCACAAGTAAGTGAAACCATATGATGACTTTCCCTGCTTGACTTATTTCACTCAGCATAATCTCCAGTCCCATTCATGTTGATAGAAAAGTTGGGTATTTATCCTTTCTAATGGATGGTGTAATATTCCTTTGTATATATGGACCATATCTTCTTTATCCATTCATCTGTTGAAGGGCATCTTATCATTTATTTCAGCTAGGATTTACATTCCAAATAATCTTTCATTTTTTCTCTCAGAATTCCTTAAGACATAGCAATGTGTTCTCCAGAATTAAAGATTGGAAAACTTTCTTGGATACCATTTTTTTTTAAAAAAAAGAGTTTATTTATTTATTTGACAGAGAGAAATCACAAGTAGGCAGAGAGGCAGCCAGAGAGAGGAGGAAGCAGGCTGAGCAGAGAGCCCTGAGATCATGACCTGAGCTGAAGGCAGAGGCTTACAGTGGGTTACACTGAGCCACCCAGGCGCCCCTCTTGGATAACATCTTAATTATTGTTCCAAACAGCTGTTGCCTGGTTCCAGCAGAGCAGCCTGATATGGCATGACTACTGTATTTTTTTTCCAAAAAAATTGGGAAAAACAATCTTAAGATACTAACTCTGAGAGTAGGGGCACGGCCTCTCATGTTGACAGATGTATTTTCAAAGCTGAGTGCAATGACTGGGGCATAGTACATCCTCCATAAATGTGTCTTCAGTAAGGGAATCTGCTTCTGTTAGATTGGTTTCTTTATCGCACATATTTGATATACCACTTACCTAAATTTTGTAATTGGTAACAACGATCACCTGGTAACAATATGTAGCATAGAAAGCAATAATCTAGTCCACTAGACAATGAACATTTTGACAGTGTAAGTTGTGCCTTAGTCAGCAGAATATGTTTACTTCCTTACTGCGATTTCGATCCCATAGTCCAACTCCTGAAATTGAGTCTCTATTATACTCCTTCAGGTCCTTTTAACTTCCACTGCCTTGTCACACAGGAAGTTTACATCCTATGCTAACAATTTCAAAATTAATGTTTATCCCACAGTTTGATTTTTTTTTTCCCTTTCTGTCCTCCCATTATTCATTTTTTACTGGGTTGCATTTTGTACCACTTACATTTTCCCTTGTGATTAGAGTGGTCTATAAATAAATTTGTATTGAGCTAATATTTACTCAAATACCATGATCTCGCTAAATAATACACATTTGAAAGTTTGTTTTCTTTTTTTCCTAAAATGAATCTTACTTTAAGCTGTCCCAATAAGATATTTACTATTTAAGGACTCACTAACAAAAAGTGTTTACAGTTTTCCAATGATTCACACTTGAAGTCCTACATATATAATTTACTCAAATACCATGACCTCTGAAAATTACATATGTTTGAAAGTTTATTTTCTTTTTTCCCCTAAAATGAATCTTATTTTAAGCTGTCTCAATAAGATATTTCCTATGTAAAGACTCACTAACAAAAAGTGTTTACAGTTTTCCAATGATTCACTGTAGAAGTACTATGTATATATTAATTAAATATTTTTACTTTAGCCAAAAAAGATGAACTTTTGAATTTATCTCATAGAGAGTAATTATTTGGGTTAATAATTTTTCTTTATGTCTAAATAGAAGTAATCAATTACTATGAACCCTCTACTAATCAATTACTATTAATATTTTTAAATAAGTACATCCAGCTGGGTCAGTCAGTAGAACATGCAGCTCTTGATCTCAGGGTCATGAATTCAAGCCCCACCTTAGGCACAAAGCTTACTTAAGAAAATAATAATGTTTGTAAGCTCTGTTATATTAACTTTTACACCATGATAAAATTAGTTTCCCACCATTTCTCCAAGTCTGTATTTTTCAGATGCATTTTTAATCATTTGGTATACAATCAGAAAAAGAATATATATATATATATGTGTATATATACATATATATACACATATATATATATATATATTAAAGATTTTATCTATTTGAAAGAGAGAGAATGAGCGCTAGCTGTGCACTCCCCTGCCCCCTCCGCAGCCATGCCTCACAAAATCGAGGAAATCAAGGACGTTCTGCTCACAGCCAGGCAAAAGGATGCCAAATTGGTCAAGATCAAGTAAAATAAGGATAATGTGAAGCTTAAAGTTCGGTGCAGCAGATACCTTTACACCTTGGTCATCACGGACAAGGAGAAGGCAGAGAAACTGAAGAAGTCCCTGCCCCCAGGTTTGCTAGTGAAGAAGCTGAAGTGAACCTGGCCCACTGATTTGAACCGTATTATTAAAGTTTTAAAAATTCTTAAAAAAAAAAGAGAGCCTGAGATGGGGGAGAGTCAGAAGGAGAAGCAGACTCCCCGCTGAGCAGGGAGCCCAATGCAGGACTAGATCCCAGGGGACTCCAGGAACATGACCTGAGCTGAAGGCAGTTGCTTAACCAACTGAGCCACCCAGGCGCCCCAGAAAAAAATATATTTGATAAAACTACATTTTCCCTCAATTGAAACTTTGTATTTTTAAATTCCAATTCTGAATTTCTAAATAAAGAATTTCTAATTCTAAATTTCTAAATACAATTTAAATTTTGTATTTCTAAATTCCAAGTCACCATCTTTGTACAAAACTGGTATATTTTTTATCATTGCATTTACAAAGAAAATTCAACTTAATGGCAGATCATCCTCTTTTTAGCAAGCCAGTTTATAAGATAGCAAAGTATTTGCACATTTGAACATGATAAAGTTTTGATGATAGCTTTCTAGCTTGATATTAAAATACATTTAGTGATAATGTAGTTTTCAAATGTTTATTTTTGATAAGAGACATTGAAGAAGCAGAAGAAGGTAGTAGGCTGTGTTTTGACAACTCTTGTTCAAACCTAATCAAATACATTTTAAAAGGTTAAAAAACAGAGCTTTGCCAAAATATTGCAGTATTAGTACTCCAGTCAAAGTGAAAATAATGTTAAATAAGAAATAGTTTCTATTCTCTTTGTGATATTTGAAGAAATTTTAGAGAAATAAAGAAGATAAAGGATACGTTTTCTGAGACTTAAAAAAGCCTTCTGAAAAAAAAAAAAGGTTTATGACATTTTCAAAGGCTTAGGCTAATAATACTGGCTCTTTCTTAAGCCTCACTTAATTTCAAATTTCATGGACATTCCAGTCCAGTCACTGAAATGGAGGAAATGGTGTTTTACACTAAATAATGATTAAGGTGGTTTTCTAATTTATAATACAAGGAAAATATTTTTTCTTAATATCTGAGAAAATTTGTCTGAAAATAACTTATTTACTTGCATATTGCTATTACCATAGCTTCATGAGGCTCTCAGTTTGTTTGTTTGTTTGTTTGTTTGAATACTTAACATGATATCTACTCTCCTAACAGATTTTTTACGTGTACCGTAAGTTTTTGTTAACTATAGGCACTATGTGGTATAGCAGATCTCTAGAACTTGGTCATCTTCTATATAGTTTTTTTTTCTTTTGCCATCTTTTATTTTATTTTTTTAATTTAAATTCAATTATCCAACATATAATACATCATTAGTTTTAGTCATAGCGTTTAATGATTCATCAGTTGTGTATAATACCCAGTGCTCATCACATCGCATGCCCTCCTTAATGCCCATCACCGAGTTACCCCATCCCTCCACCCACCTCTCCTTCTGCAACCCTCAGTTTGTTTCCCAGAGTCAAGAGTCTCTCATGGTTTGTCTCCCTCTCTGATTTCTCCCCCTTCAGATTTCCCTCCCTTCCTCTGTGAACCTCTGTGCTATTTCTTATATTCCACATATGAGTGAAACCATATTATAATTGTCTTTCTCTGATTAACTTATTCACTTAACATAATACCTTCCAGTTCATTCATGTCAATACAAATGGTAGGTGTTCTTCCTTTTTTTTATTGTATTATATTAGTCACCATACAATATATCATTAGTTTTTGATGTAGTGTTCCAAGATTCAGTGCTCCATGTAATACGTGTCCTCCTTAATACTCACCACCAGACTCACACATCTCCGCCCCCCCAAAAACCCTTAGTTTGTTTCTCAAAGTCCAGTCTCTCATGGTTCATCTCCTCCTCTGATTTCCCCCCTTCACTTTTCCTTTTTTCTTCTAATGCCTTTCATGTTATTCCTTATGTTCTACAAGTTAAATGAAACCATATGATAATTGACTTTCTTTGCTTGACTTATTTCACTCAGCATAATCTCCTCCAGTCCCATCCATGTTGATGCAAATGTTGGGCATTCATCCTTTCTGATGGCTGAGTAATTTTCTGTTATGTATATGAAATACATCTTCTCTATCCATTTATCTGCTGAAGGATATCTTGGCTCTATACAATCTATACCTATAGACAACTTCCCATTTCCCTCTCCCTTGACTCTTTTGTGTTCTACATTACTAACTAGATTATAAACAACATTATCTTAATTCTTGGCTTCATAAAGCCTATCTGTTCATATACAACTGAAAACTAAAATGATTGAAATTCTCGTTCGTAAAATTGTTGCTAAATTAACAATTAAAATCCAGGCTGATTATCAAGTATTTCCTTCATGTTGATGTGTTTAGGCTCAACAACAGACTTACTCAGTTTTTATAAGAATATGAAAGGCTTTATCATTATTTAATTAACCCAGTAATTGTCATATCTTTCCTGGATCCTACAACATAGCAATCAAAAACAAAATATTAGTAGACACTGGTTTTAAAGACCATGTGACCTACAGAATGATGTGGGAAGTTTCAGCTCCTTCCCTGCAACACTGAAGTGAAGTGTAATTTGGTTCTCTGAATGCCAATAACCAACCAGACTACAGGATTGGAGTAACTGAGTAAATAGTCATGAATTAAGTCAAATAGGAAATGAAAATAATAATTTTTAGGTGATGGTGTTAACTCATTAGCAAGAGACATATTCTCAGCTGAGTGAATGTTTCTGATATTTATAAATGGCCAATTGTATGTTTTATATCTATTTAACCATTTTATTAATACAAGCCAACACTTTTGGTACCAGAAGACAAGATTACCTAAATATATATTTGCTTCCTTTCTTATCCAGCAGCTGAAGAATTACATTTGTATCTGTTGAGCATAAGCAGCCTACATTTGATACATCTGATGCACATATAACTTTTGGTTACTAAAAAAATAAGCAATGGAAAACTCTAAAAATATGCTGTAATAATGAATTTTTCATTGACTATATTTAGTAAGGATATCACAAAATAAGAAATTTATTAAAAATAAAAATGAGTTTGATCTGGGAGAGAGATTAATTGTTCATAAAAATCAGGTTTAAATATTTATATTGTAGGGTTTGAACATAAATAATACCATCTATTACATATAATTCTGTCTTCTATCTTATACATCCCATTCAATAGATAGGTAATAAAGTAGAAATTGATATAGTTAAAGGAAAACTAATTTAATGACATAAACCAGGTCAAAATTACTCAAAGATATTTGAGTATATATGGTATATACCACAGAGAACAAGATAAGGTCTAGATTCCTGGAAAGTGAATTTTTAAAATGGTAAATATAATACTAAAATACAGAGTAATTTAAAAAGTCTAAAAAATACCCAAGTATGTCTCAACTTACTACTTGTTTCTAAGAATTGACAAAATAGACAATATATAGGTGACACTGATGACAAGCAAAGAAGGGAGTTAAAACTGGAGAAGACAATTAAATGGCTGTTAAATTAGGAGATGAAGCAGCCATGGGAGAACATAAATAGATGAGAGGAACAAAGAACATAAAAAGTGACTGGTAAAATCATAAGGAATACAATTTAACCTCTAAATTAAATAATTGTTCTCAGGTTTAAAATCCAGGATGCTTCCTATGATCCAAAAGTCCCTACATAGTCTGGATCTTTTATCCCTTTTTACTTTATATGCTCTGCACTCACTTTCAAACTCTCCATCCTCACCTCCCTTCCCCTTGACTCCCAATTCCTACTCTATACACACATTTTTATGTCTATTCTTCAGATATACTCATAGTTAATGTCTCAGAGATTCCAGTCATTCAGAAGGATCTAAACACTGATACAAAATGGGATTTATCAGCTCCCACATATAGCACACCTATGTTCTTCACATACAAGAAAACAGGAAATTCCAACTATGTTAAGAACACTCTCATCTCTCCGTGATGACCAACTAAAAAAGTTGTCTTCAGAGATTGATATTCTACCCAATAAAACTGCTCATTGAATACTAGTCGTTATTAAATGAAGCCTATATAGATAGTGATGTGGTCCATTCACAGTTAGCCTGGTCAAGCTGAGTGTATGTGTACAGTATGGAGTGTACAGTATGGTTGTTGATAGAGTATACAGTATGATTGTTGATAATATTTAAAGGGCAGTATCATATCTGATATTATTGTCAGTGGCCCTGTTGCCTTTATAGATGAAACCTTATGTCCTAGAATATCTACTGTCTTGACCATGTTTGAATCCCTGCTTGCACAATTAGCCTGCCTACAACATTACCATCCCCTAGATTGTTTCATTGCATCTCAGGTGTTCACATGTGACCATATATGGTGCTCATTAATTAAATACCCAGAGATTTTTGTAAATTTCTAAAGTTTGTAAGCCATTAAATGTTTCATTCACCATGATTCCTTTGACACATTTTCACCATAATTGCTTCATTAGCCAAGTTTCTTTTCTTTCTTGTTTTTTTTTTTTTTTGAAGATTTTATTTATTTGACAGAGAAAGCCCAAGCAGGCAGAGTGGCAGGCAGAGGGAGAGGGAGAAGAAGACTCCCTGCTGAGCAGAAAGCCCCACAGACATGAGGCTCATTCCCAGGACCCTGGGATCATGATCTGAACCAGAAAGCAGACGCTTAGCTGACTGAGCCACTCACGCGCCCCTTCACTAACCAAGCTTCTACAATTGTAATTTTTTTTCATTTGTTTCCTAGATGTGTTTCCTGACTCATTGCAGATTAATATGTGTGAAAATGATTCATCAAATGCTGAACTGAAGAAAGTCCTTTCCTCCTTGTTGCTAGGTATTTGAAAAAGGTGTTATCTTTGGATTATCTATCTATCCATCCGTCCATCTATCTATCCCCATAGACCTGCACTATTATATATCAGTGATTAAGAATATGACCCTAGTACACCTGGGCTCAAGCACTAGCTTTATTATATATTATTTTAGGACATTTGGATTATTATGTAATTTTTTCAGACCCCATTTTTCCTTATCTATAAGAATATTAATGTGAATAATGTCAGACTTAGAGTGACTATTAGATGATATAATGCATACAAAGCATTTAACCCTTTCCTGTCACATATATGTTCTACAAT
Organism: Nasua narica; assembly: GCA_028533885.1. Lineage (NCBI taxonomy): Eukaryota > Metazoa > Chordata > Mammalia > Carnivora > Procyonidae > Nasua > Nasua narica. The sequence continues at coordinate 18,369,625 of CM052810.1, forward strand.
TATGTTACTTCTTTTGTTATGTTTACTACTGCTGCTGTTGCTGCTACTTCTGCTACTCTGCTACTAACACATTACTAAAGTATGCTCTTGACTAAAGTTTTGCTGCTAATTTACCTGTTTTATATCAGTCATAATGCTGTTTGGTGATACTGTGTCACACTAACATAATTAAATATAGTAGAAATATGAAGCAAGAAATGATCATTATGAACAGCCTTGCAAAGTAAATTAGTTCAAGAATTATTTATTTTCATTTTGGTGTCATTTATTCATTCATTCATTCAAAGGAGAGACATTATGTGAATCTAAGTACACAAAAATTAATAAGAACTGATTGTTAATTTAAGAAAGTCATGTTTGATTTATAAATTATTGTTGGAGACTTTAGAATATAAATAAGTAATATTTGGGGATAATTAATAGGAAAGGCTGAACCTTTATTGAGGTCCTTATATTTTTCTAATGATAAGATTGCACAACTTAATTTCAGCTAAGAAATGAAATTTACATTTTTATGGCCAAATTTCTATAATAATATTAAGCATCCAATCAATGGTCAAGGACTGAAGTGATAATATACTCAGATCTATAGAAATGTGGTTTGTTCTCCCTTTAAAATTCTGAAAAATGTCTTTTACAAAACTGTAAATTCATGTTTCACTATATTGTTTTTTCACTGTATCCCTGGCACAATATAAAAACTGCATGATGACACACAGTTCCTGTAGATTAAAAAAAAAAAAAAAAGAGGGGAATCTTAGAAATTCTCCATTTAGGGAAAAGTTTTCCAATGCTTATGACAAAGGTAGTGCTCAGATTACTTGTTCTTAGTCACAATGATACCTTTTCTTTTTTTTTTTTTTACGGCATTTATCAGGACTCTTAAGACCAGGGACTGCTGGTCTCAGGTGGCAAATGCCACCTGAGATACCTTTTCAAATAAAGGCCCCTAGCAATATTATTTTTTGTTAACAGTTATTGCCGATTGGAAGAATCATGTCAATACATGATATCAGTCACATGTATTTATAAAAAGAAAATGTTTTCTTCACCATGATTGGAATAGTTAATCAATCACACAGTCAATATATGTATGCAGATGCATGTGTGTCTCTGTGTGTATATAAATAGAAAATTTATAATTTTGTATATATACACATATATTTTCATGAGTATAATGTTTATATAAACATAATTTTGAAAAATGGATCAGGATCTATGATAAAGATTTTAATCTACCCTGTTTTTTATGAATTATTCTTCTAAACTTCCTGCCAAAAAATCATTAAATATGTGCTTAACTATTATCAGAAAAATAATATTGCTCATTTGAAGCATAATTTATAAGCATACATTTGATCCCTCTAAATTATTCTCAACATTTAAAAGATGAATATGACATGAGGTAGACCATTTGTTTAGATTATAACCAACACTGGATCCTTCAGCATGAAGAATGGAGTAAAGAGTCCATATATATATATACACACACACACACACACACAAATGTTTTATTTATCAAGGTTATCATACTTATTGTATTGGCTGGAGAATGTGAAAGTCCTTTATATGTAATATAACATCTAAATGTATAAATTTCACTAAGACAAATACTCCTATAAATTGAAATGTCAGATATTACACTTCATGCACTCATATTGGTTAAATCATCAAAAGGAAGAAAAGACAATTTTGTATAAGGAAATATTACAACTTCCTACATTCTGAAAATTAACAGATAAAATATAGAGATGACAAAATTAACATGTTGAAAAGTTAAAGAGAATATAATATAAAATAACTGTTATGTTAGATATTTGCAGTGGTGGTGGAGATTTGGCAGTAGAGGATATGCATACCTGCAATAAGTATTAAGAAAGTCCAGATGTCTAATGAGACAAAAATCTTTCAAACCTCAAGAACATCGATAACCTTAAGAAACACAAGAGTCTTTGAAATCTCAAGAATGGGAACCACTATGCTAACCCTAAGTATATCTACAGGAGGGAGACAAGACAAAAGGCTACACATATCTGAACATTCATCAAATGAAACATTGGAATTTGATATTATGTATCATTTAAAAATCATAATAATATGATGATTTATTTCATATATAATTTAGCACTGTTTTATTATTATAATATAATAGAACCATGTATTCAAGAAGACATCCTCATTTAACCATCTCAACTAACTCTAGAAAAAATATCAAACTATGACTATGATTAATACAGTAATTAGTATACCAATTTATTTATACAAATAGACTTATTTTCATATATGTACAATTTTGGTGATGTTTCTATTTGTCATTTTAAGTCGTTCTTCATTAGTTAATTAACCATTGCTGGAGAACATTCAAAATTAGTTAAACTGTGGGAAAATGTGGGTGTCTAAGAATGTTAAAGTCTTAATTTTGAATCATTTATTAAGAAATTTCTATTATATCAGTTTCTAGCAGATTACTGAATAATTTTACATTGATAATTTTAAAATGATCTATTTTCATAGGCTTTGCAACATTTTAAATAATGGGTAAAATACCACAGGTGAATTAAGAGTATGAAGAAAATTTGAAGGCTTCTGAATATGACTGTGATGGAGTAGTAGGTATCAGACATGCTCTCCCTCCAATTGAATCTTGATACACTAGTTAAAACGATTGTAGCAGATAATCAACCAGGGTAGTGAATGGCTTAAAAGAAGGAAAGATCATAAATTGTGATCCATACTCATGTAGTTGTTTCTTTGAGGGCAGTTTCCAAACAAGAACAAAATAAAATATAACTATTTGAGTCAATAATCAGTGAAAATACCTTTAAAAATGAAGGTGAAATAAAGATGTTTCTAACCTCCCTGCAAAAATTTAGAAGGATTAAAAGCTAGAGACCTTTCCTATGAGAAAACTAATCTCATGATGAAGGGAAGCAGTAAAAGTACTATAAGCAATAAATGTATGGATAAGTAGAAATCAATGTTAGATTAATGCTAAATATTGTCAGATTTATAACATATGTAAAATAAAATATGCTAGCACAATGACAAAAATGGAATAAGGGGAATACATAATGTTAAACTACTGGAAGTTTCTTGCCTTTAGGGTAAGTGACAAGTACTAATTTCAAGTAGGTTGCAATACATCATTGATGCATACTGAAATTGGTAGTTTAACTGCTAAAAGAATAATAAAAGATCTATAAATCTAATAGGGAAGAACAGT